>ML975275.1:0-188437 GCA_010015605.1 Decorospora gaudefroyi
CGCTACTAATCCCAACCACCCCGCTTCCCAATCCCCTTCCCAACCACCGCCCATCTCCCCATCCCACCCGCACCCGCACCCGCACCCGTACCCGCACTCGCCTGCCCCCCACTCCTCACAAACTCCTGCCCAACCCTCAACTCCCTCATCCCCCCACTAGGCGGACTAATCCACAAATCAGCACGAGCCAGAGACTCAGGCGGATTCGCCAAACACCTATCAATCTCATTCCTGAGCTCAGCCAGCGACGGCCTATCATTAACGTCGTAACGCAGACAGCGACGCACTAGCGTCTTGAGCTCGTGACTGTAGAATTGGCAGCATTCGTTGGGGGCGGTGCTGGGTAGGAGGTGGGTGTGTAGGTCTGCGTTGGTGTAGGGGGTGTTGTTGGTTAGGTAGTGGATGGTGGGGGCGGGGGTCAGTTCTTCTTCTTCTTCTGATCGTGGATTTTCGCTGTTGTTTTCGTCGCTGGTATCGTTGATTCCGATGTCTATGACATCTGTGGCGGGGATGGTGAAGAAGGGGCAGTTGTCGGGGTATTGGAGTTGGACGATTAGGTTCCATAGTATTTGGCCTTGAGGGGGGGGCGTTGTTAGTAAGCTGAAGGATGGGAGGGGAGGGGAGAGGGGGGAAGGGTTTTACGTACCGAGACCCCAGATATCAGAGTGAGAGCCTAGTTGGGTCTCGGGGGTGCGATAGGTTTCGAATAGTTCCTACAGGGTTTTGTGTTAGGAGAGTGGGGGTGAGGAAATCAATAGGTGGGGATAAAATTTGAACGTACGGGTGGATATTTGTCGTGGTCTTCGGCTGCAGGCCATTGGTATAGCGTGGGGTTGTCCTGGAAGGCATCGCCTGGTGCTTGGAGATTGAACATAGCACAGTCAAAGTCGGCTAGCACCGCTACTGGCAGCTGTGACAAACACATTAGTACTCACTCTCAATGCAAGGAAACCATGCCAGTTCCCATGGTAGCATGTTACTGACCGAACCATTGGGATCAAACCGGAAGAAGGCCTTTCTGTGCCCCTCGGGCTGTCGTCTGATTACACGCTGTCCATCTGTACCGTCGACCGGAGGCTTGACAAACACATTTCCCAGATGCATATCGAGATGCACAATCGGTCTCCAGTCCTTTCCCGGTCCCATACCGACCCCGTTCCCCTGCTCCAACAGCAGAAGAGCGCCGACCAAGTTCCTAAACACCTGCCAGAGGAAAACTTCGGGAATCACCCGATCCGCTGGCGCATCCTCCACTTCCTGTCCCAAGCTCCTGCTCTCTTGCCTCGTCCTCCAAAAATTTCTGTAATAGTCCATCGAGGCGTGCAGATTCGTATACTCACACACCTCGTGAAAAAGCCGGTACTTGCGCCGCCGCATGTCCAGCCGATACCCAAGGTACTCGTGCACATACGGCAACATGCCCTGCGTTCTAAGCCTTTCCTGAATGGCGATGTCCTTTGGTAGACGGTCGCGCCAGTTCTTGGGATGTATCCAATTTGCGATATTCAATTCATTAGTGTCTTTGATCGCTATGCGGGAGTCGATGGTGTTCGTGTCCGAAACTTCGACCCACAGGCCTGCAAGCCCGAAGGACCCCACGCCTAGTACTCGCACGCCGTGCCAGCGGCTTTCTTCTGCCTGTGAAAGCTCCTGTCCATCATCCGTTAGAAGGTGAGTAGGACGGGAGAGCCATACATCTTCCATGACTGGTGAGCCGAGGTCCAGGGTGCCGGTTCCTGGTGGCGGCCAGAAGGGCCACGTGGTCGTGTTCTCGAATGGTGGCGGCGCAGGCGGTTGAGGCTGCTGGGGCAGAGCTGGTGGTGGTTGAGGCTGCTGAGGCGGAGCCGGAGGAGCCGGAGGAGCTAGAGGCACTGGAGGAGCTAGAGGCACTGGAGGAGCTAGAGGCACTGGAGGAGCTAGAGGCACTGGAGGCGCTGGAGGAGCTGGAGGAGCTGGTGGTGGTTGAGGCTGCTGAGGAACAGGCGGAGCTGGAGGAGCAGGTGGAGCAGGCGGAGCAGGTAACGGTTGATTCAACAAAGCAGCCCCAGGCGCAATCCTCGCAAAAGCCCTAGGATGAACAGGCGTATTGACCTTGACAGTCCTGAGCGGCAAAATGGTCCGGTCAATAAGTGGCAAAGCATTAGCGGCTGCGAGCCACAAAGCGTCACAGGCCGCATCCTCTGCTTGCGTCCGACTGTTCCACAGCCACGCGAGATTTCTCTTGACGGCAGCTGAAATACAGATGCAAAGTTAGTAAAGATGTAGATCCGGGAGGAAGGTTCATTGCTATGGACGTACGCTCTTTCCAGTGGGGTCGGTGGGCCCTGATGACTGGGCGCCAGGCCCATTCGTAGTACTTCCTTGCTGTGTTGAAAGGGGGGTTTTGGTGCGTCATTGATAGTGATGGTGATGGTGATGGTGATGGTGATGGTGATGGTGATGGGGTGATGGAGATGTCAAGATGGAATGGACCTTTCGAAGCGGAAGGATGCCCTCAATATGAAGGCTTCGGACTGTGGAAGCTAACAAAGAGTGATCATAAAGGACGAGATGCTCTTTGAAGAGTCAATAGGACAAAGGAACAATGACATAGATACGGGAACTTGAGTAATGCCTGATTCTGAGCTAAAGCACGCCTTACAATCCCCCCAGGCTCACTCGGCGTTTTCTCCCCTCCGTATAGTCAGCAAACGTATCTAATCTGCATTACTGGGGATCCACTCGCGCCATGGCACCCGTCCCAGGACCCGCCAGTATACCATCAATATGCACCTTCAGCTCATCCAGGGTCGGTCTCTCCTGGGGATCATACTCCAGACATCTCCTGACCCAGTCAAATAGCGTGCTGCCCGGGTACGCACCATACCTCTCGCAAGCAACAGGATAATCCTGGCCTTTCAGGAGTTGCCGGTCCCGATCGAATGGCCCGCTGTTGAAAAGTTGGTATATACCCTCAGGGACATTCTCCAGCAACGGGCCGCCGGCGGGATAGTGGTGTGATATTATAGCGAACATTATCGCGCCGATGGACCAGACATCGGCCCAGGATGTAATAGGCGTGAAGTGCTGGTGTGAAAACTGTGTTTCTGGCGGGTATCTACCATCATCGCGTGGGATACGGTATATCAGTGGGTTATCTGTTTCTTCGATGCTGTGGGTGGCAGGTGTTCTATCCGGATGCAGGTCGTAGAAAGTTCGTCCAAAGTCTACGAGTACAATGTGCGGCCACTGCAACCCAACGTTAGACATGGTCTTTGCTAGCGTGAGTGACATTGGTTGAAAAGGAGCTTACCTCGGGGTTGTCAGGGTCTCGCCCGAGCATCACGTTACCTACATGCAGATCATTATGCATCAACGGCTTCCAGCCGGCTATTTCTTGAAGCGAGTCACCCTGCTCCAATACTAAACAAGCATCAACGAGTCCCTTGAAAAGATGCCAGACATAGGCCTCGGGGAGTACTTTAAGCGGGTCGAGGTCAACGCCAAAGGTATCAGGATCCTTTCTCCAGCGATCACTCATGGAGTCGTCCAGCCCGCCGCCATCGCAAAGATCGAGGTAAATCCTGTATCTCATCTTGGCCATCATGAGCGTGTGCCCGCGGTGGCGGACAAGGTTCAGGTGCGACGTGGGCGTGCGACTGCTATCAATGAGTTGATGCATGCGGATCTCCCTCGGCAGTTTGTCGCGCCACTCGTCTGGATTCTTCCACATATGCGGCCTAGGAGCTGCCTTTGACCACCATCCGATCTAAGATATTGTTCTGTGAATCGCGTTTGACCCATAAGCCTGCGACGCCATAGCTGCCTTGGGCCAGCCAGTGCGCGCCCTTCCAAGTGGTCTCCTCGTCGGAGTATTCGAGGTCCTGGTACAGCCTGGACTTTAACCAACGCATTCGGACATTTCTCAACCCTTCACGCCAGAGCTGTTTCGTTACCTGACTGGCAGCCTGGTCCGGTCGGGGGAAGGCGTGGACGTACTCGAGAGGTGTCTGGAGCGTCGTATAGTCCGCGGGCACCGGATCCCAAGGCGGATCGGGCCAAAATGAGTAAGGATAAGTGTTGCGGGGTTGAGGTGGCATAAGTGTTGTTCGCCCCGCCTCCACCGCATCGGCCGCAAGTTCTTCGAGAAACTGTCGAAGCTGGGTGGGGCTGGCATGAGGCGATGTCGCCCTTCTTTTTCCGGCCGGCCCGTGGCCTTGTGAATCGTCCGAGTCCAGCCCGCTCCCGTTCGGGGCAGGTGTGCGTTCTCCACGCTTGCGCTTCTTTCCCCTGGCTTTAGAGGGCGGAGTCCCGTCGTCTGACGGTGTGTTGCTCTCGGAAGGATGCGCAGGGTCGTCTGGCGGTGCCCCTTCGTCTGACGATGTGCTGCTCTCAGAAGGATGCGCAGGGTCGTCTGGCGGTGCCCCGTCGTCTGACTCCGTGCCGTCGTTTGACTGCGTGCTGTCGTCTGACTGCGTATGGCTCTCAGAACTGCTTTCTGACGTTGACGTTGACGCTGGCGGTGGCGGTGGTAGTGGCGGTGGTGGTGGCGCCAACGGCGGCAGTTGTTTTGTAATCCGGGCGAGGTTTGCTTGGGCCAAGGTATAGGGAATGTTGGGAATCGGGGGCGTGGGTGGCAGGCCAGGGCCCGTGGTGTGGTTGGGAGGTGTCGCGGCATAATGATTTCTGATGACTGCACTCCCATGCCATAAAGTGGCAATGGTGTTGGCCCGCTCGGCTACAGAGTCTGTGTTAGCAGCTTGCGACAGTCAGGACGGGACACAGCGTACGAGCGGTCTAGCCATTGCCACTGTGCTTCATCGCCTCGTCGGCATCCCACCGGAAGTAGGAATAGGGTCTCTGATAAGGCGGTCCCACCATGGCGACGATTATGCGGATTATGAATGTGTATGTGTGAGCTTCTTCGGGCGCGTGGAATCGATGTCCTCGTTGCGTAGTGGCCGGACGAGCCTCTGTATAGTAAATCCATTGTGACCATGGCAGACAAAGAGAAGACGAATGTGGTAGGAAGGGGTCAAGTTCCGCAAACGACATGAATTCGAACAATGAAACTCGCACCACCGAATGGCACGAGGCATGCTACTCCGCCATCTGAGCCTTACAAGCCCTCGTCTTATCATCCCATGCGACGGGTGTGCCTACTGTCGCTGTTTCGGTAGCATGACAAGGAGTACTCGCTCGGATGCACGCGCTCGGCGACGTTCACCTAGCCGTCGAGTACGTATTCGTAAAACAGTGAAAGCGAGAGCTCAGTCCGCGAGGCTCGAACTAAGGAAGATACAGCTGCTGGCCAGGTGATGATCGAGAAGGAGGGATCGAGTGACTGTCCGTGACGACAAAGAGCGCTGTCGTTCCATAGGTAGGTATCTACCCATGAGGAGTGGCCGTAGCATTCGTCACAAGCCTCACGGCGTAACTATGTACTCCTGGTGGTCTAAAGTTGTTGGTCATCTCATGCGTGTCATGGTGAAGGGTGAACATCCGCAGGTGAAAAGGACTGAGGACGCGGTGGTACGTGCACGCTTATCTTATCGCGAGCTTCCCCAAATGGAAGGTCCTGTTCCGGCGTCGGATGATGCTGATGTTCAAGGCGGCAACACCACAACCCGACAGATACATCACCAAAACACGGCGAATCTACACAAAAGAGCCCCCTATAGTGCCAGTCATAAAGAGATGGACTGGGATCTGTCTTCGATCATTCTTGCAAACTCGAATGCCTACAATCATCGACGCCCATCGTACGCGCCCAACGAGCTGACTAAAGCAACATCAACATCCTACCCGTCCAGTTCGTCTACTTCTTCATGAAGGTACTCATGCGATACTTGGTCTCACCCTCGTACGGCGCAAGGTCTGCCAACGCCTGCTCCCCCTCTCGAACGATTGTTTGTCGTATTTCCTCGCTTCGCGGCTTGATGCTCACCTTGAAGACTTGCGGGCGCATGTTCAATCCGTTACTATGCCTATATCAGCCTTGTGTCACCATCGACCAGCAACGTAACACCTACGTGTAATCAAAGATATCGACAGGAACTGGCTTTCCGCTCTTGTCCAATGCGGGCTCAATCTTGAACCCCCAAACGAGTCGTGCAACCGTCAGCCACGTCCCTTGTTCAGCCAGCGCTTGCCCTGAGCACACTCTTCGCCCCCAGCCAAAAGTCATATACCCTCGCTCGCCGGGGAAGGGGCGCGAGTCAGGATGGTCTTTCAAAAATCGATTCGGGTTGAACCGGTCTGGGTCCGGGAACTCGCGATCGTTGTGGTGTATCGCCCATACGTTGCCTTGCACCCACGTCGACTTCGGGATCAAGTAACCGTTGTAATAGTCGTCCTGCACTGGCGCATGTGGTTGTCCACCGATGATGGCTACCGAACGCCACCGAAAGACTTCCTTGACGAAAGCTCGCATGTACGGCAGATTCGCATCGTCCTCGAATGATGGACTCCTATCCGACCCGACAACACGATCGAGCTCTTCCCATGCTGCTGTCAGTGTTTCCGGGAATGCACGCATCGCGAGTACAGCTGTAATAAGTGTACTACTCGACGTATCCGATCCGGCTCCGAACAAGTTTCCAGCCAGCGCAGAAATCTCTTTCGTCTTCAAGCCGTACTTCTCCTGCTCTCGGAACAACATCTTAGCATAACAGTCCTCATGGCCTGGCTTCTCGTTCGCTTCGGCTGCCAAAGAGTAGAAGAAGTCGTGACCACGATGCGCCTTCTTCGTAGATCCCATGCCGTGCTTCCAGGGCGCATATTCGGTCGGTACCTTGGCAAGTGCTGGGAAAGTTTCCATTAGCATGGGGAACGTTTTGCCGGGTACATTGAGATCAGCCGCGCGATGCATCAATGCAATCACCTCCGTGATGATGGCATCTTCGGGGCTTCCAACTCGCCTGCCGAAGCCAATAATGGAAACCACGCTCGTTGCGTAGCGTTCGAAATGCGCGACATAGTTCTCTGGCGTATGGAGCAGGTCAAGCGCGACAACCTTACTCTCGTCATTTTGGAAGTCGCGGTATTTCTTCACTTGCTGGATTCCGACACCCTGATGCGTCAGCTTACGCAGCGTCCGGAATCGCTCTCGCTGGGCAGGCGTAGTTGTGATCAAGTTGACGAGGTTATTCTGGCCGGCTCCTAATTCCGCAAATACCAGCATGCGCGGCCGCGAGCAGTATATGCCGGCCCTCTTATCCAGAAGCTCGTTCGCCGTCCACGCATCGTTGATCCATACGGTGGCATTTCGTCCGATCCAATATGTGATTAGTGGTGTATTGTACTTCTTCGACAGCTCTTCGAAGTATAGCCAGGGCTTGTTATCAGGGAGTTGGAACGTGTTGCCGACAATGGGGTACGGGAAGGGTCCGGGGGGCTTCTTGACATCAGCATCGTCTGTTGCCTACCGCATAAGGTAAGGCAGTCTTACCATCTTCGATCGCATATACAACATCCAAGCGTAATCTGCGAGCACACCGAGCGCGGCGGTCACGACAAACGCCAGCGCAATATTGGCGGCGCCGAATTTCGAGATACCATGCTGTAGGTAATGCAGCGGCAAAGCCTCAAAGATCTGTTCTATCGCCATTGTCGCCTTTGCTCGCTCGATGCGACGTTGAGGTCAAGGTGCTTCAAGCGTCTTGGTGTCGTCCAACGTGCACTGCACAACACGCTCGCAATAAAGCAAAAAGAGCCAATGAACACATTCCTAACTCTGAGCTTACAAATATGCCAGTATTGCAGCGCGGTGTTGCTTGCTGTTCATCGGCCGTAGAACTCCAAGTCGCAACCCCACATCGCGGGGGTGGGGCATGGATGTCGGGTAAATTGGCAACTGATGGATGTCTAGCTCACACACCGAGGACATGCAGCCGTTCCCCGCTGACTAGCAGGACGTGGAGAAGATGCTGGGGAACCTGGGACCTACCGGCTGGGATTGTACCGATGTGCGACGCGTCGCCCGCTGCCCGTGGACATGGCGCGCTTGTCAGCGAATTTCAGCCTCATTTTTGCTTTGTACGCGCCATCGGGGCTGCTTCGTTGCTAGGGTTTCTTCTTTATTTTGATCGGCTGTTTGGACTCTGTTTCATGAATCTGGATGTCATCGCGAGGTGATAGATGATACCACCAAAGGCAACAATGCTGTGGCTAGCTCCACGCCCAAATTCATCAACTATGGCGTGATGGGAAAGCTCTGCGCATGCGGCCTCCAATTTCCCTGGTCGAGAAACTCCATCAGGGGATGCGCTCTTTAAAGGGTCTCGATGAAGAAACTTCTTACCACTCGTAGCTATGCCGATGGTCATCAGAGATAATGGCGGTGGAGGTCCGAGCAAGTGGCCCAAACGCGGGCGCGCACACGATATTTGCAACCTTTTGCCTCGAGTGCTTCTCGTCTCTATAGACAGATCGCCATGGCCCTCAGCAACGACCGGGAACACTTTCTGGATGCCATGATGAATCCGGACGGCGATGATGTGGGCATCGCTAGAAGCTCCACCCTCGTTACATACAGCCTGTGCGATCTTCCCAACGAACTACTCGGCATGATCGCCGGGCATTTGGAAAAGAAGGATCTGCAAAAACTCCAAGATCTGAAGAATCGAAGTATCCACGGAGGTATTGACCACGTATGGGTAAGTGAAGTCTATCTCAAAGAGAAAGCAAGAGGCTAATCGTTGCGATATGTAGGCGGAAGCAAACTTCGCCCACCAGGTATGCAAAACGACCGAGGACAGTATCCAGCGTCTAGGTCTCGTAATCCGCTCCCGCTTCGCCAAGCGAGTTCGCACAATCGAGATTGTCTCGCATCTCGAATGTCGAGCACCGCCCGCTGGACAGTCCACAGCAGGATGTGGAGAAGGGCTGCCGTGTATGGAAGCCGGCCTGGACGCCAAAGTTCTACTCATGTCATTGGGTAGCATCTTCACGGGCGCAACCAACCTGCAAAACATTATACTTCGCGCTCCCTCCAGGCCAAGAGGAGTCGGCGACGTCATTCTCTCGAACCGGATATTGCTCAATGATCTACCTCAGGACCTGGATTTCCTGCAGTCACAAGGTCACTATCACATTATAGACAGATCTTCTCTATGTGAACTTTTCGCCCACATGATATACACCATAAGCCAAGTGGTACCGCCGACCTTGAAGGAGTTCAGCATCCTTGGATACTCGGACCAAGAGTGGCGGTCCGCTCTAGCCCCCGGGGACTATCTGTCCAAGACCCTCGCGCATATACCCGCCCTACGAAACCTAACAACGCTGGACCTCGAATTCGAAATGTCAACCTTCTACAGCGACATCTCCATCACCAGCATCGTCGAAACCATCAAAGACAACGCCCACCTCCAGGTCCTAAAACTGAGAACAGGACCCCGAAGCATCGACCGCTTCACCCGCCCCAGCGAAGCCTGGGCGCCCCTCCTCACCCTCCTAGGCACATCTCCGCCCTTCAGCCTCCAAACCCTCGAGCTAGACGGCCTAGCCACCAGCACCGTTGCCCCCTCCCTCTCCACCATCATCGACACGCATGCGCCCACCCTCAACCGCCTCGTCCTCGCGCACACAAACTTCCGCCTCCCCAATTCCGTCCGCGCCCTCTTCCTCAGCCTGTCAGAGTCGGCCGTCTCGCACTTTAGTTCCACCTGGTTCTTTCTGCATGACCGCAGCTTCCTGCATAATAGTCGTCTGAGGTACACTAAGAGACTGGACGAAGTGCTGCTGTGGGAGGGCGATTTATTGCAACTGGATCTTGCGTATGAGGGCTGGGTGGATATCGATTGGCAAGCGAGTGATTTGGATCGGGCTATACTGTGGGATGGGATTGATGTGTTGGTCAAGGAGGGAGCCAGCGGCGTCGTTGAGCAGGTCGATTGCGGGTCCCTTAGGGATGCGTCGTGAGTGTGTGAATGGTTTTGGGAGGTCGGTGGAGATGAGAGCTGGTTCTTGTTTTTTTGGGGGGATAGGTGGTTTAGGGGAACATCTTCATGCCCTAGGTATCTTATTTCGTGAGAACAACCTCGACATCCGGTGTCGTTGGTGTTGGTCTCAATGAAGCTCTAGACTTGGCACTAGAAGTACATGCATCAACTCAGCCATAGGTACCTACGTTCCTAACTGCAGCAACAGTAATTCACGGGTCCTCCTGCTACCCACAGATGAGGGGAAAAGATTTGGAGCGCTTGGGTACTCTTTCCTCTTCCTTCGACGCCCGCGCACCCACAATCATGACTCCAGCTCCAACAAGATGCAGCTACGTCGTTATTCCATTTTGTCCAGGCCTAGACGAGAGAGGTACAGATACGTTGCGCGTTGTACACGTGGTGAAGCACCGTCCCAGGTCCAGACAGACCGAAACCTAATTCGCTTCGGAGCGCAGTAGCGCGCCCCACAGCCCTACCGTATGCATAAACCTGGGAAACTTGCCATCATCTCCGCAATCCTTTCTTCCCACCCTCTCCGCACTGGCGTTTGTTACCCGCTGGCGTCCGGATATTGGCCAAGACTGTTGCTATGATTTACGCCACTCTGCGGCCATTGACCCTAATCCAGAACAGTTGTGCACGAGCACGTGGGTTAAGTAGCCATGCAGATCATTAGTTTCCCCAAATTGTGTTACACGGCTTTATCGCCCCGACAGTGTGGTATTGCCGTGGAATCTCGCCTATCAAAGACGTTGAGTGTTGATTGTGAGGCACGGTTGCTTCTCTTGCATGCGGTGAAGCAGAGGACAGCGGGGATGTCCAAATTTGACAGTTCTAGGTATTGGTATCGAACGGCTAGCTCAACGACTCGATCAAACAGCCACCAGACCCATCGAATAAGCAGTCCAAGGAAACGCCACCCCTCAGCTCCCTCAACTGCCGGACGCCTCTCCACCTCACTAAAGTTATATCCACCATCATGAGCAAACCCGCACGAGTCATGAAAACGAGAAAAAACAACGTTAAAAGAAAGTCGATATACGCTAAATGAGCGGAACCGTAGAGAGTGGATAACTCTCCCCCGCACTCTCCACACTTTAGTCTGTATGTTAAGTCTGGGGTAAACTAGACTAAACGTTTGGGGGGTACTATCGGCAGATATTGCGAGCAGGGGGCCGAGAAGCATGCACGACGGTGATCTGCATATGAACCTGGAAGAAAGGATGTTTTGGCCACGCAGAACACAACCGTTTCTTGGTTGAGAGACCGGGTCACTGATAATAGGCTTGTCTCTCTTCGTTGCTCTTCACGACGTTGTACTGAACGTCCCATACTTTCTTCTCCTTGCCTTCTTGCTCGAAGAAAGAACCGCCACCATGCCCGACCTCACCAGCTCCCTCCTCTCCAATTGGAAATGCCTAATGGCATGTACACTCGTCTCCATGTCACCGTTTCAATACGGCATCGACTTCGGTGCCATCGGTGGTCTTCAAGCCATGCGCGGGTTTCTCGAAGTCTTTGGCCATCCAGATCCGGCCTCACCAACCGGTTACAACATTTCCCCAGACCGCCAACAGCTCATCTCCTCATTGATGACGCTCGGAGCGTTCCTGAGCTCGTCCACCGCTGGTATTTTTGCGACAAAGATGGGCCGCAGACAGTGTCTGTGGATGGCGAGTGTGCTGTGCTGTGTTAGCAATGTTGTTATGATGGCTACAACTAATATCGCTGGGTTGTACATGGGACGATTGTTGATCGGAGTTGCAAACGGATGGTACATGACATTCTCGCAACTGTACATCCAGGTTTGTCACCCCCCAATCGCCATGCATCCCACGCACCATGCTAATCAAAGAATAGGAATCAGCACCAGCCCGCTACCGCGGCCTCATGATCTCCGTCTTCCAAATCTGGACCTCCATCGGCTCCCTAATCGGCACCGTCATCGACAACGCAACCCACGACATGGACGGCCGCAACTCCTACCTCATCCCACTAGCCACCATCTACATCGTCCCCGTCTTCCTCTCTATTGGACTCTTCTTCATTCCAGAATCGCCCCGCTGGCTGTGCCTCGTAGAGAAGCATGCGCTAGCCGAGAAGTCACTAATGTGGATGCGTCCCCATCCCGAAAGCGTACCCACCGAACTCGCCGAAATCCAAGGCGCCATCGACGCCGAAAAGGCCGTCAAAGCGAGTGCGAATTTCATGGATATTTGGAGGGATCCCGTGGACCGCAGGCGGACGCTATTGTCTATTGCGGCCATTTCGACACAGGCGGCTTCTGGTGCCATGTTTATGATCGCGTATGGGACGTACTTCTTCCAGGTCAGTCTTTCCCACTTTTTTTGTTGCGATATACTGCGGTGATGAAGCTAATCGCTTTTGGGGCAAACAGATGGCGAATGTTGGCAGCCCGTTTATGAATTCTTGTATCCTCACCGCCGTCGGCGTGGTCGCTATCATGGTGAACAGCAGTGTGATTTCCAAGATTGGTCGCCGCCGCGTCTTCCTCATGACGGGCCTGTCCATCTGTGGTCTCACCCAAATCGCTGTCGCGGCTGTGTACCACGTCAACCCCGGCACTATTGGTACTGGAAAGGTACGTTCGATCCCCATGGCCTCCTAAGAAGGGCAATGCTGATGGTGAAATGAAAAGACCATTGTTGGCCTCTCCGTTATCTACATCTGTGGCTACAACGGTATGATCGCCGCCTACGCCTGGCTCTCCGGCGGAGAAATCCCTAGCCAGCGTCTGCGCTCGTATACATTCGGTGTCGCAACCTCGGTCGCGTTTCTGGGCGCCTGGCTCGCTACTTTCACCGCGCCTTACTTCATCAACCCTGATGCGCTGAACTGGGGTCCTGAATACGGTATGTTTTCTTTTTGGTCTTTCTCCCATCCCTTCCATCTCCTCTTACTTGGCTGTGTTCCATACTAACGCTTTCTGAAGGCTGGATCTGGGGCCCATCCTGTTTCATCACCGTCGTCTGGGTCTACTTCTTCCTCCCCGAGATCAAGAACCGAACGCTCGAGGAAATCGACGAGATGTTCGAGGCTAGGCTTCCGGCCCGCCAGTTCAGGAAATATGTCTGTGTGGGCAGGATTGCGCCCCATGCTGATAGCAAGTCGGAGAAGGATGAGGTGGTGCACCAGGAGGTTTCGGGTGTCGAGAAATCTGGGTAGATTGTTATTGGTAGCGTGGAAATGGTAGAGGTGTTGCGCTGGATTTGGTGCTTCTATTTGGTTGTTGGGCGCGCGGAAGTATGAGCTATA
This sequence comes from Decorospora gaudefroyi, assembly GCA_010015605.1. Lineage (NCBI taxonomy): Eukaryota > Fungi > Ascomycota > Dothideomycetes > Pleosporales > Pleosporaceae > Decorospora > Decorospora gaudefroyi. The sequence continues at coordinate 13,203 of ML975275.1, forward strand.
ATTTTATAGGCGTTGCTCGTTGAGTGCTGGTCTGTCTTTGCAATCGTGGAACTTTTTGTGCGGGACCACGTATTGATGTACCTCCGTGCTCCCATCCTTGACGCGCAGGCGGTTTTGAGTAGGGTTTGAGGCTGAACGCCCTATGCCACTTCGACCGCTAGCGCACTGCATGGGTCCAGTCTCCCTTCCGTAGACTTTGCAGTACAAAGCACGCGAGTGAGATAGCAACTGAGAGTTGATAATCGACAAACATCTATATAGCCTCCCCATCTACGCAGTAACAACGCCAACCTTGCTAATAGCCTCATCCCCCACCTCCTCCGCATGCATCTCCGCATCATGATTGAACACCCAGTCCTCCCTCGGGAACTGAATCACAGTAGGGTCCTTCTTCACTTGCTCCCAATCCGTCTTGTGCCACATATCCCTCGTCGTCTCACCCGTCTTCTGCACCGCCTTGACACGCTCATACCTCACATCCTGATACGCTCTCAACGCGCCCCTAACATTGCTCTTCCCCGCCTTCCTCAACAGTACCGCAAGCGTAACGCCATCCTCAAGCGCCTGCGTCGCACCCTGGGCGCTCGTCGGCAAAAACGGGTGCGCGGCGTCGCCCAGCAGGCAGATACGTCCGTGGCCCGGGGCAGAGCCGTAGCCAGACACCCAGTTGGGCAGCGGGTCCCGGTAGACGAGTTTCCAGTCGACGAGCTTGGCTTCGGGCGTCTTGGATACGATTTTCCAGCACATGGGGTCCCAGCCTTCGAGCACGGTTTTGACGTCTTTGAGATAGCCGGGGAAGGACCATGATTCGTCGATGTCGTGGGCGTCGCGGTGCGTGAGCACCCAGCAGCAATCCGACCCGTTTTTGATGGTGCTGAAGAGGAAATGTACGTCTGGGCCTATACAAAAAGAAAAAGCACGATTAGCCCTCCATAATATGCAAACTGAGCTGACAGGAGGGAGGAAAAGGGGAAACTTACCAATCCACCCATTAAACGTATCCCCATTCTCGCAAAACTGCTTCGTCTCCGGATCGGCAATCATATCCTTATTGGTGAACCACGCCCTCCAAACCGCATAGCCACTACTCTTCGGCTTATCTTCATATCCCAGCACCAGCGTGCGAGCCTTACTCCTCACCCCATCACTAGCCACAACAAGATCCCCCGCCACCCTCGACCCATCCTCCAACACAATCCCCGCCTGCTCCTCCTCCTCCCAATACTGCTCAACGCGCTGCCCCAAATGAATCTCCACACCACACTCCTTCGCGTAATTAAACACAATCTCATGCAGCTCGCCGCGATGGCCGTTGAAGTTCGGGGCCTGGGGATCGCGCGGCGGCGTCTTTTGGTTGATGACGATCTCGCCCGTGTCCCACTTGTGGATGTTGAAGCCGTACTCGGTTAGGTCGATGGAAATGTTGCGCATGGCTTCGGCGATGGCGCCGTTGGACCAGCGGGCAAAGATGCGGCCGGCGTTGGGGCCAAAGGTTATTATGTCACCGAGGATTTTGAGCGAGGGGAAGGACTCGTAGATTATGGGCGTGTGGCCTTGGCGCTTGCATTCTATCGCTGCTGTGAGGCCGCCGAAACCTGCGCCGATGATGATGACCTTGATGCCAGTTTCTGGCTTCGAGTTGGTCCCATTGCTGCCGTTTGTTTCTAGCGAAGACATGGTGAGTAGTTTTGTCAAGTCGATCTTGGCTCGGAGTGGCATGCGTGGGTATATTCTATCAACAATGAATCTTCACGACCACGACGCGATGCAGGGGGGGAAGGAGAGAGACTTTAGGTAGGACAACGCGCTGGCTACCAGGTAAAGTGATTCCACGTGGGGCTCACAGTGAATCGTTCCACCCACCCAATCGTCCGAAAGACGTTTCATCCAGCCGAAATGCATCCGAAGGCAGAACGAGGAACGGGGTGGCGCGCCATTGCTGTTCGCGGCATGTCTTCTCCGTGGATGGATACGTACCGAGGGGTGGGTGGATCAATTTCATCTGCCGGCTAAAGGAAGGTTGACGTGGACGCGTGATGGGAACCGCGTTGGGGTTGCGAGGTGTGAAAGGATGTACTTGCCCCACATCGCGTTTTCGAGCTTCCCCGCAATGTACCCCGCAATCTGGCGCCTTACTGTTTTGGTGAGCGAGAGGATGGCTCGGAGGTTTCGAAAGTACCGCGTTGATGCTCGGAGGTTGATGCGCGTGGTGGTGTTGCAGGTGAGAACTTGGAAGCTCGGACCACTGGTGAAGGTCTAGTGGGGCGAATATACCATGTCTGAGGCCAATGCAACACCACCTTTCGGTCTATGAAAGAGCTTGTATTCATTGCGTCCCCAGGCTTAGGGCGAGTTTGTTGGAGCTGAAGGACACAATAAATACGTGCTCCGTCGTAAAGCCCACCGTGAAGCAGTCCAAAATAATTCCAGGACATTATGACTTCATCTTTAACGCATCCAGAGTGGAACAAGGAGACAGGTGGTCTCCAAGTCGCGCAAGCCTTCGCAGACCAGATCCGTGGGAAGAACGGTAACAGTTCCCCCCTTTTAACCCCAATATCTCTTTACTGAAACCAATTCCACCACAGTCCTCATCACCGGCGTATCCCCAGAAAGCATCGGCTCCTCAATCGCACTGTCCATCGCCTCTCAATCCCCCAACCTCCTGATCCTAGCCTCGCGCACAAAAGCCAAGCTCGAACAAGCCCTCTCCTCCATCCAAGATGCCTACATCGCCGTCCGTGTCAAGATCGTGCTCCTGGACCTCATGTCGCAAGAATCGGTGAAAGCAGCAGCAGCCGAAGTGTCAAAGTTGACAGATTCCCTGGACCTGATCATCAACAACGCAGGCATAATGACACAAACACGCCAAACAACCAAAGAAGGCATCGAAGGCCAATTCGGCGCAAACCACATCGGCCACTTCCTCTTCACGAACCTCTTGATGCCGCAGCTGCTGACTGCGGCTAAGAATCAACCGCCGGGCGCCACACGCGTTGTTAATCTTACGTCGCTGGGCCATCGTCTCAGTCCGGTCCGGTTCTCGGACTACAATATCACGAAACCTGCAGCGGAGTTGCCGGAGGATGAGCGTCATGGACCGTTGCCGCCAGCGTTTGTTGAATGTGCGGAAGATGGGTATAACGGGTGGATCGCGTACGGGCAAGCCAAGACGGCGAATATCCTGTTCTCAGTAGGCGTTAATGAGAAAGTGGGTGGGAAGGGGGTGAGGAGTTATGCTGTGCATCCTGGCTGTAAGTACTGATGGCTTGGATAGTGATGATGTGCTGATGAGCCGTATAGCGATATGGACTGGTCTGAGTCGCAACCTAGATGCGGATGGGGAGGCGGCGATTCGTAATACGAGCACGTTTTGGAAGAATCGGGATCAGGGTGCTGCGACGGTGTTGGTTGCCGCGCTGGACCCTGCTTTGAATGGTGAGTCCGGATTGTGGAATGACGAAGTGATGAGTAAGAATGCTAATCTTGTTGTAGAACCGAAGGGTGTTTTGCTGCACGATTGCCAGATGTTCGATGCTGCGCCATATGCGTCGGATTCGAAGATGGCGGAGCGGTTGTGGTCATTGAGCGAAGAGCTGGTGCAGACTAAGTTCAAGTTGTAGCACGATAGGGTGTAATGAATATGAAATTGATGGTGCGGCCGTGAAAAGAAGGCAATACGCAAAACAACAAAGTGTGTCGCACTGAAGCCCAGAACAAAGGTACCTAGCAAACAACAGTGGCAATGGAAGTAAGAAAGCTGGGTAATCGCAAGGTTGGCCTTGTTCTTGACTGCCTAACCATGGCCGCCGTTTTCTTGGTACTACCGGTAAGTATGTTTGCCCTACTCCACTTTTCACGGGATAGCGCGTTTTTGAGGGCCAGACCCTGCACTAGCTACGTACTTTCACCGCTCGTCCTTCATTTATTTGTCACCACCGCTCTCTAAATGACGATGCCCCAGAACCGAAAGAATTTCTGATCTCACAGTGGTCTGCACCAAACCGACCGCGTGATTGCTGTTCAAGTGAAAATTCCCACACCCCTTGAGAAACACACGAGACTCGCAGATATGGATATGTCAAGCTTGTTCCAGAACCTACCCAGGGGGTTGCCGATGCCATCTGCATTCCTATCTCCGAAAGGCGTCAAGAAAGAAGCCCTGGGGCGTGCGGCAAAGCTTTTCAACGATCGCGACATCCTAGAGAAAATCATCGAGCGCCATGAAGAGACCATACGAAAACGGTGAAGCAAAAAGTCCAATCCTCAAAAGAAGAAGATTCTACTGGAAGCCTGGCCGGGCATGTCTCCACATCACCGCGCGGATGTGGCTGCGTGGCGTCAGAATTCGAAGGCGAAAGAAGGTTAAATGTGGCCATACATCAACCTGGAAGACCTGATGAAGACCAAGACCTTGCTACTCCTACTGCACCATCGAGGCAGACATCAGCCGCATGAGTTTGTGCACTCTGACCTCGAGCAGGCTGCTCTGGGAGAGACCAGTCGCGTGACTATGCCCGGATTTCTGAACGAATACACGATGCTTTTCGTTGGTCGGACGAGCCCTAAAACGTACGGAGAACTGGTATCTTGGGACGACGACGACGATGCTTTCGAAAACATGACTAACGGCGTTGGCATGGACCCCGGGCACGGACTACAAGCACTAGAGATACAGCAACGTATCTGGGAATTCATGGTCAAGTGCTGCCAGATCTTGTTGCAAGATGTTGCTTCCATGGCGGAATCTGCAGTCGTGCCGAATCCCGGGCCCCTATAACTCAGGAGGAGGAGCTCACATCCCTGGAGGTCATATCGTTGGAAGCGCCATACCGGATTCCTGCACGTCTGGATTTCACCCGTCTAAAGGCCATGGCTTCTGCTGAGCGTAACTCTGCGGAAGATCACCTATGGGCTCTATGCGAAGACCCAAGTTATTTTGCGGAAATAATTCAAGATCTTTCTGTGAACATCGGCAGGAGGTGCTGTTAGATACAAGAGGCCGGCAGCATCCTGCTTTAAAAGAAGTAGGCCGACCGCTCTTCTGGAGTCGCGTTTTGGGCAACGTTGTTGTGGAGGCCTACTCTGGGTTCGCGACCTTTGATCACATCCTGAAGCAGATTAACAGAGATTCGTCGCTACACGAGGCGTAAAAAGACAGGATCAAGCCGGGAGAAGATCTACCGGCAGATCTTCTGAATGCTGTTCAGAGCCTGCGATGCTCTCTAGATGCAGCGAAAACCGATCTCATTCTCAAGCTTAAGAACGGACTGTTCGCTTCCCCGCCCTTCCGCCAGTTTTGCGTACGCCACCCGGAAGATCCGGGATCTTACAAGATTCGCTCTGCGTACAGTCCACCGCGTCAGGATCATGCAGTCAAGCGCCTTATGCCTCTCTTCAACATTGTGTTCAGCGAGGACCAATTTTTTCTATTCGGGTTACACACTGTAACTGATGAAATCAAACATCTGGTCCGCGCGGATGCCGCAGTCGCTGCGCTGATCTCGCCAATGATTGCAAACCGCCTTTCCTCCCTTTCGGTAGTATCTGAATGTCTCCACCAACTGCATGTTTTTCAGCCATGGGCGCGGAAAATCGAGGACGATATGGAACTCAAGAAAGACGAACTGCGTAGCCAATATACAGAATGCTTCAAGGGCTGGCTTCCAATCTTGCGTGTCAAATTCGAAGGCTCGTTGGTATACCAGTACGCCGATCCGACCGATGGAAAGTTCGATTATCCGCTGCATCGTCGTCGCAATAAGCAGAACGTCGATATCATGCGCAGACCCGAAGAAAATCTCGATGCGTTCTGGGAGGCGGTGGATAAACACTACAGGTCTCGCACTGCCAGCTCGCAACACGATCTGGTAGCACAACTACTCCGTAACGACCGCGCGATCCAGCGTACACCCGCCTGGGAGGAGCATACGAAGTCGAAGAAGCCGGTGGACGCTACATCGGCTGAGTATGTGTACCAGCCTTTCTCGCGCGTGTATCATGATAAAGCAAAGCAAATCACGGGCAATTTCTCTCGCGCCACCCCCTCCACGACACGACTCCCAAGCCAAAAACACGCGGTACTGCTACTCAACCCACTGAAACCATCACTGCACCCACTATCGCCGTCCAATCTGATCCCATTTTCACAGTCGACAAGCGCGCCCACAAAGTGTTCAAAGCACTATTCCACTCGCCGTCTAATCCTAATCTGCCCGGTGTAGTGCCATGGCCTGGTTTCTTGCACGCGATGGTTACAATGGGTTTCTCAGCAGAGAAGCTGCATGGTTCCGCTTGGAACTTTACGCCGAAGACTATCGATCTTGGGGTTGAGCGCAGTATACAGTTTCATGAGCCACATCCGAGTAATCGAATTCCGTTTTTGTGGGCTAGGAGGTTTGGACGCAGGTTGGCAAAGGCGTATGGGTGGGAAGGGGAGATGTTTAGGCTTGCATGAAGGATTGGAAATTGGAGTCGCGGTTCATTGTTACAAGAACTGGATTGTATTCTGCATATAAAGAGCCGTGGTGTACTCGTTCCCGATGCGCCAATATCGTCTAAGTCCTGCAGTCGTAACCCGCCCTAGCCCAGCTTCCATGTTCTCTAGCCTTGCAATCTTACCTCTGTGTCTGTTTCCTCATGTGTTACCGGCATGCCAAACTAGTCTAGACGCCCCATCAGAGCGACCGGACTGCAGGCAGTTAGGCGGATGAGCCTATCAAACAACCACAGGAAGATACTCGTCCCCCTACCTCCTGGCTTCTCCGTTTGCGACCTCGCTAGACCCTATGATTTCTCGCTAGTTTTCTGACTCATTCTCACCCCTCTGCAACAGGCGGGCCTATCATGTGCGAGTAAGGTTCATCAGTTGACGTCGCACTTTCACTCGCGGAGTATTGGTTTCTCCGACTTCCGCACAGTATAAATGCGGGGCGTGCTCCGCGCCTCCTTGATCTCACTAGTTTCGCGCGTACCTCCAGATACCGACCCGAAATTCTGATCGCCGCAGCAACCAAAGCGATAGAATTGCATGATGCCTTGTGTCAGACTATCCACTATTATATACCTTCTAGCAACAACTGCAAGAAGGTCGGCCTTTTTGTAGTTTCACACCTTGGAATGTTAGTGAGCGCAGGCCCTTGTATGTACGTCACTCAATAACCACCGCAAGATCTAACGTGACTCTAGTCCCACCGGTACTACGGTGAAACTTAGTTTCAATATTTCTGGTCGCTGCGAGCAGATCGAAGTGCCACGCGAGCTCCTCTACACGTCCGACTATCTCTACCCATGGCTCGCAACCTGGGACCGACTGGGCACTCAGTGCATCATCCTCAATTTTAGTCGCCGCTCGATCTTCGCGATCTACTGTCGCTGGCTCTATGGGAGAAAGGTGTATACGAATTCCGAGATCAAATGGATAAACGGCCTCAGTGAAAAGCGAGGTGCGGGTGAGATCATCAACAGCGACTTTTACGACTTGCTCGCGTGCTGGTTCTTGGGAAATGCTTTGCAGGATGTTCGGTTCAAGGACATGGTCGTCTCGGACATCGTGAGGAGGCTGAATGGGTGCAAGAATGGCGAGACAAGGTGGTTCTTCGACTGTCTCCAGCCTGTTGTTGTCCATGACTTCTATCGTAACACCAAGGCGGATTCGCCCATCCGCGCTTTGCTGGTTGACGCCGTCGTCAAGTTCGCAACCCCTACGTTCGTCTCTCAGCTGGGCACGTCGTTTTCCGCCGAGTTTGTGCTGTCCGTAATGGGAGCTTTTGCCCAGGAGGTCGATCGGCTCCGTTCTCAACCTGTGGTTACTTTGAGTGAGCCTGTGAAGAAAGTCGTTGCGTTAATGCTGGACCCCAAGGTTGCTGGTATTTCATCGAAAGCTGTCCCTAGCGGTCCGGATCTGGGACAGGCCCAGACTGGTCCCCCGAGTGGAGGACTTCTGGCTGACAGCTGTGTGTACCATGAACATCCAAGGTTGGGTTGGCCTTGTTCGAAGCTGAAGCCCTGGGGTTAATCCGTGTCCTGGGGCCGTGTCCTAGCGGGGATGGTCAAACGAAGTAAGTGGACTATGCTCCTACAGCGAAGGATGCTAACAGGGATTCGAGTAGCAATATAAGTGGAAGTGATTTGGAATTTGAGTTATTTGCTTGTGCTTGCTATCTCTCGGGGTTTTAGCTTTCGAATGTTGCTCTGGAAACGTTGAGCGCAATAGTGTGTCCGGGTGGAGCTTGGATGAGTGCTGCGAGGTCTTAGCTGAAGAGCTTTGGGGATAAGAATATCCTATGAATTTACTCAGAGCGCACGGTACCGGTAGGAGCTACCGATAGGAGCGACACCGTGCTCAATTCACTTTTGATCATCAGGGAAACCATGCACTCGATCGCTGCCTAGGGCCTAGTGTACCTCAAAGTCATTATCTCGTCAACAGCCCTATCTTCCACCTGCATTATTGCACTCTGCCTACTCTCAACCTCCACTCTTCATCTCCAATCTCAACTTCCGCTTTCAACTCCTACTGTCCAATTCCATTTCCACAAGTTCAACCGTATTTAGCAAGAGACACGATGGCGGGCCCGACTTCTCAACCGGTACCACTCTCCAACACAAAGTACATGTTAGAAACCAACTCCTCTAAAGCAGCCTGAATCGAGCCTAAGACTGATCATTACAGCGTGGGAGACGTCGACAAGATGGTCACGATTCGCGTGCTCGACCCGACCAACACCACCTCCCCCCGAGCGCGAAAATCTACCCGCTTCACCTCGCCGAGATCAAATCGGCATATCTTCTTCGCCATCTGCAGAATTCCGATTACGCCGAAGTAACCTTCAGGGACCCTGAAGCATTCGCCATCTATGTCGACTTCCTTCATACGAACAAAGTGTCAACAAGGCCGGAGCTGAAAGGGGTACAGATCAACGTGACCCCGAAGTCGATCGAACAAGACTTTCGAGGACTTGCGTCTTGCTTCTCGGAAACTTGCTGGAGGAAAAGCGCTTCGAGGAAGCGGTGATCTCGAAGATCATTTGCTGGTTCCGAGCGCTTGCGAAGAACCCACTGCATATCGAGGTGTTCGTCAAGGGGATGGGCGGATCGTTCATCAAGAACTTCGTCGAGGATTTCACTGTCGAGTCCGCCCTCTTCAAGCTTGTGGTTGCGGCAGTGGCATGGTTTGCTGGTGCTCATGGGATTCGTGCATTCTGTGGCGACGAATGCCCGATCGCGTTTCGGCAGGAACTAGGGGTACGCCTGCTCGCACAGAGGGACACGGTGCCTGCAAATTTCGCACTAAACGAGTGCGAGTTCCACCATTGCCGGGTGGACAAGTACGAGTGTACCGTGAAGGGATACTAGTGTAGAAGATGTCCTTGGAGAGTCACGGTATGTATATAACCTTGGGTGGTTACGATGAAGTTCAATAGCAATGGACCTAGGGGCTAACATATCCCAGATAATCTCCACATACGCCAACGCAACAAACACGTTTGCTTAAGAAAGTTGGACGGAAATGGAATTTGTCGTGTAATCACTGGTGGAAACAGCGGGTATGATATTTGCTAGGGGCAAATTTTTCCCTTGTATGGTTGATTATGCTGAGATGTACTGGTTCACGTCATCTCTTTTTGTTTCGCAAGCCATATTCGACTAACGTGCATGTACCGAAGATGAAGCACTCACCCCTTTCTCTTTGCTCTCTATTGTGCATCGACATTGCGCACTGTCGCACAGCTTCCTATTTACTATCTCTTGCATCGTATCTTCGGGACATGTTTTTCAAGCTGCTCACTTTGGATCTAGACTCACGACTAGGATGCTGCTCTCTAGAGAGAAGTGAAGATGACCCGAGGGACCCTACCATAGGTAAGCAACCTGGATAGTATAGCTGTGTCTCGTATTCCAACCTTCCAGAAAGTGCGCAGTTAGCCAAAGTTTCGCAAACTGAAACCCGCCTTTCCTTCTTTAGTAACACGAGGTCGCGACTGTCGTCCAAAAATAGACGCACGTGACGCGGGTGTTCCCGAGCCTTGCTAGCCCCCTTCCGCAAATAGCACGACAGTAATTGGCTGGTGGGCAAGCACACCTGGCAGCCCACGTGGAGCGGAAACCGTGGGATGATGTGGACCAATGACAGGATATCAATCTGATGAGGAACTAAACTGAATTGCACCAAAGCTACGAGGTTAATGGCAGTGCGGAATTGCTGGACGATGATTTCAAAATGCGCATGTGGAAGTCGTCTTGGAAAAGACTGCTCAGTTAATCTTGGCACCTTTATAGCTTCCCTTCTAAGGTTTGCATACCTAAACAGAGAAGCAGCCTACGGACAGCTTCTATTGGGAGCCAATATTCAAACATGAGGAAGTGGCTATGAGACCTCGGCAATCACGCTGGTGGTTAGCGTGTATATACACTCTTTTGGGTACAGCTCTCCTGGCAGCTGCAAGGCGACTGATGGCGTATTGTGGTATTTTGTTTGCACGAAGCTTGCGATCGTACTCTCTCCTGACGACCCGACGTCTCTCATTGGCAACAGCAGCCATGTACTCAATATTTTCAGCGGAGAGGTCGAGGTCATCCACGTCCTTAACAATGCCTTCGGTGAGCGGATTGCGATGGCAAAAGACCCGTCCGACCGTAAGCATGGCGCGCCGAGGGGCCGTCGGGGAAGTTGTACTTGGTGGTACGCTTAACCATGGTTCAGAAGATGAGGTGAAAGCAGCCTCTATTCCACCATTGGTGAGGATGGAACCGTAGTTGAGCGTTGACCATAGCGAGGGATCCCACGGTGTCTAGGCAGCTTCCATATATTATACGCCTCGAGGAGGTCTACTTGCGTCCGTAGTAGTCTTCTGGTATTCGGTCGCAGCCTGGTAATAGTCGAGCATTCGTCTCAGCATTGAAAGACTTGTAAGTTCGTGTCCTCCGCTCCAGGAATTGTCCCTCATAGTAGCTGCACCCAGGTATCGAGCAATCTTTCCTCGCCTTGGCGATCCGTTGCGGAACCACCGGTCACTCTCACACGGATATATAGCGTATTGCAGTTGGAACCACACTGCACATTTTCACCATGGCACAGTCCCAAGCCAACTCCAACGCCGCAGCCGTCCTCCCACCATTCCTAGATCCCAACGCTTCGGTAAAGCCCGACAACTGGACAGGCTACACATCGCAGCAACAAGTGGACTTTCGTACCCGCGTCCAGTTGCTCGGGCCCCAGGTCAAGGCTATCAACGGCGTAGAAATTACACCGAAGACACCTCTGCTGTGGGTACCGGCGCTCCGGGATAGACAGCTGCAGCCCGGATATGACTACAAGCGGGATCCTGTGTATCAGCTGTCCTTTTGGGCGCCACCGGTGTGGGATCTGGTACGGGCTGATATGTTGGCTGGGAAGCCTCCAAAGCTCCCCGAGATATGGGTTGAAATGGAAAGGCCGGAGCAGTTGAGGCTTGGTGCGCTGCAGGCAGGAGCCGACCACTCACATCCAGTTGGTTATCCGCAGCAACTTCAGGGTGTCATCGTAGCTGAACCTCGCCAGATACCCAATCAGTATTCAGCGACGACGCCTAACCAAGATCAAAACATCGACGTACCTGCCCAGCAGCAGGAAGATGATTTTGACTTGGCTGCCATTGTTGCAGCCGCTTCTCAAGCAGCCAAGGATCAGATGCTGTTGGAGGAAGAGCCTGAACCCTCTTCAGATGTTGTCTACTCGAAGACATTGACGGCTGATATCGTCCCATATCCTCCCAGCCTTGCCCAAGCCAAGGGGAAACGACAATGCCGCATCTGGGACGAAACCATCTGGGACGAACTCACGCCCCAGGAAGAGGCCTTTCGAGAGGACTTGTTGCTATTCAGAACGTTCTGCACCATAGTCCAATAGCACGAGTCCTCTAGTCCACAGCTCGGCAGTTCCGGCTTCGGGCCATACGAGACAATTGAGGTTCGGGACAGTGCACAGGAGAATCTTGGGGGCCTGATACGAAATGATGAGATGAGAGCGTAAACGTGAAAATCAAAGCAAGGGGTTGGCGAAAAAAAGGAGTGAATAATCAGTCTATTCTGGGGGAGTACTGAAAGTAAAGCCGAATTTAATTGAAGATTCAAAATGGCAGGCTTGTCCAAGTCGGATGACGGGAAGTCCAGTGGGCCGCTGTTGGCGCACTGACCTCGAGACGAAGACGTGGCCACTAGCAGCACAGCCCGCGGAAAGTGGCAAACTGCAGCATTTCATCTTCGAGCCTGCACCTACCCCGGAGTATTCCTGCATGGAGTCGACATGATGCAGCAGTAGTGATGCGGAGTGTGCGCAATAAAGTAATGCGCATTGTTGGTAGCAGGCAGCGAAACCCATGTCGCAAGCGCTATGAACGTTCTACCGTAGACGCGCACGCCTCCACGTGATAGCGTGTCTTGGCTGAGGCGGAGCAACCGGGACCGCGGAATTAGCGAAAGTGCTCAGTAAACTTCATCAACTCCTCTTCACTCGCGCAACAAACATCCCCAATGTCCCACCATCCATGGCCGTCATCAAATACCCAGCCATCGTCAATATTATCACACTGGTCTTCTTCTTCTTCTATCTCGTTGTCGCCATCTACCTCATCGTGCGGCAGGGCCTTGGCCGCAGCTCGCCATGGATCTGGCTCACCCTGCTGTCCGTCTGCCGCCTTACTCAGGTCTCGCTCGATTTGGCCTCCACGACAATGTTTCCGGGCATCGATAGGCTCTCGAATACGAGTCTGCAGAGTGGTGTTGCCATCCTAACGACTATGGGACTGACGCCGTTGTTTATGGCGACGTGCAGCTTGCTTAATACAACAACCAGACCCAAAGGCCGGCGCATGCAGTGGATCCTGCTCATGGTCCATATTCCGCTCGTGATTTCCTTTATTCTCATTGTCGCTGGGGGCATCGATCCTGATTCGCGAGACGGGCCCACTTATGCGGCGACGGAGGCGACGAAAGCCGGTATTTCGCTATACTTGGCCTGTTTCCTCGTCCTGATCTGGGCCACCACTGTTATTTCAGCGCGTCTTTACCTGGCCGATAGAGATGAAGTCCGGATTCTCACGACGGTTGTTTTGAGTCTGCCGTTCTTTGTTGTCGACGTCGTTTATATGATGTGCTTCGCGTTCGAGCGGTGGACCGCCGACGACCTTGGCGAGTGGAAGAGCATGCGCTTCAATGTTATTAGCGGTAGTGTCACGATCCAATTATGCATGTACGTATCACCATCCGCAATACTACATCTTCAAATTAATCATCTCGAATATGATTCTCGCTTTTCGAATTCAGCGTCCAATCCCGTCTGCGATCAAATCTGACACGTTCATAGGCAAGTAGTAATGGAATGGGTGATTGTCGGCATGTACCTAGCCCTGGGTTTAGAGCTACCCAGCAAGGCTGCGCGACTACGACAGCAAATCGGAGACCAAATGGACCAAGCGAGGAATATGGATGTAGACCAGCTGCAAGAGACGATCTTGTGGAAGCTACACGATGCTGGTTCCAGGATGGTGGCCGCGATGATCATGCCGGCCCTACAATTCGCGCATTGGATGCTAGGAAAAATATTACGGTCGGGACGAAATACGAGCGGAGGCGGAGGCGGCGGTACTCACTAGAAACCCTACAATACTAATCGAAATTTCTGCAGCGCTTGATGAAACTTGTTCATGGAGATGGCGCTGTGACGATGCCGCGCGCGGCTGTGCGATACCACGCCTTCGCATACGACGACATCCTCCCCATCTTTAGAGATTGGCGCTCAATCGTAAGCATTGGAGAACAGAAGCATACGAGGTCGATTGCAGCGGAACGGCCATTTTCTCCAAATGCCTAAAAGACGACCGCAATGCATCACATTGGATTGGCAGACCTAACCCTCCCCTCAACGCGTTCTTCCCATAAGATACCGCGCTCTTCGCCCGGTTTATAATTCCAACTCAAAAGATTCACTCCTGGAGCTATGTCCAAGAACTACACCAACTAAACATTGACAGCTTTGGGGCATACAAGTCTTGAGAAGTCCGTACCAACCGTATCTAGCCAACCCCACAAAAGAACGACGAGCAGCAGTAAGAGGATAAAGAAAGACAATAACTCGACCATGCGACCGATACCCATAATAACGGGGGATAAGAGGAGCTACCAAAGGAAAGGAGTCGGAGGGAAGATGCACGAACAAGTCTAAGACGGATGAAGTTAGTTCTGTCCCTAGTTGGCTCTAGCACGAGTTGGGTAACGCCAACGGCATATAAATAAGTCCTTCCAAGTCTACTTCCTGACTTTCCACTCCTCAAACACATCGCTGTCCAAGTTTTTATGAAAAAATTTTCTATCCGACTTTGATTGTTCTCAAAAGCCATATCCCCTACTATCATGCCGTGCGGACTGGGGACCTGCGTATACCAACGATCGAAACAAAGATTTGGGCATCGCTATGCGGCAACGAAGCCTACGAGCCCATCCTACAACTTTTACCCTCGTCGCGCGCTTATTCCCAAATGTCTATAAAGCTCCACTATTTCTTTGCTCCCTTACCTTCTGCATCACACAATCACCCTCCTTTCTCAAAAAACTCAGATGGGCAAGCTCATGTCCGTCGGCATTGCTCCTCGTCCCCTATGAAAAAAAGGTTTCTCAAAAACAGTGTTTAGAATCGATGTTCTCGGCTCATCATGGAGGCTGCTAAACCTTAGCAGCCTCCATGGCGGAGAAAGAACGTCGATTCTGATCTAAATACATGCGATTACGCCAATGGGAAATACGCTAGAGTGACCAGAAAAGTCGTTTCCTGTGTGCGTATGCTGCGAAAAAATAGCTTGATGCTGCGTATGAATTGACTTTTGGCGTCGCTTACCTACCTACATGAAAACACTCTTTTGAAGCTCTGCGCAATAGCGACATAGACTCTGATCTATATACCCTCGTGTTTTCCAATATTTTCTGGTTTTTGGGAGTTGCAGGCTCGGCACTGGGTATAAAATGCAGTACCTTACCTTCCTTCACCCTCTTTCTCTCCCTACCTAAAACAACACCACATTCTTCTACCCAAAACCCATTTATCTAAAAAGCGTTTAGTAAAGCTATATGTGCGTCCTGTCTTTTTTCCCTGCCCACCTCAAAAGCGCAAGTCTTCGCAATAATGACGCAGCATGAGGGGAGGTTTCTTCTACTTGAAAAGAAGAGCTTTGGGTATGCATGTGCGATTTCCCGAGCTGCGATCTGGTAGTTTCTACTAAAGTTTTCTCTATTCTCTTCTTCCCGCTCGCAAAAACGTGTTTCCTTTCTCTACACTTCGTTGCTTACAGGAAGTAAAAAAGAATTTGCGAACATGTGCATGTCCATCTGCGTCTTTTCGCCGAAAAAATAAACAAATCAAAACAAAAGCGTGCTCCTCATGTAGCTGGATGCGTGGAAGTTTTCATTCCGGTAATCCGTGTGAAAATTTCGTCGTCGTCTTATCTCCATAGCTTTAAATGTGATAGATCGAGACCTCGTCTATCTCATCATCTCATGCCAAGCCCAGATCACGTGATCTCACCAAGGTAACATGACATGGGAGCTAATTCTCTTGGCACCGTATATATATCGCCCACTTCTTCTACTCGATAGCTTCTTAGCTTGTAATTCAATTGTAACCTAGTATCGAACCCTTACATGAAAAACGATACTAAAGTGGAAGAGGAAAATGGTCGTGTTTCTGCGCAAGTCGCACGTTTTAAATTTTAAATCCTCGAGCGCAGTATCTCGGTAGCGCCTAGCGCTGTGCCCAGAAGACGTATGTAAAAAGAATAACGTTGGCATGTCGCCGGCATAGCAGACTAAGAAAAAAAGGCTATGGTCCGATCCATGAGGATCTGAAGGCCTCCGCACTCTAGGAAAAATCGTATGCATGAGTACAAAACGCATCATAGGCTATGTTATACGAGCGTTCCAAGTAATTGAACGGGTATAAAAATCTTTCATTAGGCCTCCTACTAGACTCTAAGCCTCTAGCATTCCGCTCTTTTACCTAAACAGTCTTGATTGCGAGCCTATGTCTTCTCTTCCGCGTGAGGACTTAATATGTCTATAATAGAAGCCTGGATGTGTGCAGTTTGAAATGTTTTGTTTGGGAGAAGCCATGTGCGCTGGTGTTGAGACATGTGATTTCCAGCTTAGAATTTGATGCGCGCCTTTGGGGCAGTGACTCGTTTTTCATGACTGTGGGGGAGGAGAAAAGAAAGAAACAGATGAATGACAACACGTGTTTCAACATGATTAGGGACGGAGCTGGTTCAAAAAAAAGGCCGAAGTTTTCTCCTGATAGAACTAGGGTGTTTGTATATGCCAGAACCGAATGGTGTAAAGTTATTTTCTTACTAGCGGAGCCCCAACAAAACCCAACCTGATCATTGTCGATACATGAACACCGAGAGGAGAAAGTAGAGCATGGATAGGATAACCTTGCACATTCCAATCCACGGAGAATGACCCACTGCATGATCATCTCACTAGAGCGTCCCCAGCGGATACGCCGGCGAAATATTCCCCCTATCCGGCGTTATGGTCGGCACCTCCTCATACTGCGGAACCGCCACCCTCTCCCTCGCAAACACTGGACTTCTTCTAGCCTTCAAAAGCTGCTCAACCGCATACCCAATACCCAATACCTTCTGTTCCTCCCATGGCCGGCCCAGAATCTCCATCCCGATTGGTACTCCAATCGGCGCCTCGTCGCTCGGCTCTGAAAACCCTGCTGGTACGGTGACTACGGGTGTACCAGTCAGCGCGGCAAGGATACCGTTCCGGCCGCTCTGGGAAGGCGAGCCGATTTTGACGACGAGGTTCTTTTGCTCGGGGTAGATGATTGCGTCGAGCGAGTTTGATGAGAATGTGTCGAGGAGGGTGACGGTGAGGTTGCGGATACCGGCGAGGCGGTCGTTGTATGTTGCATTGCCGGTCGATGATACGAGAGCGGTGTTGACATATTCGTATTGAGAGGGGATGACGAGGAACTTGCCCTCTGAGTTGTTCACGGCTTTGTGGGAGTAGAGTTCGGTCAGTGTATTAGGATGTTCACCCGAGAGCGAGGGCCGCTGCAGGTACTGGTCTATGAGCTCGCGGTACTCGAAGCGTTGGACGTCGTAGGCGGCTTGGATGGCTGTGGTGTTGTAGACTATTTCGTTGATGGGGATTAACGTCACTCCCGCGGTTGAGAGACGAGACATGACTGAGTCCACTACGTTATTGACGGGCGTGACTTCAGGCGCATCGGTGCGGTTGAAGAAACCGTTCAACACACCAATGCGTAGCCCACTAAGTGGGAATCTGGAAAGAGATGCGGCGTAGTTGATGTGACGTAGCGGGCTTGGAACAAGGGCGGTCGCGTTGTCTGCCGCGTCGTAGCCGGTCGTTGCCATGACGGTGAGTGCCGTCGCAACGTCTTTGACCGTCCGTGCAATGGGCCCGATAACGTCGTGGGTGTAGGAAATGGGGATAATGCCAGTCCTCGTAATGAGGCCTCGCGTAGGACGGATGCTGCATAAAGAGTTTGCTGATGCCGGGCTGCGAAGCGAGTTCACGGTGTCTGTACCAGTGGCGATTACGCAGAACGACGAGGCGACAGCAGCGCCACTACCTCCAGAACTACCGCCTGGTGTCCGGGTCGAGTCGTATGGTTTGATGGTTTGACCTCCCAGTGAGGAAACACTGAGACCCTCAAGTGCAAGCTCATGCAAATTTGCCTTGCCCAAAATGATAGCACCAGCATTCTTAAAGGCTACCACACTCGGAGCGTCTCTCGTCGGTTGCGAATGGGCTAGTGCAAGGTTGGCGCCCGTGGTTGGCATGTCTGCTGTGTCATAGTTATCCTTCAGTAGTATCGGAACACAAAAGAGAGAGCCAGTAGCGTTGCCTGCCATGAGTTGCTGGTCCATATCGTCTGCAATGGTCAAAGCACGGGGGTTCAGAGTAATGAGGGCATTCGTCCGGTTGTTGTGCGCTTCGATATTAGCAAGAAACGAAGATACGACGTCCCGACATGTCCACAGTCCGGAGTACAGCGCATGATGGACTGTGTCGATGGTCGCTTCCCGTGCGTCGAAAGGCATGTCTTGCGCTGCGACAATGCGGCCGCAGAGCGCTGCGATCAGTAAGTGAGTATAGGAGACCATTTTGATGTCGCGATGCTCGGTTTTCAATGCCGGCGGAGTGGTTGGGCCACATTACGATTCGTTGGGACCGTTACTTATACTTCCTCAAGGTGAAAGGCGCGCCACGACGGGTAGCTATCTTCGAGGTAGCCTTGATTTACCTGCTCAAATGAAAGCCATCGATACACGTTCGCAAGACTGTAGTCAATAAGCTTGATAATGCGTGCGATACCTGCCGATGTTATCGTGGACGCGTATCAGAAGTACCGATGATCGAATGACGTTGTGTGCCAAGACGATGTTGTACCTGCCTATCTAGTCCAAGTGCAGCAGTTGTTGGTACCATTGGCCGTCCACAATAATCCAAAGCCACCGAGCAGGAGCTCAACATGGTCTGTTTCTCAGCGCTATAAGATTTCGTTGACCGCCGCAGGTAAAGCGGTGCACCCGTGTCAATAGGTGTTTTCACTAATAGGAAAACAATGATGGGCGCGGCGGCCAGGAAGACATGGCAACATCTGGATAGCAGAGAACTATTCGAAGTTATTAGCCCGTGGCACTCCCGGGTGAAGGAGATAGAGGGAGGGAATTTTTGGCATGCGCACCTGTAGCAAAGGAAGGACACATTCCAGTCACAGCTTCCCTCTGACGGCTACAGAAAAGTTCTGAGAGAGGTGTTGCAGTCGCTACTATCGTTGGAACGACGTCGTGCACGAGGTCCCTTTCGTTGCGAGGTTGGCGATCCTTGCCATCGCGGATAACTCCAGACGGAAGATGGCGAGTGCCAAGGATATGACTAAGCAAAAGCACTAACGTTAACTAAAGTTAACTATTAAGTTAACGCTAGTTAGCTGTTCTGACTTTAACCCTTCAGCCAACCGCACCACCACTCCGCTCGTCACTCCCGCCCACTGTCACTTTCCAACCCCATCTCCGCAACAACAGCCACAAATGGAAGAGTAAGGCCGGATGATGGCCCTCCCGAGGCAGCGAGTTTTGCAGGTCTTGTTTGAGTCACTTGTGAAACTGACGATGCGCCACTAAACAATCGCTTCTCTTCCCGAAACGGCATCGCGAAACCGCGAAACACACTCTTTTCGTGCATCACATCTTTGGGAACCCGGCGCTATGCTGCGTTTGGTTCATCATGTTTGTCCATCTCCCGCTAGACGACCTTCATTGTGGCTTTGCTCCTCGTCTGTCGGCTTACACATCGCATATCATCACAATAGCTCAATATCCATCAAAGCGGGAACACCCAACGAGCTCAAGTAGAAGCATAATCTGACGAACATGGTCCATGGACTGACATATAGCAAAGCTTTCGCTTGCAACATCGCAACTACTTCCCCATTACAACATGCATTGACGACCCAGCCTCAGCCACTCTTGTTTCACGAGACTATAGGTCAATCGGAGATTCCTGACACGTTTTTCGTCCTCAGACCACTGAACATCTACTTTTGGTTTCTTCCCGGCATCCCGAGATCTCAACCTAGCTGTTGACCAAACGTGAACGATTGCGGAGATACTTGGCCCTTGCCTGCGAGGTTTCCAAACGGTCAATAATGGTTTCGAGCAGGCTTCAACCTAGGTGTATTTCAAAGACTTCCCTACATCTTCGTGTCACATCATTCGCTGTCAGAGTGCTTGCCAGGGTACATCCCCGGCAGACTTACCGGGTTGGGCGCGACTTGTGCTACGGTTCCTGCCGTCGGCCTGGTGCCGAGGCAAATAACGAATGTTTCTGGGGCATGTCTCTGCCTCAATCGCGTTTCGAAGATTACAGTCAGTCACGATACACAGTACTAACTGAGGCAGCGATCCTGTGCTTCAGTAGTGACCGCGAAACCTTGATCCAGGAGCCTCTCACGCCTTGGCATAAACCGAAGCGCTTCACAACCGTGCGACCCACTACGGTCGATGGAAAGTACTGTGCCGAACAAACTCGTATAAAGATGGCCGGCACCGCAACCAAAGAAGAGCATCAAGCACTCAGGTTCCCAACCCAGCAACTACAGCAATCACTACTTCTCTTCCATTCTACTTAATATCCCTTCATTCCACTTCTTAATATTATCATCTGACCGGTTCAGACAACCCACACAAAATCAAAATGTACTTCTCCACGACATCTGTCATTTCCATCAGCCTTCTGGCTTCCTCCTCGCTCGTGGCTGGCCACAGTGCTATCATCGCCGCTACTGGTGATGCTGGTGGTGCTGGCTCTGCCATTGGTGTTGACCCCAACACTCCCCGTGACGGCACTGGCCGCAACCCCTTCCAGCAGGACTCTACTCGCTTCCGTGGCGATGCCGCAGACACTTGCGGCGAGACTCTTGGTGGAGGTGACAACGACATCGACGCCGGTACTGCCCAGGTCATGCAGCTCAACGGCGCCACTCTTCCCCAGGTTTCTGCTGGTGGTCAAGTAAGTCTGCGAGCAAATGGGCTTGATGGTGACGGTAACTAACGTGATTAGATCTCCATGACTGTCCACCAAGTCAACTCTGACGGTGCCGGTCCTTACACTTGCATGATTGATGCTACTGGCACTGGTACTCAATGGCAAGATATCACTGTCACTCAAAACCTTCCTGGTAATGATCGTGGCCGCAACCGGGACACCCAGACTCAGGATCAGCCCTTGACTGCTTCCATCCCTGCGGGCATGGCTTGCACTGGCACTGTGGCTGGTCAGAGCAACGTCTGCATGGTTCGCTGCCAAAACCCCGCTCGTGCTGGACCCTTCGGTGGCTGTGTGCCCGTTCAGATGGCTGGTGCCGCCGCCGCTGCTCCTGCTGCTGCTGGTGCCGCCGCTCCCGCTGCCGCTGGTGCCGCCGCCCCTGCCGCCGCAGCTCCCGCCGGTATGTCTATTGCAAGCTTTTCTGAACTCCAAGTGTCTAACAAAATATAGCCGCTGCTCCTGCCGCCGCTGCTCCTGCTGCTGCCGCCCCTGCCGCTGCCGCCCCTGCTGCCGCTGCTCCTGCTCCTGCTGCTCCTGCTGCCGCTGCTCCTGCTGCCGCCGCTCCCCAGGCTGCTGCTCCTTTGCCCGCTGCTCCTCAAGGCGCTGCGGCTGCTCAACCCGCTGCGGCTCAACAGGCCGGCGCAGCCCTCCCTGCCGCCCCAGTCGCTGGTGCCGCAGCCCGCAAGCGCGAGGCAGCTCGCAACCAGCAGGCTCAACCCGCTCTCACCGACGATGACCAGGAGGAGGAGATCGAGCTCCTTGACGGCGACTACGACTACTAAGCGCTTCGCCTTCTCGATATTGGCATCTCGCGATATCACGGGGACGCACAGTGGACATATATAAAAAAAAGCGGAATGGAAAGTTAATGAACGGGTTGTATATACCTCGATGTTTGAACGCGGAGGAGAGAGAAAAGAGTGGAGCTGTGCTCCTGCTGGTCTGCGACCAGAGGAACTTTGTCAATAATGGGTAATGAGTAGTTTGGATCTGTATGTTGTGCATTGCGTGGTCGGGCTTGGCTTTGGGAACCTGGTCCATTTCGCTCCTTAACAATGCATACTTTATGAAAACTCAACTCTCTTGTCACTGTGATAAAGCTCCGTATCTGCTGTGCGTCGTCGTCTGAAGGATGAAGTGGGTTTAGCCCTGCAGGGATTCATCCCCACACTCTAAACACGGGCTCCTTTGACATCCTTGTCACGCATCATACACTATCACATTGAACACCTCGGCTCGCTTAATTATTCAAATAGAAACACCCCGGCGAACCTTCAGTGCCCATTATTATATTATCGCACATCGTCTCAGCAACGCACCATTTTTGGCCACATACATGACTAGGTACACAATTCCTCGCATGCAAAGTTTGGGAAGCTCTCTTTTATGGGTACGGATACCCAGCGCAAATACGGATTCAGGTCTTTTCTTTCCGTCGCACACATGCAATTCCTTATACGATTTCTTTCTTTTTTTTCACGCAACCAAATCATGAAACGGTCCTACCAAAGTTTAAGAACCTGGAGTGCGAAACTTTGTTGTTGAGTTCGGGGGGCGAATGAGCTGCAAAGAGTATTTGTACGACGGATGTTTACGCTGGTGAATATGAAGATGTAGTTTCTTGTAGCCTGCGTTTGGGTTTTGCTTTGGTGGACGCAGACTCATAGGACGTTGGCGATGTCTTTTTTAGGATTGTTTTTTATCGAGGTTGTGTTTTAAGGGAGAGGGGGCGGAGACGCGGAGCAGCGGAGCATGCTATGTAGCCTAGCTCGTTTTTTTTTTGGTTTTGGGTCGGAGGAGCGGCCAGAAAACATGGGGTGGTTCTTGAAAGTTTTTAGAGGCCGCAAAAACAGAAGTCTTTGTTGTTTTTGGTGTAAAGGCGAGAGATGGTATTTAAGGCAGGGAGAGCGGCGAGAAAACATGCGGTCAGCGGTAGCGGCGTTTGTAGAGGCCGGAAAAACAGAAATCTTTGTTGTTGTTTTGTGTAAAGGCGAAAGAGGTTATTTTAGCCAGGAGGAGCGGCCAGAAAACATAACAAGTATCTACTCCCCTTTATTTTCGGTCCGAAATCGAAAGATGTTGTTGTTGGACAGGAGGAGCGGCGAGACAACATCGCAGGTCGGTATGTGTCTTTGTAGGGGCCGCAAAAACAGAAACCTTCGTTGTTTTTTAGTCCAAAGGCTAGAGACCGTATTTAAGCCAGGAAGAGCGGCGGTCAGCGGTAGCGGCGTTTGTAGAGGCCGCAAAAACAGAAATCTTTGTTGTTGTTTTGTGTAAAACCGAAAGAATTTTTTTGCACAGGAGGAGCGGCGAGAAAACATACTATCTGTTTTCTCCCGTTTTTTGAGGGCCGCAAAAACATGAAAATCAGCATCTCCTCTTTTTGTGTGAAAGCAGGAGATGTGTGAAGTAAGAAAGAGAAGCAGAAGCAGAGAAAGTAGTGCTTTTATAGATAGATAGTCTTCCAGGGCTGATAGCGTGCTTGTTTGGTATGATAGGCTGGCCGCTGGATGTAGCGTTGGTACGGAGGATGTGTTTTTGTCAACATGATTCTCATACCCCCAACCACAGTTCCATTCCACTCCATTTCTTCAAAAAGGAAAAGAATCGAATACATGCATATCAACGCGCAAAAAGCTCGTGGTATGATGTATGTTATGTATAGGATAGAATCTCGCACCACACACACATCGAGTCGTGGTTTTGGGTATTTTTTGGTGATTTTTTTTGCGAGAACTTGTGGTCGATGATTTGGAGAATTCGGAAATGGCGTTTGGCTGCTTTTTTGCTTTCTTTTTGGGGGTATACGGAGTTTCGGCTCATGCCTAGGTCCGTTTCCGATTTTTAGATTGCTTGCGCTCATGCTTAGGTCTTGTTCGCTGTTTTTTGGAATAGAGGGTTTTTGGTATGATGAGGAAGGGAAGGACGGAGGGCGGTAGAGGTGGTATTTATGTGAAGACGCTAGTCGCAATTTCTTAATCATGCACATCAAGGTTAAAGGGTAAAGTGATGGTGTAGTGGGTGTGTGGATTTTGATTGTTTTTTCTATGTAAGATCCATTCTCATCATGGTTTCATGCCTTGGTTCTCTTTGTAGCGCTGTTGATGTGTCGTGGTTTTTTTTTTTTTTGATATTTTGTGTGTTCCTCCCCACCCACCTCCCAACCAAGTACCATGGTGATCTCATCTATATGATCCTCCTGTACTTCCCCAGCAAGACTTTTGGCTACCCCCCTCTCCTCCACTCATCCCCACATCCACACACCCAATCCTCCACGCCTCCACTCCTCATCTACCATCCCTTCGTGTCTTGCTTCCTCCGCAGTCTGAGTGTCAAAGTGACTATTGTATGCGTACAATTGTCCGATGTATGTGATTATGGTTGTGACAGTTCGACGATGGCTAATGTTTAAGTCGATTTTAAGATGGTGGTTCTGTCGTAATTTCGGGCCACGTGCTGTTGGTCTTGCGGATGCCGTCCGAATAAGAGAGGCAATTGGCTCGAGATATCGGATACGTTGGGCCGTGGGGAGAAGGCCCTCTCGAAGAGTATAGTGATCAGTTGTTCCGCTTGCCGCCCATTGTTTTGCAGTCCTTCCAAACTCCCTTCTTCGTCATCCTCCTATCCATCATCTTCCCTCGTCGCTGTTGTGAGGGCTTTGAATTCAGGTCCCAGACCAGAACAAGGCGTTTTTTCGGCGGAGGTAGTGGATTGGAGTCTGACCTTCCGGGACCGATATAGGTGTAGGGAATCCCATCGAAGTTTTAATGCTATCCCGTAGGATGCACTGGAATGAATCTTTTTGCAGTCGACTTGTAGGGGTGTTCGCACTCCTCCCAACCTGGGGGCGAACATGATGTTCAACACCGATGTCTAGGGGCGAGCTCGGGCATGCCGAGGTCAGCGACCTTTCCAGACAGCGTGTGAGCGACCGGAATTCGGTGCTCAGCATCCTTTCCAGGTTGGGCAATCAGGGGGCGAACATGATGTTCAACACCGCAGTCTGGGGGCGAGCTCGGGAATGCCGAGGTCAGCGACCTTTCCAGACAGGGTGCGAGCTACCGGAATTCAGTACTCAGCATCCTTTCCTGATTGGGGGCGAACGAGGTGGTGTTCCGGCACTCTCGCGGTCTGGTGGCGAACATGATGTTCAGCAACCATAGCCGGGGGACGATTGATTAACACCAAGGTCAACGTCCTTTCCAGTCTATGGGCGAGCTACTGGCGGAATGCCAATGCTCAACCTTTTCAGATCGGGGGCGAACTGGGTGCCTGCATCTCTCACATTCTGGGGGCGGACATACTGTCCAACCCACAGCCTGGGGGCGAGCTCAGTGCGAACTGAGGTCAGCGACCTTTCCAAACTGCAGGCGAGCTACCGACGTGATGTCAGTGCTCGGCACCTTTCCAGAACGGGGGCAGGCGGGGTGCTCTGCATCTCTCACAGCCGGGAGGGCGAACAGTATGAACTGTTCAGCAACACAATCTGGGGGCGAGCTCGGTTAACACCGAGGTCAGCGACCTTTCCAGACTGCGAGCGAGCTATTGGCAGAATACCAGCGCTCAGCAACCTTTCCCGACTGGGGGCGAGCTGGGTGCTCTACGTCGTTCCCGAGACTCGGAGGTGCAGGTAGATGCTGCGTTGTCCAAGTCCCCGCTCAGCGACCTTTATGAGTCCGTGGACTCTAGGGCGAGCTAGGGGAAGGCATTTCAAATCCTCAACTCAGCGACACACCCTGATTAGGGGTCGAGTTAGAGGATGATATGCATCGACGTCAAAATCCTCTGCTTTGTGATGAGATAGAGGAGAGCCAGCCTCCAGGGTAGACGACCTGGGGCAGCGACCTCCCGCGGAGGGGCCATCTACCCAGATTATCGTCCAGGACGACATGGGGAGCCAATCTCGTTGCGCCAGAGCGCGGAGGGACTTGTCTACCCAGTTCTCGTCCTCAGGGCTGGGGCGTCAACCTCGTTGCGCCGTTGCGCTGAGGGACTCATCTGCCCAGGGCTTTCGTGACGTTTGCGTGTGGGAATGAGAGTCCACAGTGACACCACATCGGTGCGAGCCTCGCAACTGGTGATGGAATGAGCATCATCTACCAGGATGGCATCTGACCGATGGCTGACTGGATCCGTCTTAGATGTTTTGGTGTCGCTGATGATGGCTTTCAAGTCTCCACTGATTCCGAGTGACTCCACATCGGCCCGAGTCTCTCAACTGGTGATGGAAAATGCATCATTCACCAGGCGGCGTCGGCCGACGGCGACCTTGATCGTCTTAGATGTCTGTTGTCACTGTCTCTCAAAAAATCCCCACATCGATCCGAGCCTCTCAGCCTGGTGATGGAACTAGCATCATCTACCAGGCGGCGGCGGTCGATAGCGATCTTGATCGTCTTAGATTTTTGGGTATTTCTGAGCCTGATATTGTAGCGGTGGTCCCCACACCAGCCCGAGCCTCGCAACTGGTGATGGAAGAGACATCATCTACCAGGATGGCATGGGTCGGTGGCGAACTGGATAGTTCGTCTTAGGTGTTTGGGTGTCGCTAACCTTGGTATTGTAGCGCTGGTTGGTGGCTCTCTTGAACATCCATGGCCTGCTGAAAATCCGGCGGGAGGGGGATACCATGTAAGACTTCTTCAGTTGGATTTTGGTGAGCGTGAAGTGTGTCAAGTGTTTTGATGAACTTGAGGCTTGCCGCAAGATGAGGTAGTTATGAGCAGGCTTGAGCCATGTCGAGTCTCTTTTGGAGAAGTTGGTGGAGAAAGTCGTCCATGGTAAACCGCAAGTGATTTTTGACGCCAAGAGAGAGGTGACCAGGTTTAGCTGCTACGCAAGGTGTACTTCGATGGGAAGGTCCTAGGAAGTATGCTGCGAAGGTGCAGCAGGATTGTTGTGGTCCACGCGCCTTGGAGACGAGTGTGTATCTCTAAGCCCCGGTCCATATTCACAGGAGATAGTGTGAAGAAGGAAGGATGGGTAGAAGAGGCGGAAGAGATGTCTTTTAAACCGGACTTGCGCTCGCGGGTTGGTAAGAGGCCTGGCCCGTGGTACCGAATGTGCAGAGAAATTTCTGCGTAGAACTTCTTGCCAATCGTTTGAGTGGCATTACATAAAGACATCAATGTGCGTAATGTCTTCCATGGTACCCCATCAGAGAGAAAATTCTTGATGGGACTTCTGGCGAATCATGCCAGTAGAGTTGCAAAGCGGGTGGAGGCTTCCGCAGATCGGTGCGTAGTTTCCACGGTACCGAGGCAGAGAATTTTTTTCGATGGCATTTTTCGGCGAATGGCGAAAGTGGAATTGCCAAATCGGTGGAGACGGTAAGAAGGCAGCCTGATGGGTGCCAACCGGTGAGAAATTCTCGAAATGAGAAACACCCAGATGGTTTCCGAAGGCCGGAGATGCCCTAGAGGTCGTGAAAAAAAATTCGGTGAGCTGTCGACCTGCGGCATGCAGAGGATGCAAAATGTTGTTGGAGTTGGCGTGCATGGATCGTCCAGATTGGAGGACCGTGTCAGGGGTGGAGCGACTGGTATGATAGTACGCAGCCATGATGGAGGTGAGGAAGCTCCATGGCGGCAGTAGAAAAGCCCCCCGAGGTGCAAAGAAGGGAGAAGGAGTAATGGAAGAAGAGTAGAGTAAGGGGAGCCCCAACCCTCCTTACACTCGAGAGATCCTTGGTGTCTTCCGGTAGAGAATGTCGACAGGAAGGATGCTCCATAATGGTGTGCACGGCCCACTTCGATGGAAGCGGTGGAAGGAAGAGAGAGAGAGAGAGAGAGAGAGAGTGATGTGTAGGAGATATGGAATAGTTTCTAAGAAAGGGGATCTGGGTTTTACTTTATACTCGAGGAAGTGTTGGCAAGAGTATTCTGGTGCGGAACCTCTTGGCAGCTTCAGCGAATAGACCTTCATTGAAAACCTCTTCAGTGGGTTCTGGGCAGTGAATTCCGTGGCTGCTCGTAGAGAATTTGCTGCGTGTGTTTTGCGACGTCCCTGACAGGTGCAAGGCAGCGGACAGGCCGGTATTGTGGAGCTGACAGGTGCTCTACCGTTCGGAAGGAAAGCCCAGTGACAGTTCTAGCGAGTGGTATGAGCGTTATTGCAGAGATTTCTGGGTAACTTACCGCGTTAGTTTTAGGCCATACCAAAAAAGATACCGCGCAAGAACCTTCTAGACGTTGTGTATTCTGTACACACATTTTATCAGAGTGTACCATGTATTCCAACAATTAGCGACCTATCAAAGGAAAGGAATAGCTTACAAGAACGTTCTAGCACAGCGGAGAGATTGGCCGTGTAGTAGATTCAGTCAATTATCGTAAAGATAGTTACTAATCCAGCTACCAAAAGAATTCTCCTCTTTCCCATACCACATTCCCAATCTTCACCAGAAACACCCAGCCAACCATCTGACTCCAGAAACTCAAAGAAACATCATGGAAGTCATCATACCACCGCCGATACCAACTAGCGAAGAAATCCCTTCCCATCCGTACCACATACGCATGTCGGTCTACCCATGACAGCCTTCGAGAAACACACAGCCGCTTACCATACCATGTCCCAAGATCGCATAATGCATAACACCAATCCAAACAACCACCAAAAGAAAAAACCTTCTTCTTCCCCCAAGTCCCGTACCCGACAGTTCTAAATATAACCAACCAGAGAATCCTTTACCCGCCAGAAACTCAACGAACGCCATGGAAATCATGACCACCAGTCACATCGTAAGAAAGTCTTCTTTCCAAAGTACGATAGGAAGAGCCAATAACTGGTATGCTTACTAATCTCACGCTACGTAGCCGTCTGAATGCCGGAAGAGAAAAAAAACTTCCTTTATCTACCTACCGATGTTAGTAAGTTACAGCATGATTCGTAGGTCTAGGACATCGCATCCCAAGATTTCCCTAGGGTTCTATGCTCTTCTGCCCAGAGGTTACGTTCCTCATGGCCCATAGGCTAGCAGAACTTCGTGTCATCTTGTTTGTTCCGAAAAGGTGCGCCGAACCGAAAGGTTGTGGAAATCGTAGGTATTCAGTGGGCGTATCACGAAAAAAACCCTTGCTGTAGGTCCGAGGGTGTGGTAGGGGTACACGTTCTCACCCCTTCCATCTCGTCGCGAGAGAGAATGGAAAGAACAGAACAGGACAAGGCCAGCAAGGAGGGGGAAGGTGAACTGATCGCTGTCGCTAGCTACCTTTTAGGAGAAGAAGAAGGGGGGAATGAACTTTTTGCGATTCATGAAAGCAAGTAAAAATACAGTCGAGATAAAACAGGTCAAGGAGACGAAGCAACGGAGGGAAACTCATGTAAATCACTACCCATCTAAACCTCAACGGGCCCATGTCAGAGGAGTAAAAAGTCATATTTTCCCATTAACTTTTTATATATTGAAAAAAGTAAATACATACACAGCGAAACCCAAGCCAGGCGCCCTACCGATCATACCGTCATCATCATCAACGCCTTCTCATGCTCATCAACACCTCGCCATGCACCACTACCTCTCTAGTCCCAGCAGTCTCAATCGACCACACCTCCAAACCAATCCCAAAGAAAGGAATCTCTCAACGCCTATAGTCTAGCCTTCGCGCTTTGGTCTTGGGGGCCCGAGTGTAGCTATTCCCTCATATTAACAACGCAACGAATGCAATCACCAGCTTTCATATCCGAAAAGGCCTGGTTGATCTTATCAAGCGGCTGTCGGTGGGTAATAAACTCGTCGACCTTGAGATCTCCCTTCATGTAGTCTGAAACAAGACCAGGCAGTTGCGTGCGGCCCTTGACACCACCGAATGCACAGCCTTTCCATACACGGCCGGTGACGAGCTGGAAGGGACGCGTGGAGATTTCTTGGCCAGCGGCGGCAACGCCGATGATGATGGACTCGCCCCAGCCCTTGTGGCAGGCTTCGAGCGCGGCTCGCATCACGTTGACATTACCCGTGCAGTCGAAGGTGTAGTCGCAGCCGCCGTCGGTCATCTCGATGAGCTTCTCTTGGATGCTTTGCTTGCCG
The DNA here is from genome assembly GCA_010015605.1 of Decorospora gaudefroyi. NCBI lineage: Eukaryota > Fungi > Ascomycota > Dothideomycetes > Pleosporales > Pleosporaceae > Decorospora > Decorospora gaudefroyi. The sequence continues at coordinate 42,850 of ML975275.1, forward strand.
AGCTTGGTGGGATTGACGAAGTCTGTGGCGCCGAACTTCTTTGACCATTCCTCCTTTGCGTCGTTGACATCGACGACGATGATCTTGCCCGCCTTGTTCTTGGCTGCGCCTTGAATGACTGACAGACCGACACATCCGGCGCCGAAGACGGCGATGTTGGAGCCCTCCTCGACACCGTTCTTGCCGGCAGTTATGACAGCCGCTCCATATCCGGTTGTGATACCGCAGCCGAGCAGGCAGGTGCGGTCCATGGGCGCATTCTCGGTGATGGCGACGACGGAGATGTCGGCTACAACGGTATATTGCGAGAACGTGGATGTGCCCATGAAGTGGAGGAGGTCTTTTCCCTTGCACTTGAAGCGCGACGTGCCGTCGGGCATGACGCCCTTTCCTTGTGTAGCTCGGATCTTGCCGCAGAGGTTGGTCTTGCCGGACTTGCAGAATTTGCATTCTTTGCATTCTGGGGTGCTGTATGCTGTGAGAAAGTTGTTCGGCGGGGTGCATGGCAGACGTACTATAGCGCAACGACGTGGTCGCCGGGCTTCACGTTGGTGACGCCCTCTCCGACAGACTCGACGATACCGGCGCCCTCATGACCAAGGACGATGGGGAACGCACCCTCAGGGTCCTTGCCGGAGAGTGTGTAGGCGTCTTTCTGCAGTTAGTACTGAATATGACGCAATCGTATCTCGGGGAGTGCGTGAGGATAGGCTCAGGGGGGCAACATACCGGTATGGCAAACACCAGTGTAATAGATCTGGATACGGACTTCATGTGCCCTGGGCGGCGCAACCTCGACATCCTCAACGGAAAGGTCCTTGCCAGCTTCCCACGCAACTGCCGCCTATATCTTTGTCAGCACCGAGTTTTCTCTTGTGGCATTTTTCGGCTTTCTCCTCCACTCCTCCCCTTCCCTGCTTCCGCCGTATCCGCTTCTTCTGCGGATCCGCACACTGGCGCCAAGCCCGATGCGATCATAGCAGTTGTCGGAGGGAGTAGGAGCGTCGGGAGAACCGATATCGCCGCCATGAGATGGTGGAGAGTTCGAAACCTACCTTGCACGTAATCGTCTGTACAAACCAGCATTAGCATGCATTCAATTCATTGCGCCGTAGCTTGTACGATAGCCTGGTGTAAAGTGCTTGAGCAACGTACCTTTCCGACAGTGTCTGCAGACATGATTTCTAGTCTTTCAAGCTTGATGGGTATTGTATCTTGGAAGTCGAGGAAAGGAGAGACGAAGGTAGACGATGAAATATAAGAGGGAGGGGTTTACGCTAAGACCAGAATCATAGAGCGGCTCCGATAGCTTTTTATTCTTCGAGCAAACCGTGTGGGGTTCCAAGGTTGCCCCGATGTAGCAGCGTCATGCCGCTGCGGCTGCCCCTCCATGCCCCTCGGTGCTCCTCATTCGCCGGCCGTCGTTCGCGCGACGCTCGCTGCTGTGAGGGCTCAAACTCGTCGCAGACTCGGAAAAGACAATAGTCATTAGCTGTTAAACATTGTGGATTGTGATTGGCTACATCGGTCGCGCTGATCGGGGCATCTTAGCCAGATGTGGAGAAGCACGTAAGGTCCGATATCCCGGGGTGCTCGGCACTCGCGCTGCGGACTTGCTTGCCGCTTTCGGATGATGTAAACGACATGACTGCTGTTGTAGATATACGGCATTCAGCAATGTATATCTGTGCACCCTTTCTACGCGTGTTGTGCCTTGAAGCTTGGTTGTGTTACGAGAACGTATCAGGGCGCTGAATGCAACGGTCTCGGTGGTCGGACATCAACATGCACGCCTGCATACCTTGAAAATACGCATCACAAGCACAGTATATGGTATACGCCAGTCCTTCAAATGCTACCAGTACCAGTTGCGTCTCGCTTGATAACACAACGCCTTCCTCAGATCATGTCTTCACGTGCGTCTTCAAATCGTAGGACTCCCCACCATCTGCTTGGGATCCTCCTCCACTATCCTCTCAGGTGTCGAGCCCTTGCTCTCGTCTCTTGGGGCATCTTTGGTGCTCTTACTCTTGCTCCTGAGTCTTCCCCAGCTCATACTCCTCCTCTTCTCTTTCTGCTGTCCCTTGATGTCGTGGCTCCACTTCCTTCTGACGGGTGGCCTGGTGTCATCCAGCCCTATCAGAGTCCTTATCTCTGACACCTCAGTATGGTCTCTTGTAGTCTTCATTCTGCGCGCCCAAACGCACTCTCCGTGCTCAAAGAGAAACTCCCCGCCGACTTGCTTCAAGTCGCCGCCCTTCAACGCCTTCCTGCCAGAGCTGAGGCCCTGGAAAATGGACTGCACCGAGTTGATGAGGACGTTGGTCTGCATGTATTGGGGCTTCGAGCCGAGGTCGAAGGTGCGCGTCATGCCGAGATAGTCGTAGAGCTTGCGCGACGGGTCGGCATAGATGGGAAAGGGACATGCAGTAGCCTCGGTGTACATGGGAATCAACTCAGGCCGTCCACATCCTATTACGACGATCGAGGTCGGGGTGGGTAGCGCGAGGAGGGCGTCAGCCTTGATGGACGAGGAGAGCGTGCGGAGGTATTCCTGGCAGTTCTACAGTCTGTCAGTCTCATCCGTCGTGCTCACATGCCAGTTGACGTCGCATAAGAACACTCACGCCACAGAAGAAGTGCCTAATGAAGATGATCAGCTGTCTCGGTGCGATGAGCGGTGCCTGATATAGCTCCTTGAAAGGCCTGCTCTCGCCCTGCGCATCCAGCACCAGCAGATCTGCTACTCGGCTTAGATCCTTCGCTGTCGGTATGTCATTGTTGACGTCGACGCTGCCCTCAAACTCCTCTTGCTCTTTTGGTATGACCGGCGTCTGGCTCGACGGCGAGAAGGGAGGCGTCGTGTCGTCTGAGAGGTCTATCGAAGTATTGATGTCGGCCTTGTGCTCCGCTTGCGAGTGCGGCGGGGAGGGTGGCTGCGCTGTTGACGATGACGGTTGCGGTGCGGAAGGCGCGACAGGTGCAGCTGCCGCGCCGCTCGGCTTGCTATCGGTGGCCTCCATGCTGGACGTGGATACGGTAGGGGAGTGTGTAGGCGGTAGAATTGGGCGCGAAGCTACAGTGCGACGTGGAGGGTCGATCACGGTGTTCAAGGGGGGCGCAGCACGTCAGATACGAGAAACTGACAGCGTGAAGTCGTTGATGTAGAATCTGCCAGGTCAAACAGTTACTGAGAGAATGCCACTCCCGGGAAGCTTCTGCTATTTGAACAAAGCCGCCAAACACGGCCACACATGCGACACGCTTCGAGACGCCTGACGCAGGTACAGCCAAGTACTGTGTATACGTCAGCGCCTCATGAAACCTGATGTTAATGTCCGATGTTATCAGCTCGAAATGAATTAGCGTAGTCTATTTCAATTTCAGCTTCCTCCTTTTCGCTTTTTCTCGATATCTGGTTGCTCTCACGACTGGGTCAAGGGTGAAGTAGATGTCGTGGCACGGTATATTCGTGGGTTCTTCCATGTTCGCAACGCTGATGCTTGCTGTGTCTCAGGGTCTACCCCAGGCGTGCCAGGGTCTAGCCCAGAGTGGGTCCGGCGCTAAGCGACGCCACATCAGGCGCAGTGAAGCAACGCCACATCAGGCGCAAGTGACGCGACTGCCTCTCTATCACCAACTTCACAGCCACACAGCCTTCTTGCATCGTCAACTCACCAAGGTTTTTATACCAATTACAGCATTCTCATCCGGTCACCAACCACTTCGATACACAATGAATACATGCTTTTGAGATACTGCTAACCTGCATCCGATCCTCAACGCCTGTATCAACCTCAACCTCAACCCGACTCCCACTTTGTCTTCAGACCTTCAAGGCCTTTGCATCGCTAGCTTGCGACGTATGCGATCGAGAAAATCTATGTACTTTGCAAAAGTTGGGAAGTCGGTGCCCTGGCAGTTCTTCTTAATCTCCACAGCCTTGACAGCCGCCATCTCCGCCATCCTAAGATCGCCCTTGACCTCGCACACGAGCGCGATATCCAGATATCTAGACAGCATCAGCATGTGCTCTATCACTCTTGTCGCTTCCTAACATGACTCACATCACTGCCAGCCTCGGTGTGAAGTCACCTTCCCGCTGGTGGAGAACGGCCATTTGGAGCAGCTTGCTGGCAAAGTTCTCTTGTTTGGCACCCTCATTGAGCCGCGAACCCCGCAGAAATTTCGTCTCCCGATCCAATTCCAAGAGCTTGAAGCGTCTCTCAGCACTTTCGTGCGCGAAAGTCGTCTCGTCGCTCTCGTCCGCGCACGCCCGGCAGTCGCAGACGAAGCCGTAGTGTTTGAGCTCGTACGTTCGGGACGGCTTGTCGTGGATCATGTCGCAGTAGGATATGGTAATCTCGTCTCCAGCTACCACATGGTTCATGATATGGATTGTCTCTTTACCGATTTTGTCGTTCCAGGTGAAACAGGCGTTGGGGTTGCAGCAGTGGTTGAAGCGCGCTGCTTGTGGAAAGACTGCTGCTCCATCTTTCATCTCCATACAGTTTGTCTGAAAGATGCTCAGGAGCGACGGTTGGTCAGTGGTCCTAGCTGCATGCTGTTCCTCGATGCGCTGGCGTTCCCTGGGGTAAATATTGTCGGCAATCTTGGACGGCCATTTCCTCGGATCCTGGCCATGACTGGAATGCAGGGATAAGTACAGCTTCTTCTGCTCGGACGTCAGTTCCGCAAAAGCTTTCTCGATGTCGCTTTTCAGGTAGTGGGCGAAGGGGATAATGAGCAGTGGGTCGTCTTCCAAAATCCGGGTGCCGCGCTCGATGGGCTGCAGTGCGATGCATCCATAGCCCTTGCCAGGAATCTCTCGTATCTGATAGTACTCGTTTTCTGTCATTACAAATTAGCCCAGTTCTACGTTGCCCACCCAACATGCTCTGCAGCACGATGAATCTCACGATGTATTCGTGGAATCGCATCCTACTTACCTGGTGCAACGGGGATATTAACATTTAGTGCCATCGCGAGCGTTGATCATGTTACGGAGGTCAAGAGGCCGGATGACCAAATATATAGATGCTTGCTCTCGGGAGTGAGCGTTTGTTACCTGTTCTTAGGCGGTAAGTAGACCTAGCAATCATCGCGATGGACCCGCAAGCTTCAAACCTCCCTCTCCTCGTCCAACTCACTTGCTGTAGCCATGTGACCGCGTTGCCTTCTATCTAAATCTCGCAGGTGAGAGCGCTGCTCTTTCCCTTTCGATATCCAGGGAACCAGCTCCTCGAAGCAGGAACCCTGTCATTTGGCAAGCACAACCGCCCGGTCATGCCTGACCAGGACCTGAGGTCACTCGGCTTTTTCTTTTTGTGCTCCTGTCACGATACAGCTTTCGACGTACGCGCCAAGTGACCGGTCCGTGTGTGTGGGTTCGATATAGTCTCCACTCGGCGTCGTCAAAATTGACTTGCTGAATAAAAGGGGGACATAATCACTACATTCGCATCTTCTCCGTACAGGAACAGCGAAACATCATTTGGGTGACGACAATATTTTTAGATGCGGACTAGGTGAGTTCCGCGTTGTCCGCTCCAAGAAAGATATAACTAGTTGGGATGCATCGTTTCTTGAACTTGGGAGTAGGAGGAGAATTAGAAGGTGTTAAATACGTAGAGGCGGAGGGGAGGTAGGTATGTACATAGGTGTTGGTTATTTAGGTATTTGGAAGCAGAAGATCGTGATTTTTTTTTTTGGAGAGGGATAGGTTTGTGACTTTGGAACAGTTTGTGGAATAGCTTGATGTCTGAGCACTAAAACTGTAGAAGATACATCTTTTGGATAGCAGGGATAGGAACGTGGACAGATTCCGATCAAGCTTCTTTCACGTTGCGTTGCGAAGTACCCCACCATCTGATAAGATATCGATAGGTACAAACTTTCACGATACCCCAAAGCTAACCCCACACAACGCATCAGTAAACACCGCATCATCGCAACCAACCAACCAACCGGCGTCTCCCTACCTCCTCCAATTCTCCCCCTTCCACCACCGCAGTCCCTCCCCCATGGCCCACCCAGGCACAGCCCACAAATACACCTCCCGCCTCCTCGCCTTCGAGCACTTACCCCCCCACACCACCACCACCACCACCACGCCACCACCAAACACGCTCCTCTTCATCGCCGGCCTAGGCGACGGCCTCCTCACAGTCCCCTACCCAAGCCACATCGCGCAGTCCCTCCCGCCCCACTGGCGCATCGCCGAAATCCTGCTCTCATCTTCGTACACGGGCTGGGGCACAGGGAGCCTCGCACGCGACGTTCAAGAAATCTCGGAATGCGTATCGTATTTCCGACGGCTGCGTCCCGGGGCTAAGATCGTGCTCTTGGGTCACTCGACGGGGTGTCAGGATATCATGGAGTATCTAGTTGGGCCAGAGGAACATGGGCAACGGCCGCCGCTCGACGGGATTATTCTGCAAGGAGGCGTTTCGGATCGGGAGGCGTGGGCGTCTGTATTTTCAGGGGAAGAGAAAGCACATTTTTTCGTCGACGCGGTAAGACGGGCTGAAGATATGATTCGAGACGGGAAGGGGATGGAGATTTTGGGTGCGCAGGAGAACGAATTGTTATTAGAATTCGGGGTCCCGGTTACGGCATCGCGTGTGTATTCTTTGCTGGCCAAGGGTGGGGATGACGATTATTTTTCGAGCGATTTGTCGGATGCGTGTTTGCAAAAGACGTTTGGGCGCGTGCCGCAGCGTGTGCCGGTGTGTTTTTTGTTGGGCGAACTGGATCCGCATGTGCCTGCCCACGTAGATAAAGAGGCGCTTCTGAGTCGCTTTTCGCGGATTGTGAGGGAGGGGAGTGGGGTGGTGGATGAGGAGCATGGCGGTGTGATTCCGGGTGCGCATCATAATCTTGAAGGGGATCCGGAGCATGTGGTGCAGGATTTGGTGAAGAGGGTCTGTGGGTTTGTTGAAAGGTTTGGGTGAGAAGACGGAGTGGGAAACTACCTATTTTTCTTGGATTCGGGGACTGGAGTCCGTACCTACTCAGTGCTTCTTCCCAGGAGCGAAGCATAAATCCTTGCATTATGGATAATCTGGCGGCCACCAGAACATATCAGATTCGATCCACTAAACATCTGGCGCCTCTACCCGAAAGAAAAAATCCGTAGAAACACTACATACAAACCCACGCCAACCCACCACAATGCTCATCCAGACAAGCAAGCAAAACATAACAGGATGATTCCATCCACCCACCACCACCAAACACAACTCCCGAAAAGAAAACTAGCAAAAAATTAAATACGCAAGTCTCTTAGCTTCGATACTAGAGCGGGAGTTCCATACCATTCCCCAAGACTTTGCGGTTGAATGAAAGCCATACCCAAGTATCAAATTCCTGACATCAAGAGCCGCAGGAAAACGAGGACTGTTGGTGTGAAATGTAGTTAGTGGGTGGAGAGTGGTGGAGCCAAAGAAAAGTAAAGTACCGTACAGTACATGGAACATGGTGACATTCACGTCTGAGATCGGATCGGGTTGGTTCTCGAGTTTGCAACATTTCGTATGCGTATTACCGTAGCATATCTTGACGTTCAGACATGGTATGAGATGGTGCGACGGCTTCATCATTGCGAAGGCTCCGAAGAGTCGTTGTGTATAACGTTATTGATCGAGTTTGTATTTTACTATGTGTGTCTGCTAGTGATAGATAGCAGCGTGTTACCACCGCCTGAGCTGATAGGTACTGAGTTATTGTCCCTTAAAACTCAAAAAAGTATACCCTTTCCGGTAATCCCGCAAGACGCATCCATCGGTAAAACAGACACACCGAAGTGAATCTACTAACCTTTCCCATCAAAACCCCAAGAAAAGGAAAGAGAGAGAAAAAAAAACGCCCACGCAATGCACAATACGACAAAGGGCCCGGCCTCCCCCCAAACTATACGTAAGGTGTGACGCAACAGCAAGTATCCTCAACCCCTCCGCCAATTAGAATAGATGCGCTGCGAACGCTCCCATTTCTCCCATTTCTCCCGATCCTGCCGCTCTCGTCGTCTCTTCTTGGCTCCTTTCCCACCACGTCCGCTCTTCTTGTTCTTGTTTTTGAAAATGACTTTCTCACCCTCCCCATTGTCCGAAACTTTAAGTTCGACCTCATCGGCTTCCTAAGCACTCTCACCCTCCCCATTATTTGAAACCCCAGACGCGACCTCATCGGCTTCCTAAGCCCTCCCACCATCCGCCCCACCAGCATCTTCCTCAAACCTCGCCTGCACAACCCACTGCTCCCCAAACTTAATCCCTTTCTTCCTCGCCCCACCAACCCCGGATTCCTTCCACGGTCGATTGACACCGATATCCACTATCCAAATCAACCATGCCGGATCGCGTCCCGCTCCGTTCTGCAACGCTTTGACGAGGCCGGTACGTGGCGCACCAAGACAGACAATGTACTTGGCACGGACTTCCAGCGGTTCGCCTTCGAGGATCGACACTTCGCCTGTTGAGCCACCAACTCCGGATGGTGTTTCTACGGCAAGACACGCAGCGCGCGATTTATTTGCCCATCCGACGATGCCGAGGACAATGTGCTGGTCTTGCTCGCCTAGGGCTTCGAATTCCTTATGGCGGCCGAGCAGCGCATCGATGATGAGTTCGGGTGGTGCTTGGAGACGTTTGAGTGCTTCCTCCGTGTCTTTCCATGCGCGGACCGAGCCACCAAATTTACGGAAGAGCTCGACTTGTCGGCGTACGTCTTTGTCCCAGTCGGCATTTCGCTCGAAGCCTAGGAGTGCCACCATGACTTTTGGTCCGCGTTGGGAGAGGTGCCGTGCCGCTGCTACAGCTCGTGCGCCGCCGCGGTGATTGCCTGCGAGAACAACGATGACGGGGTCAGCGTTTGGGTTGTCGCGTGCTAGACGCCTTCCGCCAGGATTTATCGCTGTCAAGGCGACTTCTGCGATACCACGTCCTGAGTTTTCTGCTATCAGGTCCTCAGTGAGACCGAATTCAACCTCTGCTGTTTCCTCTACTGCTAGCATGCCGCCAGGGGTGATGGTACAGCACTTGCGGTTGTTAGACACTAGCCGCAAACAACCCTTCGCACTCGAATCAAGAGGTGAATCCGGAGGTGTAGCCATGCGACCTGGCCTAGGGCTTCCAGTAGCATGGGAAGATGTATACGGCCTAGTGATAAGGGAGCGGTTAGCGCGTGGTAGTACTCCTGATCCCATCATGTCAAGATCTGCCTGGACACCGCTACCTTGCCTCGTCGGTGCCCGTTTCGCAGATGCTCTCGACATTGCCCGTTTGGAGTTGCGTCCACTATCGAAGTCCGAATCATCTTCGGAGCTCGTGTTTGTCGTGCTTTTTAGCTTCCGGTCCAACACGTTCTCAGTAGGATGCAGATTCTTGCCTCCGTGTGTTCCAGGCCTGGCTAATCGGTTGAAGCTGACCAGACGATCCTCATCCGCGGTAGTGTCCTCATTCTTAATCTGATTGAACACAGTGCGCTTATCAAACTTGGATAGGTTACTCTGGAAGTCAAACTCGGGCATGTCTTGGATGTCGGTTGCGTCCTCGGTAGCCCAACCGTTCGTGGCTTCGAGCGCCTGCTGTCGTCTTGTCTTACGGTTCGAAGCGTTTGCTGCTGCGAGGCCGACCCTGCCGCCTATAACTCCGGGTGTCCGTGCCTGTGCCTGTGTCTGCTCGGCACTTTGCAGCATGGGTGTGTTTCTCCAACCGTTGCCTCTGCCCTCGCCACCATTCTTCCTCTCTTGAGCGGCAAGTTCCTTCTTACGGGACTTGCCTCCTCTTCGAGTCTTCTTGCCACCATCATCGTTCTTCTGTGGACTAGGGTCATCCATAGGCTTGCCCGTCCTTGTCTTGTTAATGCTCGCCCTTCGCTGCGCAGTCTGCACCGTCCTCGTCTCACTATCCGCCTCTTCAGCATCTGCAATATCCAGCGACGAGAACGGTCCCTCCAAGGTTGCTGCACTTGGCTGCCGGATGCTATGTTGCTTTGCAAAACCAACGAAGGAGGATGTAGTTTTAGGTACAGGAGCGGCAGTCGCAGCGATCGTGGGCTTGATCGGTGTGGCGGGGGCTTCTTGGGGAGGTGCAGCCGCGAGCTGGTTCGATGGGGCGATAGAAGCGCGCTTTCCCATGCTCAGTATTGCAGGATCGACAAAGGGGGGTGGTGCTTGAGCGGCTTGCGAAGTGGGTTGGCGTGAAGTTTGGCGGTTGCTCATCGGTTCAGGTGCATGCTGAATCGATGATGGTTGGTTGATCAGATGCGGAATTTGCTGGCCTGCGTTCGGTGGCGCTCGTTGGGCATGAGTCGAAGTATACTGCGAGTACGGCATAGGAGGAGCGGGCGGAGGGGCGTTGACCTTGATATCCGCAATCATTTGTCCTTCTACGCGGTATGTAGGCAGGCGATGGCCGGTGCCAGGAAACAATACTATCTCATCCGTTAGCTCGTGCCTGCTGGCGCTAACATCGCATATCGTCTTCTATGAGGGAGAATCTTGAGGAATATAGAACGTGTCGAAACGCGCAAGACAGCCAGGGACCCTTCAACGTCGGCCTTTCGGTCGCCAGATCCTCATTCCTCCTGCCATACAAACGGACACGCAATGCTATGAACGTACCATGCTGCAACGTAAGCGTCGCACTCTGCTGATCTACACCGCTAACCACACCTAACACAACTGCATTAGGTGGATCGTGTAGCGTGACAGAGACCGAGAGACCGACGAAGCCGGACGTCATGTTGGCTTAAAGGACGAAGCCGTGAAGCTTCCCAGCGACGGAAGGGAAGTATGCCTAGCACTAGCGACAAACTTCGCGGAAGCGTACTGCTGGGCGTAGCGATGGTGGTAAGATAGAGACAGAAGCTCTTGAGAAGTAGAACTTTCAGTCCTGTCTGAAAGAAATGGCGACCCCCAGATCAGACGAGCATGGAGGTGAAGAGCAAGAGTGTCCTTCGTTGTTCCTCCACAAAATCCCCGACGCGCTAGTTTCAGCCACAGCTGCGCCACACCCAGGAATGGACCGCCTGCTGACATAAACATCGTTCGTGTAACTAAGTTAAGGCTGCATGTTCCAGAGCGCAGGCCACAGTATGTAGATACTTTCGCCAATGCCGATAAAAAAAGGTGTCAGACTGTGATTCATAGGGTGACCGTTTATATAGATATTAAACGCATACTATCCGCCAAATTGTAAACTGAAGTTCAGGGTATTCATATAATAACGCCGCCGTCGTCCCTCCACACATTGTGTTCGCATCGCTCGTAAGTCCATGATGCCGTAGCGATTCCTCTATGCCTTCAGCGATAGATGAACCGGTCGCGACAAGACCGCCAGCCCTCACTATTAAACCAGCTCCCATGCCGCCACTCCACCAAACTTGCACGAGTATGCCGTCTTATTATTCCACGTAGTCAAACTCAACCCCCTAGCATCCTTCTCCTTGAACACCGTAACCGCATGAACTGAGATCTTCTGCCCCGGTGCGCCGAGATCGATTCGAGGGAAGTCGAGCCACCAGGTACGCCCATCGGTGTTGAACGGCTTGTGGTCCGGTTTACGGCCATCGCGGCCAGCAATGCTGAGGAGAAACAAATAAGGCGGACCCTTGCCATGGCGTACATTATCCCAATGCGGGCATACGACTGAGAATTGGAAGCGTATTACTGGCGGACCGTAGGGATCGTTGACCTTGATCTTAGCCTGTGATGGCTCGAACGTACGCTCGCCGAGGCCGTGTAGTTTGAAGGCGTCACCGTATACATTGACACGACCGCCTTGGTCATCTCGCATAAATTCCTCGTAAGAAAGAATGCGCCCATCGGTACGGAACTGATGGGATGCCTCTCCTGGGTAGTGCTTCGAGCCAAACTCGTTGTTATCCATGACGAAATGAGATGCATTGAACTCTCTGACATATCTAGATGAAGGGATTAGCGGAATCCAACTCTAAGAAGTACCCAGGCACCGTTGTGACTTACCCTTCATTCCGCAACTGACAGCCAATGTGACCGGCTCCCCAGCAAGGATCGACAAGCTTCCACTCGCCATTGTCAATCTTGACTGCGTTCCAGGCATGAGTAGACTCGTACGGTGGGACAGCCTCACCAGGCTCCAGCGGAGAGTGCCCATATCCTTTGCAGGCGCCAGAACACACCATAGCCTCTAACCCTGCCTTAAGGGCCAAGGCAGCAAACAAACCCGCATAACCTTCGCACACAGCCAGACCCGAGGCGATGGTCTTCTCAGGGGTAGTCGCGGAGACTGTCCCATTGAAGAAGGAATGGACATCGTAATCAACGTTATGATGAAGCCAGGTAAAGATCGCTCGCGCTTTATCCGTGGGTGAGGAAAATGGCGAGCAAAGTTGATGAGCAAGCCAGCCCACGTCTGAAGAAGGCAGTTGGGTACGCGGGAAGCGGGCAGCATGGTTATCGGGAGCGGAGAAATCCCGGCATTTGAGACAACTCGCAACGGCGCCTGGTTTCGGCTTCGAGGCCATGATGGCGTCCAAGTTGGGTCTTGATGAGAGTGGAATAGGTGGTGGAGCGCCAGGGGCTGGGCCAGATTCGGAAGACACTGCAGAGGGTCTATTCACTGGTACAGGAGGAGGCGCAGGCTCCTTGTTGTTAAACCCCATCTCCAAAGCTGACCGACGCGGTGGCGGTACAATCACTCTGTTCGTTCGGCTGCTGGACAACTCGTTTGAAGTCTGCCTTTGGGGTAACGACGGTGGCTGAGGTGATCGTTCGCGGATAATGGACTGTCTAGGGGGCAATGATGGTCGCGCTGGGAGATCTACGTGTCATGGATCAGTGATGTGCCTGGAAAGAGTCCCCCGTTGTGGTTTCCGGGTTGCGATCTGGAGCTCGAAGCACTTACCTGGCGCCAACTTGGGCGGCAGAGCTTGACTGGGCACATAGTCCTTCTTACTCTTCATAGCATTCAACGTAGCCTTGCTGTGTTTTGGGTCCTCGGGTGCTTTCTTCGGCGGTAACGGAGGCAGCTTTGACGGGTCATAGGCCGGAGCCCTGACCTGATAAACTGTGCCGTTGCTTCCATTGCTGTGATTGGTCTTCACAGAGCCCAAGGATAGTGATGAAATTCCCGACGCTATCGTAGATACGGACTCGGTCGACTCGCGCCTTCTCACGCTCGGTTCTGAGGCCTTGCGCGGCGGAAGCGCAGGCGTTTGACGCGGCGTGCTGGCATTGCGTGGAGGCGGGCGGGGCGGTAGCGCTGGCGATACTTTGGGACTGTCGTTCACTACGATGGGCTGATTGCCAATTTTTCGCGCACATGTCGGTGCACTGCTGAGAACCGGTGGGTTGTTCACTGTCTGACGCGAGTACGCTGGCGGGCGCGCGCTGGGCGGGGGTGGAGGCGGTTTTTTTTTGGATGTCGCGGCATCGTAGCTGTATGTCGGCTTCGCACCGGGTACAGGCGTGTGTACTTCCTCCAGATTCAGCGCGGCGATGCGTGACTTGATACTCTGAGCGGCCTCAGCCATCGCGTTGGCGTTGTGGCTGGTAGGGTGATCGGCGGTCGGAGCGTGGAGAGACTACCTAGCTGTGGCTGACGGGAAATGGGAGAGATGATGAACGATAGCGACAGTGAACATGCGACCTCTCATCGCTTGATGGTGAGAAGTTGCTGGGTGGGGGCCGATAGAAGAGCGTGAGGGTATGACGAGCGACCAGGCTGGTCTGTCTCACGAACACGAGGAGCGAAGGATGCCCGCGCCGTATTATTATGCTAAGGATACCTAATTGCATGATTCGTCAATCACACCAGCCACCCTACCCCACCTTAGGAACCCCCTGCCCCGTTCCTGCCAGCTGCCGGACGTAAGCTTTTGCCCACGTCCCAAAATAGCCCGCAACCTCCCCAAGGCTGACACGCTGGTGGTGGTTGAGAGATGTAGTTGAAAAGCATCTTGGGAGCTATGAGATGGTTTCGTGCATGATGCGCCATGTTTTAACGCGGCCGTAGGTAGCAGGAGTGACATGACGTCTGAAGAAAGGTCAATGCTGTGGCACTGTTACCAAATCCTCACCGGTCGCAGGGGTTTGTGCCGCACATGTACAGACAGATGACATAAGTGGGCTCAACGACGACCAGACCAGGTTGGGGGCGTTTTCTACATCACCAGTTGCCCTTTGACAGGTATGGATCTAGCCTGCGGGAGCATGTCGTAGGCTAGCAGTTGCACCGCTATGCCCAGATCGTCAGCCACGACGTTTTCCTCAGCCACCAGAACAAAGCAAATGTACTAATAGGGTCATCATTCAATATCATAAACTAGATGTCGCTACTGTGTGCCAAAAGGTCGTAAAGTCGAACAACAAATGAAACATTCGCCAAAGCGAGCGGCAATACACAGCCCAAACCCCAATACCTTCCTCTACCCAACCAGTGGCCCCTAATACCCATACTTCCATCCATCCGCACAGTCCAGTCCAGTCCTATGCTGTGAACACCATAACGATTTAAGATACCTGGCCACTCCACCGTTGCGACTGTAAAAATAGGCGCGAAAGGATACTTTTGCTGTGCTTGATAAGGAGCGAAACGGTGAGCCGCTGAAGGCCACCACCCATGAAAGCATTATGAAAACATTGCAATCCAGAACTCCAGAGCGGAAATGAGGTACAGCAAGCGAAGCAGAGCGATGAAAGTATGTTGGACAGAGTCGCGGAGATGGGTCATGTAGGGGTCCAGTCCTACCAGCGCAGGCGTGGTCATGACATGCCATCGCATTGTGTTGGGTGGCGACTTTGGCTACCTCTTGCGCTTCTTGCTCTTGTCCAGAGACGTGCTCAACGCATGCGTAGTGTCCATCGGCGTATAGTCGTGCATTGGCGGTGGTGCCATCGAGGTGGCTGACGCGATCGAGTTCTTCTTGACCGAAACACCCATATGGCGTCCGTAGCGTCCCTTGCGACCGTTGCCCTCATCTTCGCTGACACAACCGTCGGCCCCGATACCGGCGTCTTTGCAGCGTTGGCAAGGTCGTTGACGATCGCAGCCCTTCTTACTCTTGCGGCAGCGCTGGCAACGGGGCTTGCTGGAGAGGTCTTCCTCGTCGACACCAAGTTGGTGCTGGAAGTTCAGTGAAGCGTTCGACGCCTTGCGGGACTGTGAAGGCAGAGAAGATGGCGACATCGGAGTCTTGCTGGCGGTGTTGACTTTGGCTTTGCTCTTGGAAGGAGCACGAGGTTTACCGGGCTTGCCAGGCTTGCTCGACACGGAACGAGCTTTGGTGACACCTGGCTGGCCACGATGGTTGTTGTGCTCATCAGGGACAATCTCATCGCTGGCTCCTTTGAAAGAGCCATCCCTGTCATCCTCATAATCCTCACCACTACTTTCGCCTTCATCGTAGACGCGCGTGAGATCGTTCATGCGCGACATGTTGTACGGGAGAGGTGGAAGCTCACTCTCGCCTTCACTCCCATCGGCACTCTCACCGCTAGAGGAAGCTGCATCAGCCTTACCACTAAAAGCATCATCGAGCGTAGAAGTGGAAGTACGACCGTGGGTGGAGAAGTTGGACGCATCGCCCAAGCGCATAAGCTGGCGAGCAACATCCTCATCCGAGATGACGCTAATGCTTGCAAGTGTCGTCTCCGGGGTGGGCAAGACGCCGCCGCTACCTGAGTAGCGATAATGCGCATGCTGTCCCGAGCCCCTTGTGCGAGACTTATATCCCTGACCTTGGGCGCTAGATGCAGAGTACGGCGTGATCAGCCCCTGAAAATAGGAACCGTCGCCTTGTCCGTAGCTCTGTGGTGAAGGTAGAGGGTGGGTGTATGAAAATGTCTGCTGGTTGGCAGAGTACGGAGAACCGGCAGTGTTTCCGCTAATACGTCGCTGAGGGGATACGGACGACAACGAAGCCGTCATAGGAACTTGAGGGGGGACGAAGAGAGGCAGCTCCTGAGGTAGAAACCGGTGTCAGACTATTGCACAATTGATCTGGTCGGTTAGGGCACTTACCGAGCTGTCAAACTTGGCGCGCTTTCGGCGGCCGCCTTCCACGATGTTGTCGACGCTGATCTCAGCACTGGCCAGAGGCTCCTTCCTCGAGCGGCGTGAGCTGCTCACAGAACCGTTCTCGCCTTCGCTATCGCTGTAGCCGTCACCGTTGGCTTCGGCGAAGCTCCCGTGAGAGCTGTTTCCGCGACTCTTTGCCGAAGGACGCATGCGCTTGGTGACTGAAGCGCTCCTTCGACCACGACCTGGTTGTGGGGAGCGGCTCTGGCGCGCATGACGGGAGCCCGCTCGGGAGCCTGCTTGGTGCTGGAGGAGGGGCGGGAGCATTTGGAAGGCTTCGTCGAGCTGTGGTCGAGGGCGACGGGGCGAGACGGTCTGCTGGCGCGGATCGGGAGAGTAGTCATCTGCGTCAGGGTTCTCTGGGGCGACGCGGACATAGACAGTCATGCCATGTTCGAAGTTCTCGAACCTCGCGATTAGCGTATTGCCCTGGTTGTCCTCGAAGATGACGCCCCGACGCTCGTACAGGCCATAGAAGTTCTTGACCGTTGTAATGATGGAGTCGGTGGTATCGTGGGGGTAGATATCCACCCGCATGGGCAGACGAGCCTTGTGGGCCGGAGACTGAGGCAGCATCAGCTCGAAGCTGACGTGCTTCTTCGGCGCTTGCTTCGACGGCGACAGAGAATCATGCGCCGAGCCCGTTTCCGTGCTGGGATATACATCCATGATGCCAGAGTCTTCTCTCTGTGGCTCCATGTCGTATCCAGCAGCCGACTGCATTGCATCGTGGTGTCGGCCCGCTATGAGCTGCTCCACCTCGGGGAAGCGTTGTGCGCCAACCACCCGAGCCTCCGCAAGCATGTTGGAAACCTGCATGGCCAGTCTGGTAGACGTTGGCCTTCTATTCTGGGCCCTTTACAGTGAAGCTCAGTATGTGTGTGCTGGCGGGCGGCGCACCGATCCTGCCGATGTCGCAAGGGTTTGGGCCGAGTGGCCGTCGCGGAAGGATAATCGGGTGTCGAGTCTAGGGCATCATGTGTTAGCCGATGGTTCTTGATGATGTTTGATGCGACTCCCAGTGCTTCTCGTCTTGTTCCACAACGCCTGTGCGGAGAGTGAGGCTGTTGGGAGCTCGTCACCGCTGCCGACTGCAGCGAGGAGCCAACGACAGCGCTGGAGCCCCAGGGGCCGCATCGCAAGGCAGTATGGAGCCGAACTCGGTCGCGAGGTCAAGTGAAGAGAGATACATACCGACAGTTGTGTCTACGGAGCCAGGTGGGCAATATGGGCGCTTCTACTGTGTCCGTATACCGCCGCTGGCTGCCAGGTTAGCGACGGAAATGCGCAGAGCAGGATTGGGCCTACCTGAGCGCTGTGTGGTGAACTCAGATGCAATAAAAGTCGGATGAGTAGGCTGGCGACTTGTGAGAGAGTGGTTGTGTCGGACTGCCACGGAGGAGTGCGAGTGTGGAGGAGGTGGAATGGCTCGGGGAAGCGAAGACGAGACCGACTAGGTCATCCACCTCAATGGTCACTACTTTCCGAATGCGCCCAGAACCACGAATTCAGGGTCGCCTTTGCATTCACAGTCCGTTGGAATACTGTGTGTGTGATTCAGATGGCATAGAAAGTGCAGCGCATCCCTCTGGCTGACTATGTAGATGCGATTGCGCCGCAATTGGTAACGAGCACATACACCACCACGAAGAACTGACCGCCTCCAATCCTGCATAGAAGCCACTAGTACTGCAGTTGAAAGGAGCCAACTTGTGTGCTGTACTTGATGCGTCTCTTCCTGGGTCGAAACATGGGATGACTCCGGGCGGCACCTATGCGCCCAATGGTTGATTGAGCCTAGAATGCATGCCACAGGACAAGCAAATCACTTCTGGAATACCAGAGCAGATATGCGTGCGCAAAGAAGCCGATTCCTGCTGCTAGGGCGCTCGCTGATATCAGACACGGCCAATGAGCTGATACGCTGCTTTGTTGGCCGAGTGCATGCGTACGTTCCATGTGAACAAGCACCAGACGAGATACGTGATACGCAACCCTCGAGTACTTGCGCGCGCTGAAAATACCATAACTCGGGTCGCCTTTAGTCACAAGTACGGTTGGCATGCTAGAAAAGCGTTTCCGTCCCCATAGTGGGTGAAGCGCTGTGGATTCGTTGGCAGCTGGTGCCGGGCGTCTATTGGAGAGATCTCCGTGCGACAATCAATGCCACACACCTGCTTGCGTGGTTCCTTTTCGCAGACAACCGTTCGTGAATGAGTCGCCAAACAATTCTCTACAGTACCTTGCAACTCATAACTTACGCGATCATGTATTTGCTTGTACATTTGTTCCCGATATCGTTTAAGATCCACGACCCACATTATTGACGATAGTAGCGCAAAGCAGAGTAATCAACCCGGGAAATAGTCGTCATGCCTACGAGCATGTAACAAAGGATAAACTCATTTCATCGTACTCGCTGCTTTTCATCTTTGCTCCAAAATTCCCGACCCTGCATACGCGCGCGATCGTGGCAGAACGTACATACGTAGCGCGGCATGCGACTCCGTGCCTTGGATAACCACTCTAGAGTGATGAGGGGTCGATCAACCACTGTAGGTCTCCCGCATTTTGCGCAGACGGTTTTTGATCGGCATCCCGGTCGCGGACCGTTATAAAAGGTGTTGTGCGCACAGTTGGCTCCTTACTATCTCGCTACGGATGTCATCGCTCCACATCAGTCTGTCGGTGAAGCTTCTCGGCCTGTACAGCCCGCGGGGACAAAGCAAGCGAAAGGTGCGAAGACAACACCGACACGGAAACCCCCCAACGTCTTCCAAACAGGTTCTGTTCTTTCAGATTGCCTGGAGCAACGGCGCAGTGACAAAGACAGGTGTAGGCTGCCGTTTGGTATTCGGTGGCAGTGCGCTGATCGATAGGCTGTGGGCCGCAGCGGGTGGTTTCTACGGAATCTCGACCAGCGCCGTGGTCGCGACCGCATTCGAGGCCATGGACAACGACTGGGAAGTTGTTGTATAAGTTGTTATGGAGATGGGGCAAGTAAACAAGATGTTTCATAGAAGGTCGTCGTTTGGAGGCCGCCACGTGACGTCGCGTGCAGTTCTCACATAATAAAGGTCTTAGCGCGTCGAAGTGGGCGGTTTCGGGCAGGTGCGCTCAACTCATGATCAGAGCAGACGATTTGGCCAAAGATATTGCAGAGGGGTCTCGTAGTCATAAAGTGCAGGCGGGTAGATTTCGGAGGTGTCAAGTCGCATGTGTGGTGCGGCGCATTGCAAGATGTCTTTTTCCAAGTTGTTTGGAGTACGTGTTAAGCCTCGGTGACGTGCAGTTTGGGTCGGCCCGTGCGCGTTGCTAGGGCCTGTCCGGATTAGTGCAGAAGCTCGAGCTAGCTTGGTAAACAAGACATGGGATGTCAACGCGCATTATAACTTCTCGTAACTCCAGCTGTTGTTGTCAAAACACTTCTCGTGCCGCCCGACGACATCGACCCGTCTATCTCATCGCCGCCAACTTAGATGGAGAGTTTCTTTATATCGGCCACTGTTTTGTAGCGCTGCACCTCCGCTGCCCCTATCGAGCCTCCGCCGACTCTGTCGCTGTCACCACAAACATATACCCAGGACCTATCGTCATCAATTGACAAGTCAGAGAACCATGGACGCAAAAGTGAGTCTACTGCTTCATGCCTGTTATCTCACCCTGTATGCGCCGCAGCAGAAGAGGCGTTGTTTGGCCGGCTGCCTTCATCTCCTTGTTTTTCCCCTTCTCAATCGAGCTTCACCGCGACTGCTCTGCGTCCACGGTCGCTAACAAAGCTTTCTCATAGCCGCAACGACCTACACGGGCTCTCCGTATACGCGACGAGAACGCGCCGCCTCAACTTCCTGCCGGCAAAACTCTGCACTCGCGCAACAAGTCAACACCAGCTATATCCACACTGATGCTGGCCGGAGGTATCAAGGCGGCCGCGGCCAAGCGGACTGTCTTCGGCGACGTCAGCAACACGACACGGCAGCCTGTAGCGAAGGATGACTCGCAAATCAACGGTAAGAAGAAGGAGCTGGCGGTCCTGAAGGACACCGCCGAAGTCGCAGTCAAGGAGATCACCACAAGGCCTGGCGCACTACTACGCCCAGCGCAGCGTCCTCTGGCAACCATCACCTCCAAGACGAACACATCAGACAACCCCGACGAGGTCGCGTCCGCTGCCCCAAAGCACGTCACTGTCGAACTCAATCAATCCACCGCGAATACGCGCAAGATCGCCACCAAGAAGTCAACAGCGTTCTTCCAAGACGCGCGTTCAGATCCCAACATTGAGACGGCCATCGCGCCTGCACCATCGCGTCAAGCGCTTCCTACCCAGCCATCCTCATTTCCCAATGTGGACCGTGCATCAGCACAGTCCCAGGAGTCCGCGACCATCCCAGAAGAGGAAGACCAGGCCGACAATAAGGGGGCGGAAGACAGGTACGAATACCTGGATGCCCTCGAAGAGCAAGCACGCGTTCTCGAACAAGAGCGCAATGAGGAGCTCGCCAAGACGAACCGTCTCGATGGGCTCGACCAAGAAGAGTACTGGGACGAGGAAGAAGACGAGTACTACGACCCCGAGGGGTACACAACGGCCCGCTCCATTCCATCGCGCGGCGATAACACTACCGGCGGCGTCACAACGGTCCCTGGGCCTAGGGTGACTGCGAAGTCGCAACGCGAGCTCGAGGCCGCTCGTATATTCGTCGAGGCCAATCGGACCGTTGAAGACGTTGAAGACGAGCAATGGGACACGTCGATGGTTGCCGAATACGGTGAAGAGATTTTCGAATACATGCGTTCCCTGGAGGAGCGCATGAAGCCTAATGCTTCCTACATGGACCACCAGGCAGAGATCCAGTGGTCGATGCGCTCCGTATTGATGGACTGGCTCGTCCAAGTACACAACCGCTTTACCCTCCTACCCGAGACTCTCTTCCTTGCCGTTAACTATGTCGACCGCTTCCTATCTTGCAAGGTCGTGTCTCTCGGCAAGCTGCAGCTGGTCGGTGCCACGGCTCTATTCGTCGCTGCCAAATACGAAGAGATCAACTGCCCTTCGGTGCAAGAGATTGTATACATGGTTGATGGTGCCTACACCGCCGATGAGGTCCTCAAGGCTGAGCGTTTCATGCTTAGCATGCTTCAATTCGAGCTGGGATGGCCAGGGCCGATGAGCTTCCTTCGACGTATCAGCAAGGCTGACGATTACGATCTTGAGACCCGGACGCTCTCCAAATACTTCCTTGAGATCACCATCATGGACGAGCGATTTGTAGGATGCACTCCTAGCTTCCTGTCCGCTGGTGCTCACTGTCTTGCCCGCTTCATGCTGAAGAAGGGTGACTGGGTACGTCTCATGTTCTAATTTTCACTTAGACCTATTGCTAATCCCGTATCAGTCGCAAGCACACGTGCATTACTCCGGCTATACGCTGCATCAGCTCGGTAACCTAATCGTGACTATTGTGGAGTGTTGCGACAACCCATCGAAGCACCATGCCGCTGTGTACGACAAATACACAGACAAGCGCTATAAGCGGGCTTCCGTTTTCGTTGAGACAGAGGTGTCAAAAGGCCTCGCGCTTCCTTTTATGTCTAGGGACAGCCTTGCGAGTCAGACTTGCAGGCGAAAGTGAATACACTTGTCTCTCTATGACCTTGGCTTGACTGTGTTCTGACAAGGCTCTAGGGGTCGTGTGTTCACGCATCTCACCGAGGTCGTCCACCATCTCCCACTAGTCAAGAGCCCGGCGATGCAAGTCCACCAAGCCGTTACAAACCAGCATCAGCACCAACATGGTCATCATCGAAATCTTCTCCATTCTTGCTTATTGTTCTCGGACACACGGCGCTTTGGCGGCTTTTTGGAACAGGCTCAACATCAGCAAAATTCCCAGTCTACATCAGTCCAGCTTTCGTTCGGACACTCGGCGCACGGTGTTTATGGGTACCCAGCTTAATCGCCTTCTCCGTGAGCTGCTCGTTCGGACACTTCACAACGCGCTAGTTCCTTCGGGGTTTTCCGACCGTGAGGGAGCGAAGCGGACAATTTCCCTTCAACTGTATTTTCTTGCATTGGAAAGCGTTTTCGGACCCTATCACGACGACACGAGGTCATGAACACCCACCAACACATTAGCTTAATTCCCTACCCGTCATGGCGAGACCGAAGTCCGGCGTCAGTCGTTATTTCCCCTTCCCTTTGTCACTTGTCTTGGTCGGTTAACAGCAATCGGTTCAATGCGATGGCGTTTAGATGGCGCATGCTATGCGAGATGGTTTCTCTGTCTGCGTTCGCGTTAGCACGGTGAGGGCGGTAGTCTGGAGCTTCCCGTAGAGTCAAGAAAAGCACTTAATATTTGCATCTTCTTCAAAGATGTCTTATGAATGATGGTGATACGGTCAAGATGCGACGTGACTATTTGATAAGGCTTGACAAGCACTGAGGAGAGCGCAGGGCCCAATGGGATTGCTTGGTCATACGAGTGGCTGCTATTTGTCCTTGGTATACGGTAACTTTGCATCCTCCACAGGCAGGTAGGCCCTTCAATCGTCTTCCCCAAGCTCTGGGTCTCCTTCGCTTCCAATTCCCAGGCTCGCAGGATGCTCGCACCACCATCTGTATTTCTCGCAAATGCGCTCCGCTGCTTTTGCGTTCGGGTATCTCCATCGCGACCGTATTGGTCGAGCTTAATCTCGCTCACACTTCTCATGACGTCCACCCAGCACGACTCTTAGACAAGCCGAGTACCCCGCCCTTGCTGTAACGCGTTCACGGAAGCTCATTGCGAAGTCCCCTCTGCCGGCGCAATCAGGACGACCGAGTCACCTGCAATCCTGTTAGCTTCGCCTCCTATCCATCCTGATTCTGTATGCAGACATACCCCTCACAAACAGCATCTCACTCTGCTTCTTGACCGTCCGTACGCGGGGCTCCTGGTCCTCATCTTCCTCTTCCGCGATGAATATCGTCTCTTCGACGTCGCCGAGCACGAGGTTGCAGTGCGAGTCATATGCCTAGACGCTTCCGTTAGTTCGGTGTCTCTTCCCACATATCGCCGCGAATAGCTAGAGCTTGCGCGCGCAAACGTACGTGCAGTCTTCCCTTGAGTTCGCGGTCGCCGCGCAATTTCACAATGACGACCTCATCGATGCAGAGGCGCACTAGGTCGAGGGGCTCGTTGGTCTCTTCTTTTTCGTCCATGGTGTATTTAGGACTTTGGGGGCGGGCTTTGGCGGTCGCTGGACTGGTGTTGGGAGCTTCGCGAATGTTGTTGCAGTGAGCTTGGGCAGGAGCAAGCGTTTCTTGGCGGAAGGTGGGGAGCGGCTAGACTTACCGCCCGCTAGTAGGTAGACTCAGTGCCTCATTGCGTCAGGGCCAGGGCCCAGCCCCAAGCCAGAAACCAACAAACTCAACAACGCCATTAAATCATCGCCCTTACACCTGACAACCCGCCCAGGATACCCTCATTTTATTTCACATCTGCCATACGCGGACCACAACACATCATGGCCGCAGTCCAAGACCAGGCCCAGAAGGACCAGCATCCGCTTCTGGCGTCGCGCCCGCCCGCCACAGATCCCATCACTTACTTGACTATTATCGAGTACAACCTCTCCGAGGAGAACCTCCCAATCCTACATGAGATTCTTCAAGATGCTGAACTCACCGCCACCATTGGCTGGGACCTAATTCATCTACTGCTTCCCCTCTTGCCACTCTCGGAAGAATGTTTGCAAGACATTGCCCAGAAGGGCAACCCTAGAGAATGCGTCCTGAAAGTGACAGAAGCTCTGCGATTGTTGGAGTTTGAGGAACGTCAGGAAGAGACGGACCAGGAAGATGAACAGGTCGAGGGAGGCGCGCGCAAGCTGAAGGCACCAGATGTCGATATGAGAGAGTCGAGCACGAGTCCTGCGTTGCAACAGACCGTAGTCCCACCACTTCCAGTACTGAAGTTCGAAATACTTCTAGACATTCTGGCAACATTGCATCGACGAGTCAAGACAAAATATCCGAGCCGGTTTCTCTCTACGAGTCTACAGGCCGTGCTTCTCGCCTACAACCGGGCCAACACGCACATCGAAGATCTCACCTTATCCGCTATCAAATTTGTCAAGACCCTGTCCGGTACTAAGAGGCCGCATTTGCCATCAAGACGGAGCAGCGGAAACTTACTACGTACGAATACCAACCAATCTGCGCCAGATCCGGAAGCACAGAGCGATGCGCCGAGTAGCGAAGAGACGGAGCTTGTCAATCGCTTGTTGCAGTCTTTCCTCACGCATGTTCTCGAAGATTATGTCCTGTCTTTGACCTCCGATGATGACGTGCCGGGCTTGTCATGGGCAAGCAGATTGATGGAGAAGTACGTGCCGGAACGGATACCAAACAAACCCAACTATGAAAAGTATGCGGATCGATTTGCGAAGGAAGAGGACCTGACCTCAAGGATCGCGATTCTTGGGCAAATTCTAGCCTTGACGCAAGATCTAGGGTTGAAGTACGATGAGCTCCTACGAACCGTCATGGATGGGGAGGATGAGCAGCGCGGCATCCCAGGGACCGAAGACGAGCCACCAGCTGCGGCCGCTGATATCCCACTATCTCGGACTGGCGCCTTGCTACTTGTTGCGGCGCAAAATGTGAAGCAAGAGTTATATGCGTCGGCCAAGCATGATGAGACGTCGTCTATGGCGATCTTTCCAGAGCACGCCACTATACTCAGCAACTTTGTCGGCACCCTAGGTCCGCAAACTGTCGGCATGGAGCCGGAGGCGCTGCTTGATACCATTCTAGCATTTGGTCTTGTGGCCCTCGAGAAGAACAACGTCGGCGAGCCTAAGGATGATGAAGCTTTTGCACAGTACTTGCAGACCATCTCCCTCATCTCGGCAAATTCGCCTTCACCAAGCTTGCGCGGCCATGCGCATTACCTTACAACTACGGTTCTGCGCTCGCACCCACACGACCTTGTTCGGCTGACCTTCATCCGCGACACGCTCGAGCATTGCCCTTACGAGAATCTAAAGGCTAGCGCGGTTTCATGGCTCAAAGGCGAAACCCTTGAAGCCAACGCACCTCGTCCACAGGCGGCAGATGATGACGACGAAGAAACCAACATCTTCGCCACGCCAGTTGCCATCTCCACAGTTGCACCCTACCTCTGGCCCGACCTTACCACACAGTACACTTCTACCGACACAAGTCTGGAAGATTCATGGATGCAGTTCCGGCAGGAGCTAAGCTTCTACGTCGCAGCCCTCAACTTCTACTACTTGTTACTGCAGGCCGAACACCTCCACGGCACTCTCGGCGTCAAGGATCTGAACAACAATCATAACATACAGTCGCAATACCTGGGTGTCTTGAAGGAGACGGCTGCACGCTTCCAGAAGGAGCTAGCATCGGGTGGCGGGGCGCTTGCGGAAGACGGGGAGGGGCTGGAGCAGGCGAAGGCCGATATAGGGTTGTTGGAGAAGGTTGTTGAGTGGGTTGAGGGTGGATTGAAAAAGCTGTAACAGATTGGGTATGCGCGAATAATATGCTCTCGACTCCATCGTTAGAGGGCTTTCCTAAGCTGATGTGGTGTGATGGGAACGGCGTGGTCTTGATTCACTCTGAATTACCTGCATGCCTTTCGAGCCATCCCTAATAATTCGAGATGATGACGACGGGTACACACGCTCTTGGCCAAAGCGTTTGAGAATAAAGTATATAAACCGAATCTCTGTCTTCTTACTTTCCTTACTCCTCGCTCACAAAGAAGAAACTCCCTTTTCTTTTCTCAAAAAGTACTGAATGCTTGCACAAACTGCATCATGGGAGTCTTCCTCCTCCCCGGGCTTCAAAATCTTACTTCTTACTTGTCATGATGGAAAAAACAAAAAACCTCAGCCCCCCTCCCTCTATGGCTGCTTGTCCCCCCTCTTCCTCGCGTCTACTTGCGCAAAACCACCAGCAAAACGACAACAACAAAAACGAAGGCACCAGATTCCATATGGAGGTCTTGCATGGACGGACGGAAACAGCTAGCTTGTCGCCCTACCACCAAAAAAACCGCTCTCTACTTCTATGCCCGCTCGCCCTCTTCCTCGCCTCCTCTCCTTGCGCACAACCACCACCAAACCAACAACAACAAAAAAAAACCAAGAATCCGACTTTCAAATGGATGTCTTGGACGGACGGAACAGCTAGCTAGGACCAGTTTGTTGCTCTACCACCAAAAATCACTATCGCTTCCAAAAAATGGTTTTGAGAACTCCCTCCAAGAAAGACAACGAAGGACTTTATTCTCTAAAGAACGTCCACAATGACCTGTATGTTTCTCCGTTCTCCCTGGGTGCCAGAACATGGTTTTGAGAATGGGGGGCTGGAATACGTAGTTCGATGTTCCTGGCACGATTTCAGCAAAAAAGAGAAAGCAAAAAACAAAAAAAGCTGCAAGTTTCTTAAAAATCAAAAAGAGAACTCAGTATGTGGAACCCTGCGGGTGGGATTGGGTTGAAAAATACAAATGGATGACGGACCTATGGTGTTTTGCGGGCGCTTGCCTTGGGACTCAAAAACCACCTACCCACCTATTCGCCGATTTCTCACAAGAGGCCTGTTCCGCGGTTTTGGATTCAAAAAAACATGCCTGCCACTATGTGCTACTATGACGAGACTGGACCGACGCTTATCCCTTGGCATGAATCCGCCGCGATATATAAGCAGCCCTTCTACCACCCTCTACCCTTCTTCTTCTTTCCTTACACACACACCCAGCCGGTCTGGTCTCAAAACAACTCAAACGCAAAGTCATGGACTTGGGCCCAAAAAAATTTCCTATACATTACATCGATGCTGTGGCGGTCCTGGTGCAGAAAACTATCTTACAACCTCTACCCTTCTTTCTCTCCCTATACCTCCACCCAGCCGGTCTGGTCTCAAAAACACAACCTTAAAGATCTTATGGACTTGGCCTCAAAAACAACCCTAATACATCACTTCGATGTTGCGGCATCCCAAGCGCAAATATCGGTACCCAACTACCTATGGGATTTCCCCGCCCTGTGTGCTCCTCCCCCACCAACCAACCAACACACCATCACTAAAAAATCCGACTACACAAACATATGTCCCCGTTGATTCAAATCCGCATCACGAAAACATGGACCTGTATCAATGTATGTCCCCGTCGCGAGCGATCCTTCAGCCTCAACAACATCGACCGTAAAAAGCCGGATACCAATCGTTTGATGAGTGCAGCGAGCAACCTCACCCACACTTATAAATAAACGAAAAGGGTACGAAAAGAAAAAAATACAAAAAATCTGCGGCCACGGCCTATGAGCACGAGAGAGTTGTGTTGTTCAGGTGCGACAAATGTTTCCGCACGCAGGTCGTGGTTCTAGATTCAAAAGAAAGAAAATGTTGAGAATATGTGGGTTCAGTCCAGGTTGGTGGAAGGTAGGCTAGTGGTGCTTGCTGTACGTAGAGGTACAGCCCCACTGTAACGTCCTCGTTACTATTGACACGAGACAAAAAACAATACAATACGTTGCAGCCACCCCGCCTTGTCCCTCCTACTCGGTTATCCATGGTAGTCATGCTACTAGAGGGACCTTGTTTCAACAGAAAAAAAGTTTGACAGAGGATATGTACGGTGTGAAGGTTGGGATGGAAGGAAGGGGCTATAGGTATAAGGATGGCGTCCGGCTCTGTCACTTCAGTCTGCTTCCTTAATTCTCTTGAATATGTTTGTTTCGGTCTGAAAAGAAGAACAAAGACACATAGCGGACGTTGATGTGCTCTGTTGTCTCGAGGAAAAGAAAAAAAATTAACGGGGATAAAAAGAAGATGCGCGGTCGCCCATGGTCGGAAAGCCTCTCGTCGAAAGAAGATATGCTCGGAGTAGTCCATGGTTTGAAAAGCCCAATAGAAACTGGCGAAAGCTCCGCGTATGTTTGGAAAATCCCCGCAGTCGTTCAAAAACATTCAAACCCCGTTCATGGGATCCAGAACCGGAGAATGTCAAAAAGAAAAAAAATATCGATCAAAACTTTTACGTCGGTCGAGATGAGCTGAGATTTTACCACTCCGTACGTGCCGTCAGAACCCCTGACTATTCATTCCTCCAAATCCCATCCCACTATACGGCCCACTCTGCGGCACCCAACCCCCGAAATTATCCGCCGTCATATCGTTCCACAGATACAAATCTCCATTCTGAAACGCGGCTGAAAAGTCGCCCATGTCAGGCGTAAACGTCGTCTGTTCACCAATCGTTGGCGCCGGCGTCGATGTGTCCAGCTGTAAGTCCTGTGCGTTCCACGCCGCCGAGGCTGGGTACGGATTCTCCAGACTAAAATCCGGTATGGGCAGCGCATGGTGCTGTGCCATCGGATGCTGAACACTCGTCGACGAGGTATCCATAACTTTCGAGTCCGCAAACGCTGGCGTCTGATCCCCCGTCGTAGCACCATCCCCATCACTGCCCTTGGTCTTCCTCCTCTTCAAATGCCTGCCCTCCTTCCTCCACTCCTGATATTCATCCCACCAACTCTTCAACTGGGTCTTTAACAAAAAATGCCAATGGCTCGGATTCCTACACATCTGTGGTCCTACCGCTTCACTCGTCTTCTCCAGTATCATATCAAGATAATACCCCGTTTTCAGACTCTGGCTTTGCAGCAACTCGCTCATTTCGGCGTCGGTGCCAACGCCGTAGTCGGCTTTCAGTAGCGTGACTAAAGAATAGACGGCGCGGACATAGAGGGCGTTTGGCGATTTGCGGAGTTGTTCGATAGGCACGGCGATGAAGCTATCGAGCATTGAGTGGGCGGCACTTATGCACATTGTTGTTGCATTGATTTGGAGGGCGGATCGGGAGAGGAGGGATTCTGGCTGGATGCAGTCGTCGTCTAGGGCGGGGAGGGAGATGTGTCGGTTGCGGAACTCGATGACTGGGGCATGGTGTTAGTCTGGCGTATACGCGCTTCTTGGTGTGTCGCCTACCATCGTAGCGACCTCCGTCCATACCAAACTCCCACATAGCCAACATATCCGCGTGATACTCAAGCTGGAGGAACACTGAAAGAATCAGCGGAGCACAAATTGAAGTGATTTGGAAGAGATTTACGTGTCATCACGTCGTCTGGAACAGATTTTCTCCAATCCTGCATCCTCCGGTCAAAGATGCGCAATATAATCTGCATCCGCAGTTCAGAGAGGCTGAAACTGGTACTCGCGTCGTCGAATCCAAACGCTGTATTTGCTTCGTCGGCGATTCTTTGGAGCTTCAACCATACAACTATCCTCTTGTCGTCTAACAGCTTTGACTTCTCGAGCATGCCGGAACACTCCTCCATCCAGCTATTGAACAACAAAATGTTGGGCCGCTTTAACCTCATAGAAAAGCCAGCGCTTATGATGTAGAGAAGCAGTATCGTGCGACAGTGCTCAAGTAGCTCTTCTGGGGAAGATATTTTCTGTAGTGATCGGATGGCCCGCTTGGGTAATTGCTCGTGAGTCCTTGGTTTGGAGGCTAAGCCCAGCTCCAGTCCCATTGATGCCGCCATGTTGAGCCACTGATATATTTGTAACTGGCCCGGGGTTTTTGAAGGCGAGTAGTAGACAATGGTGACAATGAGCGCCTGGATTGCTTGGACCGACTTTTCGCCTTTGATGAAGGCAGAACGAGCGTACAACAAGATGGTCTCCTCATGCAGCTTATCGGATAGGGCCGATCCTTTCGAGTGTGCTGCCGCAGCCATGATCGCATGGAAAAGTGCGGGTTTGTGTTCTCGAAGATCAAATACTGTCCAGTACTTCGGTATTGTGATCCCCGGGCATGCAGTGACAAGTTCGTTGCGCCATATAGTAAGGAACTCTCGCGCCAGATCCTCCGAAATAACGCCGCGATCTATTATATCATTTTCAGAAGATCCAAGAAAGTCTCGAGGCGCGTCTGTGATAGCTGGATCGACTACAGGTGCTTTGATGACAGGTGCGGAAAGCCATTGATTGGCAAATGTCGATGTCGAAGTTGTCGCACTTGAATGGGTTTGAGCCTTGGAGGGTGTCTGTGTCTCATTCTCCCTCGCGTGTTCTTGGTCATCTGAATCGTCGTCTCCCGAGTCGCGATCACTCACATCATTGGAAGACCGTGTGTTGTTTCCCAGAAGGTTGCGCATCTGCTGTATCTCTTTCTCCAATTCCGTCACCCGCACATCTGTTCTTTTCCGTTGTCGCCTCTTAGCTGGCGGCGCAAAAACACAGTTTCTGTTGGCTTTGGCACATCGTTGACACCGGGACGAGCTCTTGTTCGGGTTCATCAAACACCGTACTTTGGAGAGGCGGCATGCTTCGCAGGCACGATTTAACGGCTGGTCTTGCGATTTCTTTGGTTGTTCGGAACCAGGGCCATTGGCAATTTCGTTCGTCATTGTCCAGAGGTTACGCGTCTCGGTACTTTCGCTATCCTCCCCTGTCTGGTTTGCCATCCTGGTTTGGGTGTTTTTGTGGCTTTCTAATAGGTCATTGTACTGGTGTCGCATATTCTATAATGTAGCTGCACATTCATAACGTGGTCAGAATTTATCTTCGCTCTTGCCAACTAGTTCGATGTTTGTCATCAACGCGTTCGACTATTAAAAACAAAGAACGCCAGTACTTATGGCCCTTCGATGACTGTCTGGTAGGAGGCAATGGTGCAATTCTTGTAGCAAGAGATCTGTATCAGCTAAGCGCCAAGGTGAAGAGAAACATAAAGGTGGTGAAGGTTGATGCCTGGAAGCAGTTGATGACGACCGATGGGGATCCAGACATGCATCAGAACCGATTGGGAAAATAAGTGGATCTCGCGGAATTTGCTCGTGGATGAGTTCGTGCGGCCCGACACATGTTTCTCCACCATGACAGGTCGCGCAACGTTGTGCAGAACGTGGAGCTTTTTCTCATGACCGTCATCTTCCTGACAAACATCACACGGACTGCGTGTGTCGTAGCTAGATTGTCGTACGGAAGTTCTTCCGCATCTTGGCTATTAGGGAGAACGCGTAAGCGAAACTTCACGTCAAACATCGGAGCACGACCTAATAATACCACCATGATGACCTGCCTTCCGAACACATCAGGAAGTCCAGACTTTCACGAGCTACCCACCATACTTGGTGCTCTACAAAGGCACCGCAATTTCAGGATCTGCACCTAGATTTTCCCTATGGGGTATAGTAAGTAGAGTGTCGGCCGATAAGTAATCACAAAAGGCGCAGCTAGCACCAAGGAACCGAGGTTATGCTCCAGTTGACAACAAAGATTTCATCTGATATGCGGCATCTGGTGCACATCCCACATGCCAGAACGTTTTCAATAGCATTTGTCTCCTGTGAGCACTAACACCAAGACCGCAGCTGCGATGTCGCGCCGCTGCAGTACCACATACTTATTTTGGTGTATCTCACCTCGGTATTATCATCCACTCGTCAAACTGAATATGATTGGCACCAGGAATATTGACGACAGTTTTGGCGTGCTGTTACATATCTCTTTGCTAGACAGTGCAGAAGCTTGGAAAGGTCCAATCGCGTGTCGACTTTCCAGACAAAGGATCAACTAACCAGGGCGCCGATATGTGACTAGTCGTCGAGGATGTCCGTGTTCATCACTTGCACATGATTTTTCACAGATCCCAAGGCGAGACATTCAAAGCAAGTCCTTTTTTTTCGTAGGCGACGCGGGTCCTCTGGCGCATGAGTGGACATCCAATGCGAGAACACATCTCTGGTAAATCGGTCAGACTTGATCTTGTTACCAGACTTCCATTTCGTAATAGTCCAAGATTGAAGTAAGAGTATCCCAACACTATGCATCTGGAGATGACTATGCGGATCAGGCGCGGCAGTAGGCGGTGAAAGATGAAAACATACAGAGGGAGAGAGTGAGATCCAATTGATGTTCATTAGTCTACTCGCCGAGTAGGCTTTCCCATGAGGCCATGCGCATGTCCAGGGTTTATATCAGAGTATGTGGCATCCGTCGACTCGAAGGCCTTCCTGTTCTGCTCGTATTGTGCAAACACATCCCTGGTCTTCCATGCATGCGAGAGCTGCTACCCGAACGATGTCTCGCAGGACGTGACAACATCTTCTGTGACTCTTTGCGCGCAACTGTCGCGTACCGGTATGACGCCCAGATTGCGACCCATCGCAACCACCCAACGCCCACCATCTTGTCTTAGCCAGGTCCGATCTTTGGCATGTCGTGGTGCTCGCTCAGTCCACTGAGATATTTGTTCAGCTCTTCTACTTTCTCTTTGTGTGTCTTGACGCCCTCTTTCCTCATTTTCTCCTCCATACGCTTGCGTCGCATTTCATCGTGTCGTCGCTCCGCCTCCGTCTTCTGCCTGCCACCGGCTTCCTTTATCGAGCGTCCAGCAGCTTCTGGAGATAGCGATCGGCCAGGTGTACCCGAAGGCGATTTGCGCGCGTCATCGGTGGTAGCGTGCCGTTTCGCGACGTCGGTGGAGGACTCTTCAGCGGGTTTTGCGCTTTCGGACGTGGTCTTGGGTTTCTTTTTCTTTTTCTTCTTATCAACGCCCGCGCCTTTGAGCTTTAGCGCGCCGCCTGTTGCCGCTGTGTAGTCCGAGGACGGCATCGTGGGTTGTCCGCAAGTGTGTGGTGATGAGAGGTGTTCGGTGATGGAAACACGAAGATCGTCCAATCACAATGACTGCACGTGATAAGGGGAAAGTGGGTACCTGGTCAGGTTCAATTCACCCAGTGCCAGGGAACTACAACACAGCTATCGCCGAACTTGACTTCATACGTTCCTGTCATATATGAATACATACCCGGCTTAAATGGAAATAGAAGGAATCATCACGCCAAAAATGTGCCAGTCCCAACAACACGAGCACGCACAACCCAAGCTACCTATCTAGTTCCCGGAGGGAAACGGGACTCGTGGCGATCAAGAAAGCAGGGGACAGTGACGAAGATAAAATTGGGGAAGAGGTGACGGAACTCGGGTGAGATATGGATGGCTTTCGATAGCGTTCTGTTCCAGGCGTGTCCAGGCATGTACGAAGATGCACACCTACCGTAGACAACAAAAGAAAACATCGTTTGCTACTATCCTCTAACGAGCTCAAACTCCCTTACAACCACCTAAACCTCCCATTTTCGCCAACCCGATCGCACAAAAATCCAACATGCGCAAGCCCTCCTGACACATTACCAAACCCCATCTACAGATTGATTCCGCAAAACAGAATCCCTTCCCTTTCATCTAACCTAAGTTCGCACAACAAGTCTAGAAATCGCAAGACAGCGCAAGCAGCTCGGCCAACTCTTCCAACGCGTCTTGATCTTCCCTCGTAAACCCATCCACCTCCTCACAATCAACATCAATAATCGCCACAACCTAACCCAAAAACATAAATGTCAGTAACAACTACATAACCCGGGTACATCCACCCCCCTAAACTCTAGCAAAAGAAAAGAACCCGTAAAAGAGAACATACCTTGCCCTCCTTCAAAACCGGGACAACAATCTCACTCCGACTCTTCCCATCACACGCAATATGACCAGGAAACAATTCCACATCACGCACGACCTGCGTCTTCTTCTCTTCTGCGGCGGTGCCACAGACGCCGCGGCCAAACGCGATGGTTTGGCATGCGACCTGGCCGTGGAAGGGGCCGAGAAGGAGTTGGGATGGGTTGGTCGGGTTGGTGAAGTAGAAGCCGGCCCAGTTTACGGATTGGGAGGGGGCGGGGAGCGAGTGGTAGGCGTGCCAGAGGAGAGAGGCTGTATTGGCGAAGTTGCTGTTGAGGAGTGTGTGGTTAGGGGAGTAAAGTATTTGGGAGAGCGGGTGGTCGTTGGTTGCTGGCTGTGTAGAAGCATAGGGAATCGATTGTATGGCTTACCAGACCTGTGAGATATTAGCTATAGGGTCTATTTCCTTTTTTCTTTTTTTCCGTTTCTAGGTCTTATGGGAGGGGAAGACTTGGGGGTTTTGTTCTTTTACCCAATTTCTTTGCCCGTCAAAAAGTGCTCGTGCTTGCTCTAGCACCTGCGCGTAAACCTCCTTCTTGCTCATTCCTTGCGCAAAATTCGAGGAATCGGCGTGCACCTGAAAGGGAGATTTCCGTCAGCCATAATTCCTAACCAGGCGGTCGGAGCAGGTCATTACCATGTCTTTTGCTTGCTTGTTCTGCAATCAGGTATTATTAATGTTGTTCCTGTTGTTGTTGTTGTTGTTGTTGGCATACGAAGATTCGCGACTGCGAGTGTAACCACACTGTTTCGGCCGAAACTGGACTGGACCAGAACGCACGAAATCGTTTAATGTTTATTTTTAGTGGTATTTTGAAAGCTGAGCGAATGTGTCTGGTGCTATGGTGTACAACGCTTGATTGTTAACTTTAGAGATAAGGTGGTCTGGTTGGCTGCATAGGGCTTAGGTTTTTGAAAAGTGCGCATCGCGTCATCGTTGGTTTGGAGATTTACCTAAACTGCTTTGTGAAGCTGCAGTGAAGAATACACCCACCGCACCTAAGCAAAAACGAAGAGGGAACTTGTTATAATGCTAAAGGAAGCAATAGCCTAGTTTCTATAGATACGGAGTCTTGTTTAACCTGCACAATGGTGTCCATGGTTCCGCTGGAACGGACCTATCAACGAATCACTAGGTTCTGCTTGGAATGCCCTCGCCCCTAACTTGCCGCTCTATAGCCGACCGTCCAACTGCACACGCTTATATCTACCCTTACGTGTTCTACGTATCAACGCAGCTCTGCGTTCCATAATTCCACAGCAAATCCACGCCCTAGCCAAGAAACAAAATTTTAAAATCTAGATATATTTAATTTTAACTACATAAACTCTTCAACTCACTGGCCGGCTGGCGCAATGGTAGCGCGCAGCCCTCCTAAGGCTGAGGCTGTCGGTTCGAGTCCGACGTCGGTCGTGAACATGGTCTTGGATCATCGTGTGTCTATCTCTATCGATCGCCGATAGCGATGGTGCAAGACTATGTTTATTTGCACTTGTGTTTCCTTTTTTTTTCTTTTTTTTTCTTGGTGTCCTGACTGCACCTGGGTAGCCCGGCCCGTCTACACGTTAGCAAACAGATTGAGGAAGGTGTCGGACTGAGCCTCACCACACCCGTAATAGCTAGACCAAGGGCTTTCACTATTTGTTGATGATGGCAAAAGCCTAACAGAGAACACAACACGGCATCTGGAAAACCAGGCTGGACCGAGAGACTAAGAAGTTTGGATTATCATCATCGGACACATTAGCTTCCATCACCGAGCACACGTAGGAGGAACCTCGAGTTTTTTCTAAACAGTTAAGACTAGACTCTCATTAACTCATACACGTCATGAACATATCCGCCGGCCAAATTACAGCGAAAAGGAACAAGACTGAAGCGAAGTAATGCAAGGAAACAGTGACAGGAAAGGAGACTTTGGAAGAGAGAAGAGACTGTCACCATGCGCCGTCCATCCAGTGAACTCCAGGGCCATGAGTGCCCCAAACACCTGTATGCACACGTTGGTGATGCAAAACGCCCGACAACATATGTAGCGCCGACGCCCAAAGGCATGCTAATCGACGAGGAAGAAATTGACTGAGTCGCTAGATGAAGTGACGATGGTAGATGTGGGTTTCCCAAGACGCCATGCATAACTCAAACAGAAGCGCAGAACGATTGCTTATGACTTTGGGCGGGATATTGCGTTGCCCACACTGCCGACGCGGCCGCTCGTTTTCCGTACGCCGGTCTTGCCCTCGGTGCTTCGGCGTGCTGGGCTGGATCGGATCTTGGCCATGCTGATGCTGCCGTTTCCACTCTTCTCCTTGGGGGTCTTTGGCCGAGCCCCAGTTGGCGCGGTGTTCTCAAGGTCGCTCTCTTCCCCGAGGCCGAACGAAGTGTGTGTAATCGAAGTCTGGACGACGGACGTTGTGCTGAAAGCGCGGCGTTGCTTATCCTTCATCGCGGGCGACCGTGCTGGCGAGCGCGATGATGTCCGTCGTGCAATCTGCCGGAGATGGTATTCCTCGTCCGATTCGCCATCGAATCGCGTAATGTCCGCCCTGACCTCTGTGTGAGACTTTGAGAAGGGCTCGTTCTCATCGATCCGCTGAGGAGATTGTCGCACGCCATTGCCGTAAAGCTTGCTAGTCTTCCGCGGCTGACCTGGTGTTGGTGCAGGTAGGTTATCCTCTTGCACACCGATATGACCAGAATTGCTTCGCTCGTTCGACTCGATTTCGCCGAGAGCGGCGCGCTTCTGCGAACCGTTGGGTGGGGTGAACGTCTGGCCGTTGCTAGCAAGGCGCTGCTTGTGCGGCGACTTGGTGGGCGTAGATGGCATCATCTGAGCGAACTTGGCCTTCATGGTGTCCTCGTGCCACCATTCGCGAAAGGTGCCCTGGTTGAGGTGGAGCCAGTGCTGCTGGGGTCCGACTACCATACCCGGACGCATGAAGCGCATGTAGGCAATGATTTCGTTGGCGGTGAAGCCATGCTTGTAGATCAGGTAAGCCCCAATGAGGCACCCTGTCCGGCCAAGTCCCGCTTTGCAGTGAACCGCAATCCCTCGCTTTTGCACCGTGATCATCTCGTGCGCGAGATTGATGAACTTGCGCACAAGTTGCAGAGGCGGACAGGTTCCGTCGTCGAAGATCATGTTCAAATGTTGGATGCCGAGCTTTGTGAAGTACGTAGAAGAGTACAGCTCTGAGTTCAAACGCACAACAAGGCCGATGTTGCGCGCGCAGAAGTGTGATAGGACGTTCTTGAAGGGACCGGGGAGTCCAGATCGTTGGATCTCGGCGATGTTGGAGGGGAGCGTGGCGTACAGGGGCGATGAGGTGGGAATCTCGTGGGCAGGTTGTTGCTGGGGTGAGGCGAAGGCCAGAAAGTCGGGGCTGACCCAGTTGAAGTCGCCCATATCAACTCGCTCAAACTTCTCGTACCTGAAGGAGTTAGCAGTGGTTAGAGGAGCGGGTACGGAGAAGCTTACTCCTCCAGACTGAAGTCTTTCAGCCCGCAAAGACCCTCTTCTTTGGCTTTCCATACACCGTAGATGACATCCTGAATGTTCAGCACGTAGTCGGCCTGGCTGTAACCGGCGTCGCGGAAAGGCATGCAAGGAGGGTCCATCTGCGCAATGGGCGCAAGGGCAAGATGAGGCGGCCATGACTGAATGAGCACCATGTAGCATGCGAGAATGCAAGCAGCGTTCGCGCGACCTATACATATCAGTATTTGCGTTTCATACACGGGGGGTTGGCGCGGTCGTACTCCTTGAGTCGGCGTTGCTCCAGAAGACTACGGCCCGGTCTTCATTCGCGGGGTCGCCCAGCACCTCGTGCAGCTGCACGGCGAATCGGTACAGGTGGCCGATGTGCAATGGGCCGAAGTCGCCATGAAAGGCGTTGTACAGCAGCGTCTTGTCGATGCTGAAGTAGACGGGAGGAAGCGTCTTGGGCCCTGCCGCAGTAGGGCCAGCTTGCGCCCTTGACGACCGCTTCGACGGCGACTGGCTCTGCTTGGGATACGGGAATGGCGTCGATGCATCGGGCGCATACGTGTATGAAGCTAGGTAGAGCCGGTCTTGAATGTACTGCATGGCGTTGATATCAGCGCCTGTTCCGTAGACGCATTGTTTGCGTCTTGTTGTCGTGCTCACCTCAATGACCTGTCCATAGCTGGTCGTGGATGCGCGCGGCATCTTTGCTACGCGCTCTCGCGGAGAAGACATGCAGAACAAGAAGAAGAAGGCGCGACCCTCAGAATGCCTGTCTCAACGGGGGAAAGGTCGACCGGCACCGGTGATGAAGTCGGGATGACAGCTCGACTTGGGACGAAAGCAGCGATCTCGGCAGCGGCAGCGCAGTGCAATGGTGGCAGGGTGGTCGTTCTGGCGCTGTCGGGGCAAGAGCCGCGTGCTTTTACTGCTGCGTGCTGCTAAGGAATAGCTGTAAAGATGTGTTTGTCGTGCGGATGGCTGGAGATGTCAAGATATCCGGGCAAGTTGTTTATTGTTGTTTACGCACACGCACGGGCCCGTACTACACTAGCCCACACTACACTAGCTCGGTTTCGGAAGGATGGCGCGCCACACAACAACATCTGGACTCCAGCCCCAT
This sequence comes from Decorospora gaudefroyi, assembly GCA_010015605.1. Taxonomy (NCBI): domain Eukaryota; kingdom Fungi; phylum Ascomycota; class Dothideomycetes; order Pleosporales; family Pleosporaceae; genus Decorospora; species Decorospora gaudefroyi. The sequence continues at coordinate 81,061 of ML975275.1, forward strand.
CACAACACGGCACGAGCTGAGGCCCTCCCTGCTGCTCATCAACAGCGGACTGCTTGTTTTCGTCTCGAGATTCATGCGCTCATTTGCTTGTCCTGTCGCCCACCAGCAGAGCCCTGACTTACTTGGTCTCTCCGGAAACCGTTATTGCGTCTCAACCTCCTTCGCCCTGCAGCTGTCGTTCGGTCCATGACCTCACAGGGTCCGATAGAGGTAGTGCGGCTGCATTGACTCACGTATCGCTGATCGCGAGGCCGTGCCATTGAACAACATTACACGACTGCGACCCACCAAGGTCCCACTTTGACGTAGCGCCGCCAGGCTCGGTACTGTGCCGCGAGTACAGCGTGCTGTTGTGATCGTGTTTTCACCCCAACAACAACTCTTTGTCGTCGGCAATGATATCGAGAGGCAGGGCCGGGGGATGGCTCAAAGAGCCCATCGACGTCTTACCCAAGTGGGCGACTTTTCATGGTGTCGCCTTCAACGGCGTCAAGGTCGGGCCGTTGCCAGGTTTTGAAGAGCGAGGATCAACTGTCATCACTGACCAGAAGATTGAAGGAGGAGATAGTGAGCCTCTGCTGGTTGTTCCCAAAGATTTGATCATCTCTCGCCAGAACATCAACCTGTTTGCGAAATCAGATCATCATCTTCGCGAATTGCTCGACGCCCTCGGAGACTTGGGAAGGGTGTGATAGACCTGGATGACGTTCCAGTATCTACGAGACTAACGTGTCAGGCAGACAACGCGAGGTGCCGTGCTTACCTTCCTGCTACTGCAAGCAACGATATGCTGCCCGGAGACCAAGGATATTGGTGTTCTCAATCCCCTCACAGAATACATCAAGTTTCTTCCCGATGAACTTCTCCCTACCTTCTGGACCGAAGAAGAGCAGGAGCTTCTGGCGGGGACGACGCTCAAACCTGCGGTAAGCGCGAAGCTTAACAGCCTACTACGCGAGTTTGAGAACCTGCGGTCTGCCACCGAGTCTATCGGCTGGTGTGCAAAATACTGGTGGGATGAAAGCAGTGGCATGTTAACCTTTGATGACTGGATGCGTGTCGATGCCATGTACAGATCCAGAGCGCTGGAGTTTCCAGGTGCTGGTGACTGCATGATGCCATGTATCGACATGGCGAATCATGCATCAGGCGATGCCACAGCGGCGTTGTATGAGACAGACAGCGACGGGAATGGTCTGCTCTTACTTCGAGAGGGTAAACGCATTGATCAGGGAGACGAGATCACAATCACGTATGTTTGCAATGGGTACGCGCAATCATCACGCTGACCAACTCAGATATGGCGATGACAAAGGAGCATGCGAAAACATCTTCTCATACGGTTTCCTCGAAGATGGAATGACCTCTGCCAAAGTCATGTTCCTAGATCTCGATATCCCGGACGATGACCCACTCAGACCGGCAAAAATATACGTGTCCACAGCAGCACCAGGATTCCGGATTTTCGAGAAAGGTGACACAATAGATTGGGAGAGTGACTTTATCTGGCTCATAGTAGTCAACGAGGAAGATGGGCTGGACTTCAAAGTTCGGCAAACCACTGATGGCAAGAGGGAGATCCAGGCTTTCTGGAGAGAGCAGGAATTAGACACGGCGAAGTTACGAGAGTACATTGAAGCTGATCCGGCATGGGACGTATTCCGACTGCGCGCCACGGTTCTTTTGCAAGACCGAGTTGAAGTGCAGATGGAGACGCTCCGACAGATAGAAGGCATCAGGCAAACGGCCACGGTCCGGGATGTGCCGTTCATGCTTGCATCGAGACTCCGAAGCCTGGAGCTAGAGATGTTGAAGCGTGCTGCATCCACCCTTGAGAGCCAGGTAAGACCATTTATCTCCTTGCATTTCATATGCCGGTATCCGAACCACTCCTACAGTTTGTTGAGCTACCCTATCGACATTTCTTTACACGTCTACCTTATCCACGCACACGCTCCACAGGACCAAGTTACAATCACTCTAACACCGCATATAGAGGGCGCAACTCTTAGACGCGGACGCCGTGCAAAAGTATCTAGGCCTGACTGGTGGAGATGAAGACGAACAGGTGGATTTCTCCTAGAGTCGAAGACCCCACAAGCAGAGGGCCCCATCCGCTGGATGTGGCGGTCCCAAACGAGCTCATATAATGTCGTGGAACCTGTCCAATCTATGTCGTCTGCACGCGCCCATACACATCCCTGCGATTATCACAAAAGCGGAAACAGCCAGGAACATCCGCAAGGGAAGCGCGTCTATCGTAGAACGTCAATAGAAGCATCGGCTCTCCGCCATGATTCAGATCATGCCTCTTAACCATATGCCATACTCGGTACAGTAATGTGCATCCAAGTGTGCGCCAATCCCAACATACAGGAAGCCACGCCGCAAATCGACCTGCATATGGGGCAGTTGGATGAAATTTTACCACGAGGTTGGACTGGGTCGTGGTACGCCTATACGAACGATGTGGCACGGCGCAGAATAAGACGGCTCACGCGGCCGCAGTGCCGACACGGAGCCCAGCGGGTATTGAAGACACGCAACAACCTTGAACATTCAACCTTATACGCAGGGACTTTGACAGCAGCAATCTTGCGAACACCAGAAGGAATCTGGAATGTTTCATCGAGTCTAAGAGAATCGTTGCGCCATAGTGGTTTGGGCTTAGTGCGATAAGCGGCCTGCCCCGCGTTGCTCAGCAGATTTAACCTGCACTGGTTAATATGACCAGGTTCTTGCGAAGGCGATGACACGCTACAAGGTGTCGCTGCAAGGACACTGATCACCGACTGTCACTCTTCCCCCGAATTTCTGGGAGAATGACGGACAGGGTGACGCTAGGCTGCACCACGCTTGGGTAGGAGTTGCCTCATCAATATCTTTGACAGGTACACAGTAATAAGCGAATGTGGCATGTAAAGTGCGATGGATGAGCAGCAGTCACATGGACACATACGGACAGCAACAGTGGTAACGGGGGCGCTTAGCGAATGGCTGCATGTCGCCTTGATGACCGTGTAACAGTACCATAGCACATAGTACTCCGTAGGTACTCCGTGGACGACGACAAGCCAGGTATAGCGAGGAGACGATATTTTATCGCTATGCGGCACCTGAAGGCATGGGGCGCAAGCGAGCAGCGACGGGGTACTGTGTAGTGGTGCAGGGCGAATGATGATAGGATTCGGGCCGACGTCGATTTGTGCTTTGAGCCAAGTGTTCTCGTCCTGGGCGCTGACAGGCTGGCTAGCCATCCCCCGCATGCTGATGGCCGCCTTCGAAGCCAAGGTTTAGCGTCTGCCATGGGCGAAAAAGCATCGGCGAAGATGGCGCAGATGGCGTACATGCTCGCCTGCCCTTGGTTCCCCGCAGGCACCACGGCCTCCACCCCCAGAAAGACTAAACCAGGGTGCCCAGGGTGCCCACGGCAGACGGCTTTGCTTACATCTGCCACCTCGTCCGCAATTCTTCCGCCCACCCTTTTCTCCCCGAACACACCTATGCACCCGTCCTGCTCGATTTTGCTTCCTGCTTCGACTGCCACGCATCTACCGAGCACGCCGTTAAACCTGGAACCACACGACCACCGACACGCAAACCTCGGATGACAGAAGGTGGCAGGTGACACGACCTCCCACTGATTGCCCACTGGGCCCCCACACGAACCGTACCACCACCTATCGACGACGCGCAACGAGCGACCGCCACGATGCCCGGAATACTGCCTATGAAAGTGATCAAAGTCGGCTCAACCTGCCAGAGCCGCATCGCCCAAGCCTGCGACCGATGTCGCTCAAAGAAGATACGATGCGACGGCATCCGCCCGAGCTGCACCCAGTGCACCAACGTCGGATTCGAGTGCAAGACCAGCGACAAGCTCAGCCGCCGCGCCTTCCCCAGGGGATACACCGAGTCACTGGAGGAGCGCGTACGCGTGTTGGAGGCAGAGGTGCGCGAGCTGAAGGAGCTGCTCGACGAGAAGGACGAGAAGATTGACATGCTGTCGCGCATCCATTCGCATTCGCCAGCAGCACATTCCATAGCAAGCCGCCCATCGATACATTCACCGGCTTCCTCTGAGAACCGAGAGGATTCGCCAGAGAAGGACGAAACATTCAAGGTCCAACAGCCAACGGTTCTGCTCGACGACCTTAACAATGATTCCTACTTTGTCGGCAGCTCGAGCGGACGAACTCTTGTTGGTATGTTCTCCCATCACAAGTCTGGCTTGCATTGCACCCCTAACGTCCCGCAGAGGCCTTCAAGCAGAAAGCGCAAGAGACGGGCAGGCTGTCTATCGATATCAACTCGAGTGCCTTCTTCGGCGTCGGGGCCAAAGCAACGCCTACGCATCCGAAGCGCATTGTTTCTTTCAAGGCTCCTCCTCGTCTCGTCTCAGATCAGATGATCAACATCTTCTTCCAGGAGTGGGCGCCATTGTTCCCAATCCTCCATCGCCCGACTTTCCTATCGCTCTACGAGCAATACGTTGCCAGCCCCGAGACCATGAGCGACAAGCAGTCGATTGCGCAACTTAATCTGGTCTTCGGAATCGCTGCGCTGTCAAGCGATGTATGTATTCACCCTTGCATGACTTTGCTAGATGCTAATATCGGAAAGCCCCGTGACGGTCAAGATGTCGACTCGTTTGAAGCCCAGTGGCAGAGTGCCATCGAGAGCTTCCTGATGGCAAATGATGTCGCAACTCTGCAGTGCCTAGTCCTTGCCCAGATTTTCTGCCTACTGAGAGCTGATTACTCTCGGCTACTTAAGTACAAGGGCTTGGCTGTGGGCCTCTCACAACGTCTTGGCTTGCATCAGACCCAGAAACGCTTTGCGCTTGACGCACTGACCAGCGAAACAAGGAAGAAGGTGTTTTGGTCGCTCTACACCGTTGACTGGTAAGCATCCTGCAGCTGACCGATTACTGTCGCCTTGCTGACCTATTATAGCCTCTCTGCTGGGCACCTCGGCCTTCCCAAGCTCATCCGAGAGGAAGATGTGCATTGTGAGTATCCGGCTGACGCGGATGACGAATACGTCACCGAGAAGGGCTTCCTGCCGACCCTGCCTGGAGAGTACACCAAAGTGTCCAGTGCGCTAGCACTCTTCCGCCTGACCCGCGTCTTGTCCAAGGTCCTCACGGAACTTTACCCCGGATCAGCGTCCCACGAAATCTCCTTCCGCACCATCGCATCGCTTGCCGACGAACTCGAGGACTGGCAGAACAACCTAGCCCCTCATCTCAAGCTCACCTTTGCGCAAGACAAGCCGAGTACCAATGTCACAAGTAGCAGATCTCCTGTTCTGGTATGTGTAATTTGAACCCACATTACGTTTTCGTAGCGCTCACAATGACAGTCTTTGGCCTACCATCACATTAGGGCACTAGTGTATCGCCCGGCCGTTGTCGCTAACCTTGGCGACAAGGGCGCTTCGGCCGTCGTGGCCGTTGGCGATGCCTGCAAGCATATTGTTCAGATTGTCGAACTCCTCGATGAGCGCAAACTTAGCTTCTCGTTCTGCCTAAACCGGAATGAGGTGCTAGTCCAAGCCGGCTTTGGCCTACTCTTCCAGACGTTGAATCTTGCTCGTGAAGGCAAACTTATCAAAGACAGCAACCGCCTCGTCTGCTCCGTCATGGACATGCTCGAGCGTGGAAACGCCGCTGGCTACAATGAGTTCCGCCGTGTAGGCTGCGGTATCGTGGTTGTTCCCCATGCAGAGCAGATGCCAGCGCCGCCTCTGTCGCGACACAACTCAGAGGGCAACATGCACGCGCCCCTGGATACCTTCCGTGCTACACAAAAATCACTCAAGGCCCTCGCAGCTCGCTTCTCTCCAGGTGCGATGAAAGCTACCCGCCAGGAATCCCAGGAACCCCGCCGCGCAACGCTTCCAGCCATCTCGCCCAATATGTCTGTACACGCTAACCCATCCATGACGAGTCTGTCATCCATTCGATCCGAACCACCTGCCGCCCGCTCAGAACCGACCTTGAGCCCACTATCGCACCGGGCCTCCTTTTCAATGTCCAACAAACGTGGACCAAGCCAGTTAACCGGCCAGCAGCAGCAGCATCAACAGCAACAACACCAGCAACAACACCAGCAACAACAGCAACACAATATCGACTACCTCTCCTTCGCCAATGACCCGTTAGCAAGCTACGCCCTCCAACCCACCAACATAAAATCCGAAGTCTCACCGTCGGACTGGGAACGTCTTCTCTCCTCGCTCGACAATGGCCAAACCAACATCTACGACACTATCTACGGCGGCCCACCCGCCGACGCTCTCCTCGACGTAGCACCCCTGTCCGCCACAGACACAAACGTCACGTGGTCCCCCAACGTATGGAACTGGGGCGCCTACAGCTCGGAAGCCCCGCCGCCGCAGAGCGTTTTGAGCTTTAGTGACGAGAGCCTGACAAGCGGCGAGGAGTTTAGTACTGGCACAGCGGGTGAGTATGGGTCTACGCCCGGCAGTGAGAGGTTATACACTGGCATTATGATTCCTGGTGATTACGAGAATACGGCAGGTTTAAGTGGGTTGGATGGAGCGTTCGGTGGCTTGTAATCCTTGTTTTTTTTATGAGAGAAGAAACAGAGTGAGAAGATCTTCACGAAGATATGATGGATGCTCTGGTGTAATTTGTATCGGTTGGGGGTTTTAGGGGGTTCGTTCAGGATAGTGGTGATGGGAGGACTTGTGTGTCTCTTTGGGGTTCTTCCCAGCCCTTTTTATCATTCCTTGTTGTTTCGTCCCCCTTTTCCCGCTTTTGATTTGATTGTTGGTTCTGGTCTTGTGCAATACTTTCTATTTGAGATATCCACAGCCTTTTTTCTTTTTCGTTTTCGTTTTTCTCCTGCACGAAAGAAGAAGAAGAAGATACGTAGCGAAAAGCGATTTTTATTTATTTATGGACTACTTGTTTTTTTGTTTCATGTCAAGGTTAGAGGTGGTGGTTGGGATTTTTGTTTTTGATGGTTATTTTGCTTGCAGATCGTTGTTGTGCATCTGTGCTTTTGTTTTTGGTTTGTTTTTGGTTCCTACGATGTATGTATGTGTGTATGTAACTAGCTAGCTAGGTAGCAATCAAGAGATATTCTTATTTATAATTTTTCATGTGTGGTACTATAAGAAAAGGAATTTATTTGTACACTTGCTTTGCGGCTACATGGGCTATACCTACGTTCTTTTGTGTATATGCGTGTGTGTACCGTATGCATCCTGTCTGTAAATCTTCGTACGGAGTACTCCGTACTCCATCACCATCTTACTTCTACCGCTAGCCTAGCATAGGACCCTTACAAGTTACAACCTATCCCATCCCATCCCCGTAGAACCATCCATACCATGTACCCAAGTCCCAACAAAACCTACAGTCCCAGTCCGAGTCCCAGTCCTAGTCCAAGTCCCGAAAACAAACCCCCCCCACTATCCCCACCAAGAAACGCGTACCGATTCAGATTCCCAAGATTTACCTACACTACACTACGCTAGAACCCACCCAGCCCACACCAACCTAGAAGCATAAGCACAAAAACCCTTTTTTCATTATTCCAGCATCCTAGCCATCCAACTCCCAAAACTCCCACATAGCATACAAGAACCCCCTTCAAATCAGATATCCGTGTGCGTGTCTCGGACAAAAGGAAGAATATGTCCAACAAAGTTGCAAGCAAGCCCCACCTAGCCTAGCACACCGAGCACGCACACACGCCCCGACCGATCTTAGCGCTAGTCTACTAGTCGCAATGCGGGGGAGGGTTGGGAACCCGACCATGACCCACATGGATCGCACGTGGAGATAATATGCGGGGTGAGCGCCCTTTCAGCTTGTGGTTGATTTTTTGAATGGAGTAGTGGATCCTTTATTCTAGGGCGATATTGGTTGGTTTTCGGAACATTGGATGCTAGAACACGCAGATACAAATATACGATTTGAGAGGAAAAAGAAATAGGTCGGAGCTGCAGATCTTTTGCCTACCCAGGGTGACATGACGAGTTGTGCAGTATTTTTTTCTTATCACGATTTGCGACGTCAGAGGTTGTTCAGGCTCAAGCGAAATCGCTCCGTCATTCGATTCCTAAAGTAGATGCCTATTGGCTGAATGTAGGTATTCTGCCTCGTGATGCTAGTCTTGGTGTTTCTATCCAGTCGTGAAACAGCACTTGTCCCCCATCCGTTGACGCATGCCAAGCATCGCGGATCCGCAGCGTTGGCGCTCAAGTTGAACGGCCGAGTCTGGACCGTTAGTGTACGTCAGGCGAAGATATTCTGGGCATGGTGAAAACGCGGGGCGCGTGGTAAGTGACTAGCGAGACAGCTCAGGCTCAGGCGCGAAGAGAACAGAAGTCGTAAGAGCTCACGCCATGTCATCCTGAACGCAGAGCTGGGGTAACAAAAAAAAAGCCGTTGCGGGGTTCATGCCTGTACAATGAAGACATGGCTGGTGAGACACGCTGATGGACCGGAAAGATTCGGACATCTAGCGAGCGGTTGTTGCAGGAAGACAAGGGAATGGTGCCAGCATCCGGTGGTCCACTGAAGTTTAGTTCTTCCAAATCCGTGGTATCCGTCACCCGTCACCCGTCATACGGCTACGTTTCGGTAGCGACGAAGCGCTTGTACAGTATCCGACTGATCGTCTCAGGTCCCAAGGAAAGGCACCCTGTGATGCATGCAAACCCCATTTTTTCTGATGTAGGGCAATGACTATCGAAACCTAGCGCAGGAACTCGGCATTGAGGTAGTCGACAAAAACCTCCTTTATCCTTGCCTTGGAGAAGCTGTGTTGTCGGTTCATGGTAATGAACTGGCGGCGTATCCTCTGGAGTTGCGGCAGCGTCATTGGCGTCACAGGGAGCTCGATGGCCTTTTCGACATCTTGGACAGCTATCTCACCCCCGCCCTCGCCAGCGTGATCCTTCTGGTATACCATAATCTGGGCAACGATATCGGAGGTTGTCTTGTCGAGTTCGTAGAGGTAGTTCTGCTCGGTTGCGGGTTTCTATGACGATCAGACGGTGGTCGAACCGAGACACTTGAGGTACGTACCAGTACTGTTGCTAGGTTTGGCTTGACGACCTTCATCTTGCCGTCGCTGCCGACCATGGCCTCCCAGATCTGGTCGCATGGCGGTGTCTCATCTTCTTCCACGACGATGAATAGGGGGCTGTCCCATCTCGTCATACCGTTGGGCTCTTCATACCTGAAGATCAGGTTCTCGAAGTCTTCCTCATCATACCCCCCATCGCTGTCCCTGTCCGCTAGTAGCTTCTTGTTGTTTTCGCGACATCGATCAGCCGGCGTCCCTATGTGCAGCTCTAGGACTGTCAGCGAGGAGCTTCCTCACAACACGATGGATATTGTACTGACCACACAGCTCGGTGTCTGTAGCGCCTTGGCCTCACAGTACAATTGGTAGCGAAAGCCCTTGATGTAGTTCAGGCCGTCTGCGATAACGATGTCATGGCGCGACAGGACCCTTTTGACGGCAGAATATTCTTCCGCGCGCGCATCCTTCTCGGCTTTGGCGGTATGGTAAACGGTTCTCGGCACACCAAGTGTCTGGTCGTTGATGAGATGGACCTTTAGACGGGACACACGCGCATCGGCAGCCGCGCCGGCGATCTTGGCCTCGAAATATTCTTTCAGTTGGAGGGCTCTGGTAGTTTTGCCCGCCGATGGGAAGCCTGGGGCGGGTTATTAGCGAACAAGGGCGGGGGATGAACATGGAGGGGGAAAGTGAAACCTGAGATCAGAACCAGCTGCGCATGTCAGCAGCAAAATCTAGGGAAGGTGCGACGAGCGAACTTACTGGCATGGTGCGCGCAAGGCGAGCATTTGTTTGCCTGCAAGTGGTAATCCGTAGAAGTTAACGTTTACTAAAGAAAAACTGGCGTCTCTGGTCTCGATGCGATGACAAGCGTCGCTGGCCGGCAGATTGCAGTGACGAAATTCACAGGGCACAGGCTAGGATTCCGAGCCGCGGTCCAAATAGTACCGATGCATTGTGCCTATCTAGCAGGTGCTTTCGCTCTCTGCTCTTCCTTCTGCCTATATCCTGCCTTGCCTTCCTTTGCCCTTTTGCGAACTTTCTCCCGATTTCACCCTCTTTCAGCCATCTGGCCGAGCAAAGTAATATCTGTGCTAGAAGGATCCCATTTCAAAACCTTACACCCGTAATATCGAGTGTCCTTTACTTTCGCACGCTACCACGGCTCCACCACCATTTACTTTAACCCCCCACCCGCCTTTCCAACGACAGACCAGCTGGTCTCCCTATACCAAAACCATGTCCAACTATCCACAACAAACATACGCCGCGCCCGCTCGACCCGCCTTCGCTCCCCTCCAGTGCTCAAGTATGTCGCACACGACCAGCTACAACAGCACCGCTACCTCCAACCTCGCCTCCCGCTCCTCAACCGCATCCGCACCACCAGTCTCGCCGTCGACGAGTCCCCAAACCCAGCCCTTCTTCGCTTCCCTCAACCAGCAGTCGCAACAACAGCCTCAGCAACAACAAGACCAACAACAACGACGCCTCCAGGCACAGCGACACCCCAGCTTCGAGTACCAACCGAACAGGACAGGCGCAGGCCAGACGGCTGCCGAGACAACAAACTACCTCAACCAAGCCGCGCTGCTCGCCGAGGCCGCCAAACGGGCACAAGTCGCGTGCGTGATGCGCGATCTCGACGGCATGGAACTATAACTTTCACCCGCAACTGTTTTGGCCGCAAACCCTCATGATACACCTTCTTCGTGGGACTGGTATACACCCCGATTTCGAAAGACGTTGCGGAGATGCTAGAGAGCATTTTTTTTGTTTTCTTTTCGCGGCTATTTTTCCATCTCGAACGGATGTGCGTCTGGACATCAGCATCTGTTATGTACCCCTTCCCCGAAGCTGGTCCATGAACTTCCCAGCCTAAACCCACTCTCTCCCACTTTTTTTCCTCTTTCCATTCACGCCGCTAGCTGGAGCACCCGTTTCCCCCCCTGCCCTCCGCGCATTCCATTCCAACTGTATATATATATAAATTTTCAATCTCCACCATCGGCCCGATTGGCCTTTCCTACTATCCCACCTTTTTTTTTCTTTCTTGTTTTTTTTCCTTTTCACTACCGCTACGATCATCATCTCATACCTAGCTTGGCGTTCATACAAGGGCAACCTCCTTTTTCATCTTTTCTTTTCTGCTTTTTCATTTTCTTTCACGTGTCGAGCGTCTAGACTGTTTTCGGATAAAGAAATCGTAGTAAGGGGAAACACAACAGCACGTTATTCAGCATCGTTTTAGATGGGATGGGGCTTTATGCATGCAAGATGCAAGATGAAGGAAATTGTTTTAGATCGAATATACAAGTTTTTTTTCTTCTCGTGCAACGACTAGTTTACGTGTCTCGGTGTTCTTTTGCTCTTGAAGGACTTGGACTTGGATCCTGACCTGATGTAAGAAGACGTGCGTCACTTCAATTACAGAACAGTTACACCATAACCGAATTTCCTCTGAAAAGGAGCTCGCTTATACATTTGCGGTAGTATAACGAACGACGGGTGAATAGGCGTTGTTTGTTGTTATTGCCAAGTTGGTAGTTTCAATCAATCATTTAAGCGCACAGAAAGAAAGACGACCTCCCTAGGGAATAAACATGTGGCATTTCCAAACAACGACAACAATAACATTCAATTCAATTCAAGATAAGGGCACATGAGCAAAAAAAACATACATACATAGCATCGATGGCGTGCTTATTGAAACCCAAAGCGACACACAACCTTATCCACCAAAAAAGAAAAGAAAAGAATACAGCCTTGTGCGGGGTTCTCGTCTCCCACAACACCCACTTCTCACCGGAAACGCAGGACCAAAAAACGTCCTCCGCATGCAGCCTACATTGGGCGTGGTGCATGCGCGGGGGGGCGCAGCAAGTGCAAAGAGGAAAAAAGAGAAAGAATGCCTAAAAAACCGCCCCACCGATAAAGTGCCGCGGTTCGCGCACCAAAATTTCTGCCTTCTTGAGGCTCAAAACAGGGCTCCGTCACTCCATCCCCTCCTTTTTGCCAGCGGAAGGGGGACTTACGTACCATGCCCCCAACCGCTTATCGACACGTTCCAGCCCTGCAGCGCTTCTCGAGACCGGGGACCCATTCCCAGGATGCAGGACTGAAGTCATCTTCCATTTTGCTGTCACATCTTGACATGGATGCTGACGATGCGCTGTTGTCCAAATGTTGCTGTGAACGACTAAAGTCGACGACAACAATGGTGCCCAATGTGTTGTCATCGCTCGAGCCATAGGATCGCCCTGCCTTGACCATGAATACGAAACATCGCTCGTCTAGCACGCCTGTGACGCTCCTACTGTGCGGCTGTCCACCGGAAGGTAGTGGCGGGTTGAGTATGCCGTGTAAACGTTTCGAACATGGGCAAACTGAAGCTGGGGGTGGCCACATGCGGATCGGCGAGTATTGGTACTGGGTCTTGTCGTCCATGAAAGTGGATTCCGTGTCGTTGGCACGAGCTTTTCCTTTGCTGTTCGTTTGGGAAACGTCAAGACCTAACTCACGTCGCGAGCCGACTCGAAGGCGAAAGCATGGTGGCTGAGAAGGATCGTTGCAGCACCGGTCATCTTCTACCAGATCGAGGAAGGATGTACAAGAGTAGCTGTACGCTCTGAACTTAGTTCTTGCGAGAATGAAGGATCTTGGTGACGTTTCCGTCTTGGGAAACTCGGGATGTTGGCTCCAACTGTACAAGTCCGGCGTTTCCTTCCAGTGCGGGTCGTTTGAGGAGTCCAGGAGCGGAAGGTATGGATCATTCTCAGGCAGTAACGGGCCATCGGTCGATGCCATAGGTGATCCAATCTGGTTGTCAAACTCTAGTCTGGTAATGTAGAATGTACGGGATTGGCGTGACGACGCTTGAGCCCACTCACGCCTCGACTCCACAATCACAGTCTCGTTTGTGCGCTCACCAAGTTGTAGCGTAAGATCGGTCCACGAGTCGTGGATGGGTCCCTGTCTGTGCTGGCGACGGTAGAGACGTTCATCCTTTTCGACAGCGTCCGATAATGGTCGATTTAGTGGAAAGCGAACCACATGATAGAAAGAAGTATAGTCAATCTCCTCTACTTCAAATGTACCTTGATTAGATACGGCGTAGAAGTAATCGTTGTGTATGTCGAATGCAACCGTTGAACCAATATCCGATCCGTGAAAATCATCAAGTAAAAGCGATCTTTCGCGCTCCGGCAACGGATATTCCTTGTTCAAAGACACGCCGTCTATCTCCCACTTGTGGTGGCCATCACCGCCTGTGCCGGTATGGGTGCCATAGTAAAGATAACGAGCGTTGTGTCTGACGAAAAGCTTAGAGAAGGCAGCAAGCGGCACTACGGTGATGATCCTACCACCTTTCGGAGGGTCAGCAGTCGTATTGATAGCAACAATACAGTTATCACGCGATCCACTACGCTGTGTGGTGTGCACGGCGAGTATTTTGTCAGCGTAATTGAGCAACCGTACTTCCAAGTTCTCGGACAATGCGGAAGCTGACGGTAATATAGGTCGAAGGATGGCGGTGAGATCAAGAAGTACGGTGTCAGATTGGGTGTGCACATCCGAGACACGGACCATCTCACCGTCTAAAACACATATTGTGCTCTGACGATATAGGAAGGTCGTCCCGTAACCCAAGATCCGAGCCGAAAAAGGATACGCTGTTGATAAGGCGTGTTTTCTGTCATAGATAGCCTGGAATGCTTCTTTGTATGTAGTCTGCTTTCTTTGTGCTAGTCGCGCCTCTTCGGTGTGCGGATAACTGATCTGACAATAGCATTAAAACAGCACGTAAACGTTATGACCATGGGACTGCATACCTCGACAGTGCGTCTGCACAGTGTTCTTTCTTCTAACAGTGCCCTTAACTGGCGGCATGTTTGGCCAAGATGGACAATGTCTTCAAGATTCAAGTCGGAAGCAATACAGAACAAAAGGTCGAAGGGGAGCCGATCAAGGGAGGTAGTCATGAATCCCAAGCAAGTTTAACGGAAGAGGAGAGATTGAGGAAAACAAGCTGAAGAAGGACACGTGAACAGGTATCATGCAAGTAATAGCAGTAGGTGCTGCAGAAAGCACTGACAATTTGTACCAAATCAGAATTGCGGCTCAACGAGGATCTGAGGTAGTCAGGTGTATTCATTGTGACCGAAAACATGCAGTAGCTCAGACGCTATAATGTAGATAGAGCGTAGCGTGCGGCTCTGCCAGACTGCTTCTGGGCGGTGGTACCAATAATGGGGATCCAGTAAACACAAGGTTTATACGACGACATTCTGCAGGCAGGTTAGTGAAAGCGTACCGATTCCGCAAGGCTTGATCAGGCTAGGATGCAAGGCCAGAATTGCGAAGCAGGTACGAAGTGCGCGGGGTTGAGGCTCTGTATGACAACAGACCAATCGGAACGCTAGCTGGGTTAAATGAGTGGACGTTCTGTGCTGACGCAATGACACTGCAGCAAATGCTGAAACCTACCGCTTATGGGTATTGTGACATAAACTTTCATGGGGGGTATTGCCAAGGATTGAGGCTCTTCCAGAGGTAGACCAATCAGAGCGCGAGCGACCAGCCGGAAAATATCGTCGCGGTTCTCAGTCTTGTGTCCCAAGGAAACTAGAACACATGTAGCCATAGCCACAGTGCATGCATGCGGCGTTCGCATCAAAGGCCAAAAGACTTTCCCGTTTTGCGAAAACTCCGCCTCACTATTTTACCCTTAGATATCCTAGCCCATCTCTTCCTCGGTTGAAACGTACACCTTTTTTCAGCCTCGCTCAAAGGCTTCAGCCTGTTACATGCACCGAGAAGGCGCCAATACCGAGCCTTTTACTGGGTGGAACAGACTCCAATGTTGTGTACCGACGAGATGCGTAATGCACGACGTTTCCTAGTGCAGACACACCAAAAGCGCGTTTGCTTTCACGCCCTTTGCCCCGTCTTAGCTCTTACTATTGAAAACTGTCCCAGCGACCCAGTGAGACGATTGATGTGGGTCAAGTCGACGCAGAAGCGGCAAACACTGCGGAGTCGCTTGCAGGATTTGGCCCAAGCCATTGAGACCTTACCGATGGCAGTACCGCAGGTTCCTTGTGGGTATGTCTTGTTATCGGAGGACCTCGTGACGAATGGTAGTCCCTGCTGTATCATATCGGTCGTGCCCTCCATCATGACGCGGATGGGCGCACATGGTGGGCTGGTATACCGTCATGTGGGACGCCTTCTGGAGCCACCCTAAATACCGAGATTGTTAGGCAAAACGCAAACGGATATGACTGGGGCCAAGCTGTTCATGTAACGGTGCCTCCTCGTTTAGATGCGTGGTATGGCGCGATAGCGTCCTTGCCTGAGGCACTCAATGCGAGCGCTAGCCGTGGGGCATACGCAGCAGTCCAGGAAATACGATAACTAGCCCTGAGGATAGCCTAGTAGCGGAAGTAGTTTAGAGTGGGGGCCCGTGGCATGGTGGCAAATTTTTCGGTTCCGTGGGGTATCGAGAGGTAAATCATTCCTCGGGAGCGGCTCGCTGACGCTCCTCCCCTTCCCATCCAATGTACGGCCAACCTTGTGGCAAAGTCGCGTAAGGCGGCAAGCTATAGCGCCCTGCGCAGCTTCCTTGGTCTTCGCATGTTAGATTGCAGACGCCAAACACGTTGCAGTAGCAGTCTTCGGCACGGGGACAGTGTACGGCTGGTTTGCCAAAAATGACTGTCCAAGTCAGCACATATTCCAAGCCACGGAAAAAGGCAAGAAATGATCTCTAGCAGAGCCCCATGCACGTGGGGGGAGTTAACAGAAGACGAACGAGAGGGAGCACTCACTATGCCAAGAGTACTCAAATATTCTTCCACTGATAGCATCTTCCAGGTCTGTTTCCAGAATCCAGTCGCGATACTTGACGTATTCCTCCTTCTTTCTTTCCATTATCTTCTCCTTTGTGGCGGCGAACTGTGCACAGCAACTCACGCCCACGGCACTGGGGACCTCCGTCTCAGGAAAAAGCTGTTGGAAAGCGAGTTTATAAGCTCCGCCTGCATGTATAGCTTCCCTATGTTGTCCTTGTTCGTCCAGCGGCTTGATTTCGTTGGGACAGCCGAGAGACCAGGCACAGCGAATGTTGGCATAACCTTCTTTCTCGAGGTAAGGCAGCTGGAAGTGACGTAGCATGGGGACCCCATCGTAGTCGGGGTCGTCGTTGTGCCATTGGTAGCGGGTCGGGTGGACGAAGAGAATGTTGTCGGGGAGAGAGGTGTAATGGTCGATGATGTAGCTGGACGGGCGGCCGACGTTAGCACGACGCGAAGTTGCATCGGCGAGGATACATACGTCAGGTATACCATGCTCTCCCTCCCCTTGTTTTTGGGCACTGTGAGCGGCGCATTGGGATCGTCTACCTGGTAGATGTTCTTCTCCCACTGGGGGAAGTAGTCAATGAGCCACGTTGCGTTCTCCGAGCGCTGACTTGCAACCACGACTGCGGTTCTGCGTGGTTTGATGCCGGCGTTGGCCTTGAGTGGTCTCTCGCTGGGCGTGGGCGATGCTTCGTTCGCCTGTTGTTCGTCGTAGAGTTCGTCGGGGAGGTGCGTTAGACCGGCGGGTGAAGCTGCAGACGCGTTCCTGTCGAAGAGCGCAAAGCGCAGATGGAGAAAGAGCGCAGACAGCACCAACACGTTGACAAGAATGACGGCATTGCGCGCGGTGACAAGGCGAGGCATGGCTCCACAAGGCGTGTGCGTGAACGGTACGGGAGCACGGGAGTACCAAAGTACGCGCGATCTTGCACGACGACCGCCGTCTCGCGCGCAGCCAATCTAGAGTCTAGAGCATCTCCACATCGGCGCTAAAATCACGCATCCACATCTGCATCCGCTACTGACGGGCTTAGTCAGGCTCCGAAAACCCACCGACCAGCGCCTCATCATCCAGTCCCTTTTTCGCGGGCTCGATTTTGATTTTGATTTTGATTTTGACATGCTAGCGTGGGTGCTATTGCTGTTCTCCTTGTTCATTCTTCAAGGATTACCTAGGTGTACAATTCCTCGGTAAGCGCGTTCAAGCCCATGCCTTCCTGTGCAATGTCTTCCTCCTTCAAGAACAGCAGTGGCATCTCCACCAGTGTGCCCTTGATCGTACTCAGCACCTCCTTCACCTCCCGTACACCCTGCTCACCGGGACTGAACTTCTCCGCCACCACATGGCCCCACTTGTACAAGCTAGGCTTCTTGTTCTCCTTGGCCTTCTCGTCTTGCCCGAAGAAACGAGAGTAGTACTCGTCATACTGCTTCCAGTTCTTGACCTCGTCCGTTGGCACGGGGTGGAACACTTTTCCAAACGCTTGCGTGTTAGTGTGCGCTCGCCAAGTCCACAGGTTGAAGAAGTCATCTGATAACGGGTCTGCAACTTGCATGTCCTCTTCCGAACCCCAATCATACTGGTTGGGTATGCCGACTGGCTCATAATTCGCGTCCGGTCGTTCCATGTCCTGGGCCTTAAGTAGACCGAGGTGCTTCCGGAAGATTTCTCGACGAAGGGACGTGGCAAACTCGGATGCGCGCCACGGCCGACCGTCCATGTAAGACGCAACTGATTTGGGGTCCTGGATGATGATTGCAATCTCCGAGTCGTGATCACCCAACTGGGAGCGGTCATTGAGGTTGGCGGAGCCGCAGATGACGACCTGGTCGTCGGCAATGAGAAGCTTGCTGTGGATGTACAACTCCTCCGACACAAACGCATCCATCTCATCCGTAGCACCTCCCTCCCAAGGGACATTACGAATGTCCTCTCCACCAAGCATGTAGCACTCGCTAACACTGTCCCAGCGGCCATCGCCAAGACCTTGTCGCCCGCCGATCTTGGTGGCTTCTTGTTGGTAACGGTCGTAATCACCAGGCCGGCCTTGGCTTTGTGGGCCGGCATCGTATTGCGAATACTGAGCAGAGGAACCGTCCATCTCGTACACGCCATACTCAGACGTGGGCGGTGGACGGTAAGCTTGATAGCCCCGAGCATTATCGTGTGCTGCATCGTAACCCTCTTGAGCTTGCGTATATGACACCCCACTGCGTTGTTCAGCCTCACGCATGACACGACTCGAGTTGATACGGTCATAGCTGCGAAGGTTGTAGAACCGAATGTACTCCATCGGATTGAAGCCGGCTCTAGCGATCTCTTCGTAGATTGAGTGACCGCCGCGGTTTATCGAATCGTACTGGACTTGATTGGCAATATCGTTAGCAATAGTCACGTCTGCTGCACCCCGATGGCTATCCAGGCTAATAGAAGAGCGGACTTACACTCCATAATAGCGCGCGTACCCAGCGCCTCGTCGAGTTTCAAATCGCCAGCAAAGGCTGGCACCGCGGGAATCATGATGATCATCCTGTACTTCTCGCCGTTGCGGGCAGCGCGGACGATGCGTTCGACAATGGCGGCACCAATCTGGTTTTTGATCGGCTTTTGCTGATCGCCAGTCGCCGTAATGAAGAACTGGTTCTCGATATAGATGAAGTGCTTGCTGTTCCGGATAACTTCACAGTAGGCGGTCTGTATGGAACGCTAGAAGTGCTGTTAGTGGACTGTCTGTTCCGAGAGAAGTCGTTACTGACTTCCGTGCTGATTAGGTTGTGGCTCCACTTTGCAGAGCTACGTGTAATTTGGCAGTCAACTCCACCCCTCTGGGAACTATGCTCCGCGTGGGACTCATGGTAAGCATGGTGTTGGCCATACTCCTGTTCGTACTGATCAAACTTGTTGAACATCTTTTGGCGGAAATGTCCGCCACCACTATCGTGGCCAAACAGCCCTCGTTCACCCTCCTCATCCCGACCAAACCCACGCTGGCCTTCATCTTCATCTTCGAACCCCCTCTGCTCCATGGGATGTGGAGAGTACACGCCACCTTGTTGAGCGCCGCTGCTTGTCTCTGGTAGTCTGGCATATCTAGTGGCCTTGATGCTGTACTTCTCGTCGTAGATGAAGTTCCAGCGTTGTGCGAAATGAGTGCGGAGATCCTGTACGACTGGCCCCGCGACACACAGGGCGACATCAGACCACCCCATACGAGAACTCTCCGTCCGGTCCAGCTTGTTATTTTCCCAATTGCCAACATCTTGGAAGTCTGCTCATATTAGTATCGTAAATGACTCATGTTCTCGTCGCAGAAGCTTCGTCTGAGCCTAATTGTAGAACGCCCATTCGGCCGTTTCTCGCAGCGTTTTACCCAAAGGAGAAAGTCTTACCTAGCATTCGAGCGTTGTTGAAGTCTTGGCCTGGGAACACAATTCTGTCGATGTTGCCAGGATGTGCGTCTGCAATTGCGTGCTGATTGGTGTCCCAGCGGCCATAGCACAGATCCAATCCGCCCATGAAGGCGATCTGACCATCGATCAAGCAGAGCTTCTCGTGATGCGCCCAGTACATGACTGTTCCTTCGTGTGCGCCGTATATCGCCTTTAGACCATCTCCTGGAAGCTGAGCGAGCTTTGCGGGACTGAGAGACATGTTCTTCATTGAGGCGAAGAAAGAGGACTGGAGTACTGCTGCGTCTGGTAGATGGTCCGGATGTCGGAATACGCCGATGTTAGGGTGGAGGTCTTCTAGATGGTGCTTCGTATGCGAGGACGAGACTGTAACGGGTGGAGCAATTAGTGGATCTGTCTTCTCCCACTCTTCGAGGGATTTGAATATGACATCTAGGCCGACCCGCGTGAGGCCTTTGGTGAACCTGTCCGTCGAACTCGGTAGGAGAGAGTGAAGATAGTCAGGCAACGTTGGATTCAAGTACTTACGAGTCAAAGCCTGGGTAACCTCCTTGTATACGATGATGTTGACCTTGACACCGCGCTCGGCTGCTGCGTGTAGCATACGATCGACCCGATATTGCTGGTTCTTCGCTGGAGGTCGACGGAGGTACAGCTCGGGTGACAGCCACCAGTCCAATATCCATATCGACTCTTTTGCGCGCTCTAATGCGATCGACACTGCATACATGTACGAGCAGCCATCGACGTACCACTTGGTCTCGTTGCCATGTCTTTCAGGGGCGAAGCTCAAGAAGCGGTGTTGATGATGGTATTCTTGACCTGGTTGCGTCTGCCCTTCTTGTTCGAAAGCACCTGGTGGCGGCTTCTGCGCATCTTCCTTTCCTGAAATAGCATCCTTCAGGTCAGAGACGAAGCCGTGGAATGGGTCGTGAACCTTTTTGAAGAACGACATGCCGCTGCTTGGGTTCGAGGATGACTGTTGTTGGGTATTCTAGAAATTGCTGGTAAGACACTGAAGGGATATATCGAATCCAGCGTCGAAAGAGCGCCTTGGTGGGCGAAGCTTAGAGGGGTAGACAAGGGAAGATGCACTAGGTCAAAGAATGACACGGCCTAACCAACGCTACGACTATCGCAATGGCGGATTCCAGAGCTTTTGATACACACAGGACGTGCAATGACCGCATGGGTGTTTCAACGAGAAGTCTAACTCACCTCTTTTCTGCCAAAGCCAAAACGCCGACCCATGTCGCCTATCAGGCCCCGATCGCCCTCTTCGCCCTCTTCTCCGTGGTAGTCCCCATATGCCAGGTCATCATCTCGACGAGACATAGCGCCAGATTTTCGCTTGGGAACAGCTCGTGGTTTGGTGCGGTAATGCCGCTGTTGGGTTGCTGAAGCTCAGAGTTGCAGTTGGGAGTGCTCAAATGGATCCGGGACCCCGCGTCATCACCAGCACGAACGCGGCATGCAGGGCGCCAACGCAGGGTGCGTGCGAGCTACACCAACACACGCGCTGGTCCCAATTGGATGCGCTGGGCCTTATAGACTCGATCTAGATGCTAGGATATCTATAACTATCCTCTCTGTTCGTCCTGGCCTAACCACACAGTTGGTCTCTCGAGGACCCCTCACTACCCCGCCATGCTGTGTAGAGCTCGTTCCACTTTCGACACTCCCCGCGCGCCGCCGGGCATTTACAAACGTTTGTGTGAAATGCATCTGCCGTTAAATTCCCACATGGAGCTTCAAAGACACGGTGCAAAAGGTATTGAGCGTCTCTTCCATCCGCCGAGCCATATCGTGAGCCCGCATAGGTATACACAGTACCTAATGGCAGCGAAGGTTACGGTGGATGACGTAGGTACCCATGCACGATGCGGTTGAGTACTTCGGCAACTGGAGCTCCTCATCTTATCTCCCACGCCATTACACAACACCATTGCTCTAGCTGCTGTATAAATATATATATTGCACACAATGGCCTTTAATCTTCGTCTTGCACTCTCTGCTAAATCTGCATCTCGTGCATTCGTCTCTGTTCGGCCTACAGCAGCTTTCACTGCTTCCCGTTGCTTCCACTCTACGCCCGTCACCATGGCGCAGCACCCAATTGCTACGCTAAACGCACGTCACTCTCCAAGTTAGTTTGGCTAATGCTGATGAATCTGTAGGAGGAACTTATTCCTCGCCTGCCTCCTTCCTCCCCAACCCTCTTCGAGGCCAAGAAGAAGAAGAACATATCATTCGAAGCCATCGCGAAGCACGTCGGACGTGATGAAGTTGCAATTGCTGCACTATTCTACGGCCAGGCAATGGCCTCTCCTGAAGACATCCAGAAGCTCTCCGAGGTCCTAGACATTGATGCCGGCATGCTCGAATCGCAACTGTCTGGCTTCCCTAACCGAGGAAGCACGCTCGACATGCCGCCGAAAGACCCGACCATCTACCGCCTATACGAGATTGTGCAGAACTACGGCCAGGCGTACAAGGCAGTCTTGCACGAGAAGTTTGGCGATGGCATCATGAGTGCGATTAGCTTTAGCACCAAGATTGAGAAGGAGACGGACGACAAGGGTGACTGGGCCAAGATCACAATGAGGGGAAAATGGTATGTATACACGTATACGCTGGGGGACGCTGCTGATACCTGTCTAGGTTGCCATACTCGCGATTCTAGATGGCTCATAGTATCAATATAGTGACCTGGTACAAGATAGTATCTCTCATGATAACTTGTGATAACTTGTGATTCCGGGTCTAAAGCATGCAAGATATTGCAACTTGAGAAGCGCGCTGAGGTGAGATTTTTCTTGACAATAGGCATATGCTACCGGAGGTACCCAAAGATAATGGTTATTGTGTTCAATTTTTGGCTTTCTTGCGTCAACCAACAATTGAAGACTTTCCCGGCCATTCCTGTCAAAGTAAAACGCGGTACGTACACCCGCCTTCCGAAACATCCTTACATCACGTTTGCGGATAAGGAAGTCTGTTGGTGCCGGGGGATGGTGCCTGCCTCACCACGCACTCACTCACCGCTCTTGCCCGGTCAACGGTCCGTTCCTCACCTGCAGTCCAAATGCCTCTCTCACGCGTACTTGACCGGTTGCCGCTCTTGCCCCGCTTCCAGTATTTAGATACCTCGCGCAACAGACTTCTTCACCTCTGCACCACAATTGTTTTCATACACTTCCCCAAGATCGAAGAGACCGAGACTACAAGGACCAGGAGAGTAGATAGAATATCGAGGTCTTTTCTTTGCACAAGCTGCTGGCTTCTCTACTCGAAGCAAGTAGTGGTAAGCCCTCACCACGGCATCACCTTCCCTACGAGATGCAAGGCGACCCGCCAGGCCAAGATCATCACAGACCGACCAAGGACTGTTCACAGTTCTATTTTACGGACAAGGAAACCAGCCAAGGACGCGCCAATCGAGAGATAGACCTAGGCACTGACTAAGACTAGAACTCCAGTCTTCCGTAACGAGCAAAGACGCCGAGAGCACAACACCGGCGACGCGAAAATGGACGCCTCACTCCCGCAAACCGAGCGCGTGAAGTGCACCTACAAGGAATGCGACCTGCAATTCGAGTCTGAAAAGGTCATGAGGTTCCACAAGAAAAATTCGGCCGAGCATGACTACTGCTGCAGGTGCGATGAGGATTTTGATTGTTTCGAGGACTACGCCCAGCACAAGATCCTCAAGCCTGATATTCACAACAAGGTGAGTCGACAGATTTCTGATAACTGTTTGAGACATTGCTAACGACTTCATAATGTAGGCCTGCCGTGTGTGCGGCGACGAGTTCAAGAGCACCTCCGGCCTGAAACGTCATATTGATCTCGTAAGTGCCTCGTTCAGTACTTTACTCTAACTAGTCGGTACGGTAATTTTGGGGAATTGTCCGGCAAAAGCATCCGCGGTCCCGTATCCAGTCTCATTCTGCAACGTCAGAGTCCCACTAACGAATAAATCTAGAATCACAGGCTCGACCAGAAGCTCACGTGTGTCGGCTGCCAGACGTCGTTCTACCGTGCCTTCCTCTTCATCGAACATCTCGAATTCGGCCACTGCAACGTCATCACGTCATCTGAGTTCCAAGGCTACATCGTCCACAAGTCTCTGATCATGGAACTGTTGAGGAACGGTCCAAGACTACAGCGATTCGAGCAGAAGACATCCAAGTATAAGGCAGTGGCTGACTATGAAGAAGAGGGTGGTGTTGAGCTTGAAGGTGAACTCTTGGGAGATGATGAACAGATGGAAGAGATCTCCTTCCAAGCCCTCAAACCTGATACTCCTCCGGAAACGCCCATTACGACAGAGGGCATACCATACCCACCTCTGCCTTCTCAGGCTAAGATTGTGAGGGACATGGAGGAGGTTACGTCGGACTTGGGTGGCGTGTCTCTTAACGGTGACGATGAGACTGAGACCTCAATCGTCGTCGGCTCTCGTATGGCAGCTACATCTTCGGCACACTCGATGCCCGGTAGTAGCCCTTCCCAAAATGGCTGTTCGACTCGCGACCCATCTTCAATCTACAACGGTTCATCGATTCAAAACTCGAGTGTTCTCTCAACAGACCTTGAGCCAAAGGCCTGGGGCGGCCACAATGGCAAGTCATCGAGCGCTGTGCTCTTCCCCAATGCCAAACCTACTCCAACCGAATTCTCCGTTGTCACCCACGATCAAGCCATGGAACAAGAGCACGGCATGAACATTATGCAAACCCGCTTCTGGGACCCAATGAGTACCGACTGGATGCCCGAAAAGTTCTTCGACGCCGTCCTGGACCAGTACTACTGTCCCTTTGTCTGCGAGTAAGTTCTCAGTTCCAGCTTCCTCTAACCCTCGTTTCACACATTGTGACTCTTCGACACTGACAACAATCAACAGACAGACATTCCCAATCGCAGGTGATCTGAACCGGCACATCCTCAAGGACCACCGCGTTACCCGCATGAAATGCCCCAGGTGCTTGAAATACTTCCAATCCTCCACCGCCCTGATGGCGCACTGCGAGTCCCACGGCAGCCGCTGCCAGATCAACAAGGCGGAAGACTTCAACATCTTCCTTGACCGTTTATCCGGCGGCTTTCTCGGCGTTGAAGAGAAAGTTAGGCCTGATCATCTCAATAACGGCGAGGTGATGGTGAAGAACCCAGACACGGGTCACATGGAGATGTATAGGCCAGTCGTTGCTCGTTATTTGCAGTATAGGGTTACGACGCCTCCGGGTTGGAAGAAGCCTGTTCGTCCCGCTGCGCAGTTTGGTGGGATTCCGAAGACGGACCCATGGTAAGGTGGACGAAGGCGTTGGCTGGTGGGCCGTGAGAACTCATGAATGAGGCGGGACAGGGGGATGACGAAGAGAGAGAGGATGAGCTGCCCAGAGCCATCTATGGGATTACACAAAAGCGGTCATTTTTGCCTGTGGGCGTAGTGGTGGGCGGTAGCACGGGCTTTGTTTTACCATGTCTGCATCTGTCAACCGTCACGAGGCGGCTAAGATGCAAATACGACCTTTCATTTTTCATCCTGTACGATCCCAAAGTCCAAATTTTCTCTAGAATGCTATATGCTATGCTATCCCTCTTGGTGCAAAAAAACAGATTTGATGCAAAAATAGATAGGCCGTGATACAACGCATGCAACGCGGAAATCCCCAAAAAGAAAAATTTCACTTGATATTCTTCTTCAAATGCACAAACACACACACAACTCACTGCACTTCGAAGGAAGCTTCCCAGAAATCAGATCACAAGAACAGGGCCAAATCAATGGGCCCCCCAAGCGCCCGTCTCGCAACAGTACTAGTAGCGCTCGGGAGAGGCGCAGCGCTCGTCGTGGTAGCATTTTGCAGGTTCAAAGTGCCTATATCGCACCAATTCACTCCGTTGGTGCTGATGGGCTAGAAGAACAGACACACAAAAGTTAGCAAACGCGTCTCCAAGCATACCCTACAGCTAAGGAAGGAGGGAGGGGAACGACATACCAAGCAAGACAAACGCGAACACCAACTACACGTATTCCTCCACTCATAAAAGTTGCGCAGCAGCAGGACAAAGCCGATAAAGACGGCCACTAAGCCTCCAGCACGGACAAGCCACCACACCCACCATAGCGGTTTCCGGCCCTTGAAGAAGCCCAACGGCTGTTTGGCAAAGGCCTGGATCTTGGCTTTACTTTCGGTGGTCGTGGGAACGAAGGGCTGGGTGTCGATGGGCGAAGTTTCCACCGTCGCATACGGCGGCTCATTCTGGCCCGTTCTTGCACGCAAACTTTGCGGACTATGCAGCAAACAGATACCGAGCGCAATGCCCATGAGGAAGCCGCCAATATGCGCAAAGTTGTCCAACCCGGGAAGCAAGCCTAGCACGAAGGCGATGGCGATGTCCAGGAGAAGGAAGAGCAAGTCTTTGACCGGGCTTCGGCGAGAGTTCCAGTGGTAGAGTAGGTCGAGTAGGTGCAGTGCCAAGACACCGAAAAGACTGCCAGAGGCACCGACGGTGGTTGAGCCCGCGGGCGCGTAATTGCCGCTGAGTACGAAGCCGAAAATGCCGGCGGAGAAGTATACGAGTGCAAAGCGGAGGGGCCCGATTTCCTTTTCCATGTCGCGACCCAATGTCAGCTGCAATAGCATGTTGAACCCGATGTGAATAAGTCCAGCGTGAAGGAAAATCGGCGTGATGAAGCGCCACCATTGGTTTGGCTCGTGACTCCTGTCTTCAAACTTGGTTACGGTGCTTTGATCCGGCACGCCACCCATGCCACAGAGTTCGCTCAGACTGCATTCACTGGTGAGGGATGTGGTGTTTGGACAAGGCCACTGCGTAACCCTGGCGTCGATGATGCTTTCAATATTGTGCATGCAGGGTGCAAATCGGGCACCCATGTTGATGAGAACGTTGTACGAGGGACCGATCATGATGTTAAAGGTTGGTTTCGTCTGGATAGGGCTGCCTGTCAGGATGCCTGTCGCACTGTCAGTTAGCTCTGGTGATAGCCAAGCATTTCATGTTCGCCGTCCATGTCCAGACGAGCGTATAGACATACCATTCTTGATCAACTCGCCAACAAACACACCAATCTGCACCGTAGTAAGAATATACACCACCCACGTTACCCTCCCACTAAACCACCCCTTCTTCTTCTTGCTCCTCCTCCGCTTCGGTTGCACACCCATTCCATAATACTCCGGGTCACCATTATACCGCGTCGGACTGCCACCCTCCATCTTTGGTTGGTGGCTCTGCAGCGGTATAGCGTTTTGGTCGGCGAACGGGTCGGGCTGCCGCGCGTACGGGTCGTTGAGGTGTGCGGTCGAGCTGTATTGCGTCGGTGGTTCGTATGCGGTATTCGAATACGAGGTATCAATGGGGTATCCGCCTAGCGCTCCACTGCTGTGTGTTGTGGTCGGATACGGTCGTTCGTCGAACGGCGAGCTGATGGGGGAGACGGAATGTTGTGTGTGGTTGCTGGGCACTGGGGGTAGAGGAGCATCTTGCTTGGATTGTTGTTGCCCGTACGAGGTGTTGTAGTAGTCGTTGGCCGCCATGATGGGCAGGCGCTCGATGTGGCGGCTTGGAAGTCGCGATGTGGTTGGGAAACTCGTCGCAGGTATGAAGATAGTCGGGCGTAGAGCGGCTGCACTTTTCGGTATCGATAGTACCGGTGACCACTATAAGCTGTGGTGAGAAAGGGTATCGCCTTGCAAGGCAAGGAAAGCCGTCGTGCGATCACGTCGTAACTAGGGGCGGGCGTTTGCACGTGTGACGTCTCGGAATCCGAAAAAGAGCGGAAAAAAGCGTTTCAAAGGAAAGAAAGAAACCTGGCACACAGATACCGGTAGACGCCAGCGCAGCAAACCGGAGATATAAACCGGGCGACAGAAGCGATAGTGTTCGTCAACGAGAGGGCTGAGGTTCGGTTTGCGTATGCAGCCCCAGACACAAAGGACGAGTGATGTGCAGCTCAGCCCCCGTGCCCGCCCAAGCCCTGTCCGAAACCCTTGTTTGCGTGGTGGCGTTAGCGAATCCGTGTCGATGTGTGGCGTAGGCTGCTGCTAAATTTAGGGGCTGAATATACGCAAGTTAAGTAAGGGTACAGAACCTTCCGGCATGTACAGACAGCTGATCGGCATGTACGTGTAAATCGTGTGATGTTTTGGGACGTGACTTTTGATAAACAATACATGAGAAAGGTTTTCGCTCGCTGGTACGGATCCATCGGCAACCTACCCCTGAAGCTTGTGGCAGTGGCAGTGGCAGTTACTGGTGCTGCACTGCTGCCAGGCTACGGGCGTCGGGAGGTGGAGCTGACCTCGGCTCGGGAGGACGCACGGTGGCTCTTTTGAAACCTGACTTCTGGTCCACTGACAGTCTGACACTCCAACATGCGGCGCCTTGGATGCAAAGTCACTATACGCGCGGCTAGACATGGCTGGCAAGTGCATCAAGTAGGTACTACTTTCCAAAAGATTCAATGAGTAAATTTCTAGGGAACGCTACCCTTCCCCATCTACAGCGGCGGCAAACTCTCTCTACAATTCGGACACATGAGTCGATACCGCATCCAGCCCTCCAGACAGGCCGTGTGGAAAATATGCCGACAAGGTGTAACCATGTACTGTCTGCGCTGCAAAATCATACTCGTCCCGCCCACGCCCGCAATACTACTCTCATCAGCCCCCGCAGGTATGACTGGGACCTCAATGTCGCTGGCACAGATACTGCAGTCAAAGACCTTCTTGCCCTTGGATCGGGATTCACCGGATGCCTTGGCCGATTCTTCCGTCGACGAAGCGGGGGATGCGTCGAGTGTGGAGGGCGAGTCGGTGCATGTGGTGATGTTGAGTGGCATGGTAGCGCCCTCTTCGTCTTCCCGAAGGATGGGATGGTAGTCGTAGGCTGGCGGCGCCCAACCCTGTTTTACAAAGAAGCGTGGTCCAAGTACCTCCTGACTCCCCAATAAGATGCACTGAGTCCAGACCCATCCCGCAAGCACTGCAAACCCACTCCAGTCCGTCTTTGCAAACAACACGTTATCCTCCTTCAAGTAGAAGTAGGCCACTGGCGCAATGCGGGAAACGCTTATCCCAAGAACATAATCCCAGCGCAACGCTCGTCGACAGTTTCGCATGATGTTGCGGTAGATTTGCGGGACCCAGAAGCTGAGGTAGAGGAACGAGAGGGCGTTGAAATAGATGCTGCGATATGTGGTACGGGCGGTGGCGAATTGAATGGTTATGAAAAAGAGTACCAGTAGCATGAGACAGAAGCGACTATAGAGCGCCCCTAGTTCGGCGCGAGGATTGGTATTGGTTGGAGTAGTCGTAGTAGGGTTATTATTTGGTACAGGGGTTACGTCTTCATCTGGGTCGTCCTGATCCGGTGCGATTATGATTGGAGTCGGTGGACGTGGTCGAGCCGCACTTGCGGGAAGAGGCAGACCTTCGGCAGCCGGTGGAGGCGTAGGAGTCGCAGCCGGAGTGCTCGAAGCTGGCGTACTTGCGGCTTGTTGACGTTGCTGTCGGGCTCGTTCTGCAGCTTGGACGGACCAGATATCCATCAGGAAACGGAGATGCGTCAGCACTGAAAACAGTGCTATAAATGCGATGCTGTAAAGTGACAGCTGTGAGGTACCTAGGAACAGATACATGAAGATGAGGATTAGGAACGTAAAGCCATCGCCCAGAGCCATCAGAGCGATGGTGTAGAAGCTGACTCGGCTACGCATCGATGGGGTCGCAGTCTCCTTCATCTGCTTGATGGTGAAGTAAAGCTGAAAAGCAAGATTGATTGCAAAAGCAATGATGCCGTGTCTCGCTCGAGTATTGAATTCTTCCGTCTTGACACCTACCAGATGCATAGCTTCCGAGGGCGGGAAGTCGGGAGGCCCTGTCGACTCGATAACGAAGCCGCAGTCTGGTGAAAATCCGACCATAGCCATGGAATGACGGAGGTGTTGGGGCACTGGTGCTCCAGTGGGGTAGCGCAGTTCATGTTCGAGCCAATCCATATCAACATTGTACTGACTCGGAAACGCCTGGAGATACAGCACGAACTCGCAATGGTGACCTTGGAATAGGCCCTCATTATTACTGCCTTCAGCCGAAGATGTCCAAGGGTTCCAGAGTGGAAACGCGCGCTTCTCTTGCCGCTCGATAGCTTCGTGTATCGTCCAGTTCAAGAAGTGTTGTGAAGTGGAGTAGAAATACGGAGAGATCTGCATGTGCGGTAGAGCGAAGATGCCTGCGAACCGATCACTCGTAGTGGTCAGGACGGCGGTGCCACTCTGCATGAAGTGCACACCATGTGCCACAAACTCCCACCAGTTGCCCCCGAAGCTATCCTTATCTCCAATCACAACCTTGGCGCTGATCTCGGAAAGGGTCTTGTTCTCGTTCCTCCGCATCTTATCCTCCAGCTCTGTGATGTGCATCCGCATCGGTCCACCGGCACCCGTTAGATTCCTGTCGTATTCCACCAGATGACCGAATGGGTCGGGGATGGCCGAGATGTTGCCCAACAGATCGCTCGGATGCCGTATGCGACTGAGCGGCGAACGCGTCCACTCGCCCTGCACATATCCAGACAGGTTCTTGTACACGGGCATAATTGGTTCCCCCTCTTCGAGCGGCCCGTTCAGCATATTCATCCATGTCTCCCCCAGTATGCGCTCCGACTGCTCCTTTGCCTTCTGCCTCACAGGGTCCAGCAACTCCCACGCGAAGCCATCGTCATCCCGCAGCCCAGTGACATTCAGCCACTTGTTCTTCTTTGCATCAAAGTCACCATATCGCGTTCGGTTCAAAATATCCAGCTGCGTATATTCGCGTTCAATGAGCTCATGGAAGCGGGTGCGCACGTTGTACGTCGGCTGTTGCGGTTCGGGCGAGTTGATGAGAAGGAGGAGGATGATGAAGAAGACGAAGGACCTGGGATCCCTTCGAGCTTCCATCAGGGTCGTTTCGCATGTATGTGGGCCGCCATGTGACGGTGCGTACTTGAACGTGGTTGTCGAGGTCCCGTTTGCGCTAGAGTTGGTGGAGTAGGGGTGTAGGGGTGACGGATGACGTGACGTGCGAATTCCGAGGTGTCGCATGTCAGAAGTGGCAAATTCCGACGGCAATTATTGTAATAGACAACCGCGCCACAGCTTGGCACCAGCTTCACCACGATGCACTTATTGGGGCAAGCGAGGTAAGACTGGTCGTATCTATTTTGGCCAAGGGGCAAGAGGGGTATTGATTCATTGTATGTACACCGAGAAAAAGAGCGACCAACATCTTTTGATCCGCAACCCTAAACACCTTGCAAACTCCTCACATGCTTCTCAACCCTCTTTTACTTCGTACGCGTGAACAACGTTGTCTATCATATAAGGAATCGGAAAAGGAGAGACTAGTGCATGGCGCCACCAATGACGGGAGGGGCAGCCTCTAGATCAACTCGTTGAACGGTATGGCGCAGGTCATTGCTGCTGCGGACGAGGTTACCGAAGTATTTTCGGGCTACTTCGGTCTCTGCCTTGACCTTGCTCGTCTCTTCCTTCTTGAGTTGGAGCTTCTCCACATTTCGTTGCAGGCCGATGCGAACGTCGTTAGCGGGGCCCTTGAGTGCGCGGCGGACCTCGGAGCTGATTCGAAGGGCATTCGAGTGAGTGTAGTCTATCGCTGCTAGCTGCTGAGATAGCTTTGCGCTGAGTCGATGAGGTAGTGACTTGGGAACCGAAGCCAGGACATAGGATACACCAAGGGCAACTGAAGAAGTTAGTACAGAGCGCTGATGATGGACGCATATACTTACGACCAGCGATGAGACCGGGAATCAATAGTCTCCTCATGTTGCTTGTACCCATAACCTTGGCAGCACCAAGCGCACCGTCTAGCCACCCGACACCACCAACCAATCTTCCACCCACTACACCTGCAACCGTCATGGCCATGCCGGCACCTGCAGCCTTTTCCTGCCGCTCCCAAAGACTCGCAACGTCGAAGAAGTCCCACAGGTCAATGTCGATGTCTACCTGTCGGGCAAGCGCGTGCACTGATTTCCTAAACATCCTCTCTGGGCGGAACATGACATCTGCGTACAGATTATTGCCCAGATGCAGGACTCCCAAATTCTTGATGCCGTTGTATCCCTGCACAGCCTGGGTTCGGGCATGTTCTTCGCATAAACGCACGGATTCGGTGACCTCATGGAGCATCGAGTCTCTGATGTCTTCGGCGTACTGGTAGGCTGAGAACAGGCCAGGATACTGAATACCCAAATCTTGCTCTGCCACCTTCGCAATGCAATGGTTGAGCGTGTCCCGAGTATGACCGTAGACTTCCGACGTTGTGTCTTCCACCATCCGGTCCACGGCTTCACCTGCTTCTGTGCGTGACTTCTTTGACTCTTCGAATTCCGGTTCTAGCGCCTCGATCTCTTTCTTGACACGATCCAGCTCGGCTTGAGAAACGTCCCGGTTTACGGTGGCGAGGTTGTTCATGTCTCCAAGAACATTGAGAAGATAGGTTTTTGCCGGGGCCAGCTTCGACCTTGCCCGCTTTTCCAACACGAACCGCCGCAATGAAGCTTCGAGATCCGCAAAATCCCGCTGCTTCTCCGCCTCCTTTCCCTTTCCCTTGCCCGATGGGCCGTCGTCACCGTCGTCATCCGGAGGGCTTCCGCCTGCACCCATGGGAATGGCGTTGCTGGAGACAAAGTGTACCAACTCGCTAGACTCTTTGAAGGTCGCAGGACTGAGACCAGCAACCTGCTTCAAGATCATTTCTTGGCAACGGTTCTGGTCCCGGATCGTATCAAAGCCATTGACTACCATGAACATGTACGCCTTTTCCCTGGCAGCAGTAAATATGAAGTTCTTGGCAGACTCTGTGAAGTGGTTCGCAGCAGAGACAACAAAGACCACAACGTCGATCTCCTCTTGACGAGCAAAGACGGCTGTGGTCTTGATAGAGTCGGCGTTCAGACCGGGTGCATCGATGAGCGCAATGTCGACAACTCCGTTGTTCAGAAGCGACTGGTCAACGTCTCGGATGTCCTTGATGTAGATTTTGCACTGCGAAAAGTGGTCGTTGTCAATAACAATCTTCTCGAGATCCTTCAGGTCGAAGACAACGTATGTGCTTTCGTCGTTTCGGTTGTACGTTGAGCCGATTGGGATTGCATGGACTTCTTCCACGCCGCCGTTCTCCCGGACATCAAGGACTTCGCAGAATATGCTTGTGCAGGGCTGCTGGTCTTCGGGCAGGACTTTGCGTCGGAGGAGGGCGTTGCAGAAGGTGGACTTTCCGGCGTTCAGGTCTCCCGTCACTAGTACTTTGCTCGACGTGTCTTCGATACGTTCCTTTAGAGAGTGGAGATGTCGTATGCTCTGCTGGATCTGTCCGTCGAGGAGAGATGCCACCGAGTTTTTCTCCAGCGAATGTACCAGATCTGTCTGTGTCCGGCCACCCATGCGCAATTCCAACTTCAAGACAGAGAAGTCATGCGCTAGTTGTGGCGTGACCAGTCGAGGTTCCTCCTTGGGCTTGTTCTCGGCCGCTGAGCTGGATTCAGCAACGGGGTCGTCGCCGATGGTGGTGCCGGCTCGTCGTGGTGCTCGTGGTCTCTCAGGCGAACGTTGATGAGGATCGAAATCGCCGACAGCGGACTGAGTGTGCTGCAGGCCAGGGCGAGATTCGGCGCGCAGGTGTGCCTTTTGCTTCTCCGTGGCTTGAACGGAGGGGTAATGCGCCGGCCACTTGAGGTTCATCTCTTGGAAACTTTTCAGCGTCTCAATGGTGCCATGGATGGCACGGCCAAGGGCGTTCTTGTTCTGGTTGTATCGCAGCTGGAGGACATGGCTGCGCTGTCTGTCGTGCTCGGCGGAGCCTGACCCGCCCAGCACCGGTGTGGGGGACGGTGATGGCCTGTCCTCGCCCATGTTCGCTCTCCAGCCGGACCCGGAGCCCTCGCCATCTTGCAGGCTGCCGCCGTACCCAGAGTCTTCGTCCAGCATCGACACCAGGCGGGCGGCGGCGTCGCTTGTGGTGTTGCCGCCGCCGACGGTCATGTATCCAGGCCGTGCACCACGCTGCGGGACGAAGGCATCGGACGCACCATCGCGGCTGCTGGAGGACTCTCCCGGCGTCGAGGGGCGTTTGTTTCGTCGATCGGGATTCATCGGCATGGTGGAGTGTTGTGCGCTAGGAGGGGAGGCGCATGTCGTGATAGATACGGGAGGGCGATATGTGGAGTGGTAGGGGCTGGGGGAGAGGCGGTCTGATGAGAAGAATATGCGGCGGGAACGTCAGCGTTGTGCTGCACACGCCACTGCCGGCAAGCAGGGATTGGCTGCCATTCGTGCCTATCTTGCCCAACCACAACCAAGAGCAACACCAAATCTACGACACGGCCTGAGAGCGACAAATACACACGTCTACGCAGACGTTGATCGATCCTCTTGCTTCTACGCGTCAATCGCCGCCGCCGCCATGAATGTATGTGCACGCTATGTACCCATATGGCCTTCCACTGACGACTATCGCAGATCGTAGAATGGGCGTTTGGGAAGCGCATGACGCCGGCGGAGCGATTGCGCAAGCACCAGCGAGCACTCGAGAAGACGCAACGGGAGCTGGACCGCGAGCGCGTCAAGTTGGAGAACCAGGAGAAGAAGCTGGTGGCAGACATCAAGAAGAGCGCCAAGAACGGGCAGATGGGGCCGCTGCGGATACAAGCAAAGGACCTGGTGCGGACAAGACGGTACATTCAGAAGTTCTACCAGATGCGGACACAACTGCAGGCGATATCGCTCAGGATACAGGTAGGGCGCTCTTGCACACGACCAGGGCAGTGGGCTGATGGTACCAGACTGTCCGTAGCAACGAGCAGATGATGCAGTCTATGAAGGGTGCCACATGTAAGCACAGCCATCGGTGCATCGTCACACTGCTAACATGTTGCCTAGCACTACTGGGAAGCATGAACCGGCAGATGAACCTCCCTGCGCTGCAGCGCATTGCTATGGAGTTTGAGAAGGAGAACGACATCATGGACCAGCGGCAGGAGATGATGGACGATGCTATCGACGATGCCACTGGTATGGAGGATGAGGAAGAGAGCGAAGACGTGGTGAATCAGGTCCTCGACGAAATAGGCATCGATCTTGGCCAAGCTGTAGGTACATCTTCTTTGCTAGAGACGCTGTCATTAACATCACACAGCTCGGCGAGACACCAAGCGGACTGCAAAAGAACGCCGTGCCAGAGGCTAGGGTAGCGCAGGCGATCGGAGGTGGAGGAGCTGATGCGGACGACGATGACCTGCAGGCTCGGTTGGACAGCCTGAGGAGAAATTGAATGGCGTGGTGTTGGTTTGGTTTGGTGATGCAGGACTACAGTCTGAATCCTTACCGTGAATTGGCGTTTGCAATATCTCGACCAGAGGTGCCGAGATACATTTTCCAAGAGACACTTGAGTAAGCTGTACTAGGTGTTGAATGGCATTGGAACAGTGTTGCGTAGAACCTAGAAGCGGGTAATACGTCGTGACCATCCATGCCGGCTCCACCCTACGCGCCGGGCTGCATGCATTCGCGCCTAGATCTCGCTGATCCTAGCCCAATACCGCGGAAACCTTGACTCGCTATCCTCGAGGTGTCACGGTCACAAGACTTGATTCTGTAGCCACAGCCAATTTCATTCACAGCCCAGCGGGGTAAGACGGCGTCGCCTCCTTGCTGCTTGTTTGCTTCCAGCACCCCGCATTTCTCGTGCACAGCAGTCGGCCGCCGGCGCACACTTTACAGCTCCAATCTACGGTTCCCACGCCGCTGTCCCTTGAGCCGTCCGTCCTGCGAACCCTGGAACCTTTCCGCGCGTCGTGATCTTCCCCAGCGCCAGGCCCGCGATCGACATTTCCGGCTACCTGCTCACTAGGAGTACTCACCCCGCCGTTGACCTCCGACGTCATTACACCTAGCCACGACTTCTCCCACTGCGCCCCCCTTGCGTCTATCTAGATCTCTTCCTACGACCTATTGTTACTCGAGCTTCGCTTATCACCGCGCCCCGAAGCCATTGTCTTTTTTGCACCGTCTTTGCCACTAGCCACTAAGCGCCAGCGCGACTTTCAAGCTGGCAGGTAACAGGCGCCGGAGCGCCCAGGGAGGCTTGCTCTCGAAGATGTTTGGGAATGCAAAAGACGAAGACGCTTCCGCCATCGAGGCGCCTGCAAACAACAGCGATGCGTCCAAGCCAACCCCCACAACGGCGTCCGACGGCGGAGCGGCAGGAGGAGCAAACACGACCAGCAACGGATCCGCTCCGATAGATCACAAACCCAGCGACGCATCCCCAGGCGCCCCCGCTGAGAGGAAACGGCGAAGTAGTGGTGTATCGCGTGCCCGCGACATGTTTTCAAGCGCGAAGCAGTCACTGCATCTCGGCGGCTCCTCGCCTACATCCAGCTCCACCACCACCATGCCCGAGAAGTCGGCAGCTCAGACACCTATGCAGAAGCTGGGCAAGTCTGACGCTGCGCTCACTGTGCCCCAGGGCTCTCTCAACAACTCGGCCGGCGAATCCGCACCCGGTCCGCGATCAACCTTCCGAGTCGGTGTCACAGAGGATAAGAACAAGAAGTGCAGACGGACAATGGAAGACACACACGCATACCTATACAACTTCCTGAGCACGCCGGCGCCCTTTCATGGCGCAGAAAGGATTGGCTCCATCTCTGACGCTGGCTCCACTCGCTCCGACTCGTTGTCGCAAGCCGTAGTCGAAACGGACAATGGTTACTTTGCCATCTTCGACGGCCACGCGGGAACATTTGCTGCGGACTGGTGCGGGAAGAAGCTTCATTTGATCTTGGAAGACACGATCCGCAAGAATCCCAACACGCCAATACCCGAGCTACTCGATCAAACATTCACCGTCGTCGACCAGCAACTCGAAAAGCTGCCGTTGAAGAACAGTGGTTGCACCGCGGTAATTGCCGTCTTAAGGTGGGAGGACCGTGTCCCCAACGCACAATCGTCTACCGGTTCCGTTCTTTTCGCGCCCGCAGCTGTATCAGCCGTCAAGGCAGCTGGCGAGGGCGGCGAGGCTGCTGATGCCGTTTCCTCAGAGCCTGCAGCTGAGCAACAGGTGGAGGCGAGGTTGCGCAACGATGCCAGTCGACAACGCGTCTTGTACACGGCCAACGTGGGCGATGCGCGCATTGTCCTATGTCGGAATGGCCGGGCACTGCGGCTTTCCTACGACCACAAAGGAAGTGACGAGAACGAGGGACGTCGTGTTGCTAGCGCTGGTGGCTTGATACTCAACAACCGCGTTAACGGCGTCCTTGCTGTCACAAGAGCACTAGGGGACGCTTATATGAAGGATCTGGTAACAGGTCATCCCTATACTACAGAAACTGTCATCCAGGCCGACCAGGACGAATTCCTGATTCTCGCTTGCGACGGGGTAAGTTGACTGATAACCCTGCATGGTAACATGGGCTAACAGACGTAGCTCTGGGATGTCTGTTCAGACCAGGAAGCTGTGGACCTAGTCCGTCAAGTTCACGATCCTCAAGAAGCTTCGAAAAAGCTCGTCGACTACGCTCTCGCACGCTTTTCTACAGACAACCTCTCCTGCATGGTTGTTCGCTTCGATAACAAAGCGCTCCGCCAGCGCAAGAACGAAGCCACCATCGGCGTAGATGGCGACCAGGCGACCATGAAGGGTGGAATCACCGAGGCAGAAGCTATCGTGGCACAAGCGAGGAAGTCCATCGGCGAACCAGAGGACTCGATGGAGAATGCCGCCAAGGAGATAATCATGGAAGAAGCTGAAGCCGAGCCAGGCCCCGAGCTCAACTTGGATGCTGCAAAAGCTGCCAGGAAGAACGAGGTCTGATGTAAACGACGATGTGATTTTCGAGCAGCGTTTTGGACTGGATACCTACCGAGCGCGCACAAAGTGTATGAGTGGGCGGCAATGATGGTTTCATGCGTACCTGGGGATTTCCTCTGTTTGTTCCCAGTGTGCATTCCCTAGGGCTAGCCGTATTTCGGAGATTCTCGTTTTAGGGTCAAACAAGGCAAATAATCGATGCAAACCATCACGTCTTGACTGCTTCATTTATCGTGTTTGCCCCGCCTGTTTGCGCACTGACTGTCCAGGTCCGCGATGCGCTAACGACGGCCAGGGTGGGGCATCAATTGCCTACCTCCACCATCCTTCACCGCACTTGAGAAATCCTGCGATTTACTAACTTTCTCCGCGCCTGACCTAACGCTCGAACCCTGACCTTGCTGGAGTCTCACGCCCCATGCGGCTCCAAGGAGCATCGCAATAACCATGTCTGGCGATGACACGGCAGACTCAGCGACGAATGCTCTCAATAGCGATGCGCGACCCGGCTTCGTGACGCCTAGGGACCTGCTCCAGCAAACTCGGGCACCCTTGGCCCCAAAAGAACAAGCGCGCCAGCTATCCGCTGTTGACCGCGAACAACTGGACGGCTTGGTACGGCAAGGCTGATACCGTGAAGCGTCATGGCGGCGAGCTGACCAAGAGGCTAGAGAACCATCAGAGCCTTCCTCAAGGCCAGGACGAGCTATGACGTGCTACCCATAAGCTATCGCTTGATAGTCTTCGATACGGCCCTGCTGGTGAAGAAGAGTCTGAATATCCTCAACCAGAACGGTGAGCTTACCCATGCGACATGGCGGACAGGAGCTGATTGCTGTTCGCAGGCATTGTTTCAGCACCGCTATGGGACTCCAAGTCGTCTACCTTTGCCGGACTGCTTACCACCTCGGACTACATTAACGTCATTCAGTACTATTGGCAGAATCCTGACGCCTTGGCCAGGGTAGACCAGTTTCGTTTGAACAGCCTGCGAGGTACGTGGCCTGCTTTCCGTAGCAGACCAGAGCTAATCCCTGCAGACATTGAAAAAGCACTCGGCGTGAAGCCCATAGAAACCATTTCCATTCACCCCGACCGGCCCGTATACGAAGCATGCCGCAAGATGCTTGAATCGCGCGCCCGACGCATACCCATAGTCGACAGTGATGACGAAACACATAGAACCATGGTCGTCAGCGTGATAACACAATACCGCATACTGAAGTTTATCGCCGTAAATGTCAAGGAAACACAGAAGCTGAGGAAGCCGCTCAAGGAGCTGAACGTCGGAACATACGAAGACCTTGCGACTGCGTCCATGGACACACCGGTCATGGACGTCATCCACATGCTTGTGAAGAAGAGTATATCGAGCGTGCCTATTCTGGACAAGACGGGTATGGAATGCTTGCTGGACTCTGTGGAGTGACACTGACAATCACAGGCACGGTGCTGAATGTCTTCGAGGCCGTCGATGTCATTGCGCTTATCAAAGGTGGTGTCTATGATGACCTGAATCTGACAGTCGGAGATGCGTTGCTCAAGCGATCAGACGTGAGTGGCTTCTTCCTGCTGATATTGTGTTTCACTAACACTTGTAGGACTTCCCCGGTATATTCACATGCTCCCTCAACGACAACATGTCAACGATATACGATACCATTCGCAGATCGCGCGTACATCGCTTCGTCGTGCTCGATGAAGAAAGCAAGCTCAAGGGGGTTGTGACCTTGAGCGACGTGCTCGAGCACACGCTACTCGAAGGCATGGATGATGAGTAGAACGACGCCATCCGCGACCACATGTCAGCTTCACACCTTAAATCGCTCAAACGTCACCAGTAGCGGGCCCTCCGGTGCCACAATCGAAGTTCTTGCTATACCCCACGGCGTTGTTTCATGTCCCTTAATTCATGTGTTTACTTTAATGAATTACATTAGCATGTCCATGCCTTTCTTCTTTCTTTTCCATTCTACAACGGTTTCGAAATTGACCATCTTCCTTCCTAATCAACATGGCGCTGACAATGGATTCACAGGAACAACGACACATAATAGGAAACCTGACAAACAACACAGCCCTACCACCAACGCCTCCCTCCTAACCTCACACCTCATCAACAGCGAGCCCCAAGATCTGCTCAGCCCTCGCCAGGGACAACTCGCCCCGACTAACCCGCAGCTCGACATACTCGACAAACTCTTCGCTCTCAAGGACATCATCGCCCTCTTTGGGAAACAACTGCTTACACACTGTCTCCACGACTTCCTTTCCCAAGCGACCGCCCTGCATCTGGATATCCAGCCCTAGCACTAATCGTGCCTTGCGGATCAACAACTGTTCTTGTGCGTTGAAGCGCGATTCATCTTCAGAGCCCGAAAATTCTTGGTGTAGTTTCAGGATAGTGGACTTGCATCGCACATCTCCTCGTACAGCTCCCTCGGCCACAGTTTCAATAGCTTTCAGCGCAGTCATGCCAGTATTCTGGCTTGTGGGGAGTACGAGGGAGGAACCGTCCAGCGACAGCGAGGCAGTGTGGTTCGCAACCTTCTTTGGCGTGAGCAGAGGCTGGCTTGCCGATTTCGTATGCTTCACATCACGGCCTCCGTGGATGTGCACCATCGTAGGTGAAACATGCATCATTGGCATAGCCGTCGCTCCTTCGATCACTTCGCGACATGGCGTCGGTGTGTCGATGTGGCGGCGCGGCCAGAACTCTGCGTTTGCGGGCGAGTACTGCGTTGGGCTGGACGAGCGCTCTGGGGTTCCGTAGCGGGTTGGGCTTGAGTCGAAGAGGGGGTCCGAGGCGAAGTCTATTGAGGCTGTGCTATAGCTGTCGTTGTCGTAATCGTCTTCTTCGACGTCACTGGAGATGAGGGTGTGTTGGAGGGTGGTGACAATGCTGGAAATGGGGCGGAGTGGCTGTTTGGTTATCAGTATGTGGTCAAAAGGGGAGAAGAGGGGGAATGAGGTGGAAAGGGGACTTACGCCGAGCTGGGGTGGAGATTGTGAGATGGCCGAGAGGCTGGAGATACTCGAGATATCTGACCTGTCTGCAATCGGAGTGGTGGAGGAAGTGACAAGTCGAGATTCTGTGCGCAGGGGGGGCTGTGCTATGTTAACGTCTCGGCAACCATCGGACGTCAACAAGTCAGAACTTACCGCAACACGCAGCGTATCCACCGATCCTCCATACTCGGACGCCTCCTCCACCTCTTCTCCACCACCCAAGCCGTCCACCAGCGTCGACGAGCACGCAGCGCCCTCATCAGTACCGCCGCCCCGCGCACTATAGAACCCAGCCTTAATCCCGCCCAGACACACAATCGCCTCCGGAATATCACACTTTTTGCACCGGCCCCGGCGCAACTTGTGTTTACACACCTTGACCACTACCGTGCCGTCCTCGTAGGTCTTGTTGTGACGCAACAAGCCCTTGACTGCCGTCTTGACCCGGCAATAGAGTCCGTGTTTCTTGTTGCGGATTAGAGGTGTCATGGTGGAGTCTGTGCTCGCTACGGATTCGGATAAAGGACGATGAGCGAGAGCGGGAACAGTGTAAGGAGTTGGGGAACCTAGTGATCCCAATGTTCGCGCACTCGCTACCGTGTACATGTCGTTGCTCCGCGTAATAGTTCGAGTTCGAGTCGTCGTCTCTTCTTCATCTGCACGCGGACTACCGCCGAATCGGAAATCCCATCGCATTTCGCCTTTCTTCTCATCACCATCGTTGTTATTGTTTTCCTGCCCCGGATTTGTGGTGAGAATGGGCGCAGAGACGCCGCGGCGATGCTGGGCCGGCTTGGGGATTTTTGGGTGCGGGAGGGTGGCTAGGGTTTCGGTGCGGCGGTGGTGGTTGAATTTTTGGGTGGATATGCGGATTATGCGGGGGTGTGGGCGGTAGAGGGCTGTTACGCGGTAGAAGGTGCCTTGTACGGGGGGCATGAGGTGGGGATAGGGGGGTTGGGGGTGGGGGTCGGGATGTGTTGGTGGGTTCATGGTTGTTGATTGAGGTGGTTGCTGGTTGGGTGTGGTTGAGATGGTTGTTGTTAGGTTGGGTTGTGGTGGAAGTAGAAGGGGAGGTAGAAGTGGAAGTAGAAGGTTAGGTATTAGTAGAAAGGGTGTAGGTAGAAAGGGAGAATGGAAAGCGGAGTTGTTGGTTGAGGCGTGGATTGAGATGTAGGTTGGAGTGTAGGTTGAAGTGTAGGTTGAGGTGTAGGTTAAGGTGTAGGTTGAGAAAGAAACGGGAAGGGAGGGCAGGCCCAGTTTGATATATCCAGTCCAGAAGCCCTTCGAGTGAATTGGTGGTCAGCAGCGATAGTTCATAGCGCAACGCCGTGCGCAGAACCCACCTGATCAACTAGCCCCCTCGAGCCCACTATAACCTACGTGAAAACACTATCAAGGCAAGGCGACCGTTACGTACGGTACGGGTAGGCACCGTCCGCTCTCCTCTCCTACAAATCACCACAGCAACAGAAACAACTATCTTTCTCCTTATTTCACTCCGCCTTTCACTGACTTTCACTACGGGCGCACAACCCGTTGAACTTTCACTGACGCTAAGGAAAATGTGTTGAGTCTAATTTGATTGATTGTTTGTTTGTTCGAGTTGTAAAAAACGTTGTTCCTTTTATGGCTGGGTTGGTGCCCATGTCGCAAAAAGGGGACGTACGTACATGGGGCCCGTCGCAAAATGAGATGATGCCAGACTGCAGAGAATGCGATATGGTATATACGATATCCTCACACAAGTATCCGGTCTCTGCATGGACAACAAGACGGCCAAATAGACGAATAAAGAAGTAGGCCAATTGATACCACTAAGGCTACGTGCGTTGGCCTACCACAACATCATTCATTATGGGACCCGTTGCTATGATTGCTGGCGTGGTGCAGGCTCAGTAGTAGTAGCAACGGCTTCATGGAAAAGGTTCCGGCTGAGTTCCGGAAGAGAATATGCATTTATTTGTCATGATAGAAGGGGGTATCGATGTCCCACGGAGAACTCTACTACTTCTTAACAACCTGCGTAGGGACAAGACGATGCGACGCTGTAGAACAGAGAGTATGTTTGTGTGTGAGAGAGTGAGAGAATGACTGGTGTTTTGCTTTGCCAGATTTTATCTCGACTTTAAGCGTCCCACTACTAGTTATTTGTAACTTCAAATACGTCGTCTGCCGTCTCCTCTTTCACAACTGTTTCCGGCCGTTGATTCTGTTTTCATCCCATTACGCTAGAATCGAAAGGTGGAAGCACGGCTCTTTGCAGTAAGTTCCGGCACTGACAAAGCATAGGTATACCTACGGGTCAAGTGGCTAGCCGTGAACATGCTTAGACGCACGTCTCACTGCGCCAGCATCCCCCTATATTGAACCCCATCGACCCAAGATCAGTAGAGAGATCTATGAGACCTTCTTCAGCCGGATGATGCAAAGTCCTCGACATGTACTATGCGGCAGCCCTAGGCGCTCTGCTGCAGACGTTCTTAGAAGTCTACCTACCACGGCGCGCCCCATCGATCCCGTTCGCCACGACAACTGCCCATTGATGAGCTGGGTGGACGTCGAAAGCCTCTACTCGCACGCCTACGCGCTGGGAACGCTCCCAGGCTGCTCGGACGAACTTTGTGTCGACACGGTTTGGTGGCCTATCACGTGCCACATTGCACCGCCACACATGTAGCGGTGCCAAGATGCCAAGTCCATGACGTCATGTCTCCAAAGGTTCTCACCACCTCACGTGGATATATTCTTCAACAACAATCAATTTTCGGCTTCAATTACAAAAAGAGAATCGTCAGCTATGACGTATAGATACGGTGTTGTGCGAGCACGAGGGTGACTGGCCCAGCAGGATTGAGGATGTGTCTGTGCTTGGCGACTTTGAGGAGCGGATGGCGGGTGGGAAGCGGCGCGGGCGGGGTACGTGAAGGAGGCAGAGGTGGAATGGGTGGATAGGATGGCACGGGTGGGTGGGGCCTGCTGGTGAGAGCGTAAGTGTAAGCTGGGATTGAATGCGGAAACTGATGGTTGCATGTGAAGGGCGTGCTGATGTTTGGATGTTTATACTATGACGCAATTGAAGCAGCTCTAACAAGACTGACGATGCTGCAAGCGCGGCCGAGACTCAGGTGGAGCATCGTTGGCATTTCCCTCAGGTGATGACAGTGTTCACTGCCAGCAATCAGGGAGAGTAATTAAATCTCTAGTGTTGTCCCGCAACAGGTGGGGGTGGCTTGTTGTAAGCAGGCACGGCAGGACAGTACGCAGGAACCTGGGCTACGTCATAGGCCGCGTGCCTCATAACACGTCAATTCGGACTCTTTCACGACCACGACACCGAAACAGACTCGCAACTACCTCTCCCCTTCAACTCCACCATCCAACCTCAATTGACGACCGGAATTCCTAGCAAAACATGGAGACCATCAACAACCTCGCGAATACGGCGGCTACAACAGCGTCGAAGCTCATCTACGGCGACCAGGCCAAGAGTGATGATGCCGTTGACCAGACCAAGAACAACGAGACGGCTGGCAAGGAGCCCATCTCAGGCGTAGAAGGCAGCGGCACAGCGGCGCAGCCCTATGACCAAGGAAATGCTGGTAAGCCTCATCATCTCTGTCCCCGCACTTGATGCGACACTGGCTGACCCCGCTGCATAGCCACGCCTCTCGCGGCCGCCGATAAGCCCACGTTTCTCGATTACGGCACAACTACAACAACAGACATGGATACGGCTGGTAAGGAGCCGGTCTCTGGAGCACTGGGCAAGGGCACTGTGACCGAGCCGTTTGACCAGGGCAACGACGGTGAGGGCTTGTCTCTTATGCTCCATGTTGCATCTTCTAAAGAGAAACCGCTGACACAGTACCCAGCCAAAGCAACCGCGAAGGCGACGGAGACGTCTTCCGGCTCAAATGAATTCCTGAAGCTCGACCCCACCAGGAGGGGCCCTTCGGACGACAAGTTCCCCGATCCTCAAGGCGAACCCAAGGTCTACTCGGACGGCGCAAACCCGTCGTACGCCGGCATGCCCATCGTTCCCCTGCACCCCGACGCTGCGACGTCTAGCAGTGGCCCCAAGGCCGCTTCGGCAACAGAGACGACGGGCATTACTGACAAGACTGGCGTTAGCGAACAGGTATGGAAGGACACCCCGATCGACGACATTAGCCGCTCGGGTGCGCCTGGTGCTGGCCCTAATGGGCCTGACCATGTCACGCCTGCCGTTCCTGACACTACAAAGAGCGAC
This sequence comes from Decorospora gaudefroyi, assembly GCA_010015605.1. Classification (NCBI taxonomy): domain Eukaryota; kingdom Fungi; phylum Ascomycota; class Dothideomycetes; order Pleosporales; family Pleosporaceae; genus Decorospora; species Decorospora gaudefroyi. The sequence continues at coordinate 125,567 of ML975275.1, forward strand.
ACTACAAAGAGCACCACCACCAACACAGACTCCACCGCCAAGAACTCTATCGCGGACTCTATGACGGCTTCTTCCGGCAGCTACGAAAGCTCGGCCCCCAAACGCTCCGAAACAGATGCCATGCACGATTCAAAGACGGATGCAGAGAAGGCGACCGAGACCCGCGACACCCCCGCCTGGACTTCCACGGGTGTGCCCTCCGACAAGAGCCACTTCGATCCCGCGGATAAGCCCAATGTCGCAGGCGGAGAGCCCAAGGGTACGTGGATTCAGAAAGCCGGACTTGTTTTGAGTAGTGCTGACGGTGTTGCAGGCTTCGCCGGAGAGATGTCCGGTGGCAAGTCCGAGCCTCACCGCCAAAGCGAGCCAGGCTCTTCCCCAAGCAACGACGAACACGGCAGCAAGATGTCGAGCCTCAAGGAGAAGATGAAGACTAAGCTTCACATCGGCTCGAAGGACAAATAGGTTGTTTCGAGCCTTGCGACGCCAGTCACTTATTAATGAGGGACGAGATATGATACCACGGCAGTAATATGCCACACACATGAGGACCGTGCCTTGTAGTGTATTTCCTTTCCGTAGTAATGTAATATGGGACAAGTTCTATGTGTTGGTTGCACCAGGTGGTCCAATGACCACGATGATGTAGCCTAGTTGCACTAGTCAAGTTAGCGTTCCTTCGGCACATGATCTGACCTGCATAACAGCATCCAATCCCTTATCACACGCATGGTCTTGTCACAGGACTCAATAGCCTCGCAATTCTTCCCCACCACTTTGCAGCAAAATTGTGTAATTTTTAGGTATGTCAACAGTTTTTTCACGCTTCGCTGCTATACATCTCTTGCTTTCATCAACAGGATACTGCACTCTAAATCAAGCCTAGTCCGTACCCTAACTCCTCCCAAATGAAACCCTTCGCTGTAGTTGCTCTGCCCTTTTTTCACGGACTACGGGAACCAAGAGCCACAGCTAGCGCGTGAACACCCAGCGTCGTATCTGATCAAGTGCTACACCAAGTTTCCTAACTCTATCCGAGTCTCTCCTATATTGAATCTCTACACACTCCAAGGGCATCTCAAACTTCATCCTCCTCACTTCGCCAAGCATGGGCAACATTGGAAATGAGAACGCAGTTCGCAGAATTGACATACCAAGTAACAGCTCCAGTCCAAACAAGGAGACGCGTCTATCAAGAGATTTATCCAGTTCACCCCATCGACCAGACTACATGGACGACGCGAGCATGATACGAAGAGCGGCGGGAAAGATCCCGCATATATGTATTGTCGGGGCTGGTGTTGCTGGTTTGAGGTGTGCTGATGTCCTGCTGCAACACGGGGTCAAGGTCACAATCCTGGAGGCTAGGAACCGCGTTGGTGGGAGGCTTTGCCAGAGTAATGCGCTAGGCCACTTGGTCGATTTGGGCCCAAACTGGATACACGGCACCGATGATAACCCCGTCCTGGAACTCGCCAAAGAGACCAAGACAGTAACCATGAACTGGGACGGCCGACAATCTGTTTTTGATAACCAAGGAAACCATGTGCCGGACGAGGACGCGGCCGAAAACATTGAGCACGTTTGGGGTATTATCGAGCAAGCCATGAAGCATTCTAATGAGGAGTCGGCGACGATACCTGCGGAGAAGAGTTTATATGACTTCTTTGCAGAGCAGGTGGTGAAGTTGTTCCCCGAGCAAGATGCAAAAGCGAAGGAGAAACAGCAGACGATTCTGCAAATGGCGGAGATGTGGGGTGCTTTCGTGGGGTCTACTATCCAGACTCAAAGTCTGAAGTTCTTCTGGCTGGAAGAGTGTATTGATGGTGAGAATCTCTTCGTTGCGTCCACGTACAACAAGGTGCTTGAGAAGATTGCGAAACCCGCACTCGAGAAGGCTACCGTGCTGTTTGGACAAAAGGTGAAAAGAATAATATCTGATGAGAAAGCGGACGAGGCGGATGGAAAAGCCAGAGTCAGCGTCGAAATCGAAGGGCAAGGGAGCATGGAATTTGACGAAGTAGTCATGACCGCGCCCCTCGGCTGGCTAAAAAGGAACACGGACGCCTTCGTCCCCTCTCCACCAGTCCGCTTCAAACAAGCAGTCGCAAATCTAGGCTACGGACAGCTAGACAAAGTCTACATCACCTTCCCGAGCGCGTTCTGGGAAACACAGACAACCAACGAAGCAACCTCCTCTCCCACCGCCTCCCACGATCTCAGCAAACCAAACGTCACAGCAACCACAGCACCCATCCACCAATCCTCATCCCCAGATGACCACCCCATCAACGCCACACACTACCCCGGTTTCACACACTGGACCCACCCGACCTACACACCCACCACAAACCCAGCTTTCTGGAATCAAGAAGCCGTCAACCTCGCCGGTCTCCCAGGAAACAACGCACACCCAACACTCCTCTTCTACACCTTTGGCCCCACGTCTCTACACATCGCCTCCCTGCTCTCCTACTCCCCACCCGACACCCACACCGCGCTGCTAAGCACATTCTTCGAGCCTTACTTCTCGCGTCTTCCAGGCTACGACGCCAAGCATCCGGAATGTAAGCCCAAGGCCGTCTTGGCTACGGCGTGGGCAAACGATGAACTAGCGGGATGGGGCTCGTACACGAATTTCCAAACTGGTCTCCAGGCAGGCGATCAAGATGTCGAGGTGCTGAGACAGGGTATACCGGAGCGGGGCGTGTGGGTCGCGGGCGAGCATTGTGCGCCGTTTGTTGCGTTGGGGACTGTGACGGGGGCGTGGTGGAGTGGTGAAGGGGTTGGGCGGCGGGTGGTGAGTGCGTGGGGTCTGGGTGAGAAACGTGTGTAGGGGCATCCTTTTTTTTTTGGACATGTTTGACGCATTGTGGGGAGAGCATGGTAGTAATGTTTCAAAGTCATAAAGTAATAGAAATTTATCTCTGGACTCGAAATCCACTATCGAATTGAAAAGTGATCGTCATCTACCATGCGTGATATCGATGATCACATTACTCGTCCTCACTCATGTCTTTCATTGCTAGTCTTCCCTCTGTCTCATCCCCATTGGAACCTCTCCTCATCAAGCCTCGTCCCTTCTTCCCAACACTTTTCCACCCACCCAACACCCACCGTCCTCGCCAATCCCGAACTTCCGGTCCGGCGTTCCTTAGGCATTGCGTGAGCATTCGATACAACCACATGCGTCACACCCTCCCCATACACATCAACAACGCGCCCCCCGCCAAACATAATATAATTCTGCGCAAGCCGCATTCTCACCGCCCAAGCAGAGTCCTCCTCTTCCCCACCTAGAAAAGCCGCTCTCACAGTAGCAAAAATGTGCGTTTTCAAGTGTACAAAAGCCTCTCCATGACGTTCAAGCTGCTCCAAAAACGGCTCCTTCTTGAACCGGTTACCATTTCCAGTTTTCACGCTACTCATACCATCCACCAGGCTCCTCATCTCATCTACGTCCGCTATATCCCGCGCATACGAATCCCCATTGCCATCAACGTTTTGCTCAAAATCCAGTTGATCGTCGTCGTGTAGGTAAAACATGTGTCTATTGGGTTCAAACGGGAGTAGATAGGGCGGTGCAGCGCCGTCGGCCTCATTCTGGCGGATACAATCCTGGATCCAGACCGGCTTGACGATATTGTATGTTCCGCGCTTTTCGAGCGAAGCGACTTTGATGAGGCGCTTGTCGGCTATGATGACTAGGTTTTCATCTGCGGAGTCGCGCTGTACGATTTTGGCCCCGTTGGCTTTGACGAGGGCTTCTAGGGCGGCTTTTGGGTGCTTGGTCGGGTGGATTTGGTCCGTCATTATGTAGAAGGATAGGCCGGCGAAGAGTTTGGATTCTGGGCCTGCGTAGGGCGTTGTGAGGGTGTCGGTGCCGACGACGGTTAGTGGTTTTTTTGTTGTTCGTGCTTTTTTGCGACGGGATTGCTCGATTTTGAACTCTTTGTCTTTTTCGGCTCGCTCGCTTTCTACTTTGGCTTTTACTTCGAAGAACTCTTGCACGGAGAGCGCTTGGTCCCATCGCTTGTCTACGCGCAGGAGTTTGAAGCGAGGGAAGCGGAGCGTGAAAGTGAACCGAAACTTGTCGCTGCCTTCCACACTGGCAGCTTTACATTCTAGCACGACCGAGTCACTGGGTCGGATCCATTGATCGGGTCTTTCGTGTTGGTGGTTCTGTTCGTGGCCGCCTAGCTCGATGAAGGGGGGTGGTCGCCGCGGATCCCAGTCGTGCCACTTGCCTTCTGTGCGACCGCGTATAGCGGCGTAGTCGTCGCGACTAAAGCCACCTCCGACTTTGAAGAAGGACCAGCAATGTTCGTAGTTTTTGTCACCGGGCTTAGCGTCCTTGTGGGTAAGCAGTGCGCAAAGAAATGACGAGTGAGCGCCGCCTCGATGTCCGGAACCAAAATATCCACCGACTACTACGCAATCAAGCGACTCGCCGAATTCAGACATGTATTCGGGTTTTACCTTCATCCAGTCATTGTTACGCTGATTCAGGCAATACGTTGAGCGTGGATTCTTGAGCACAAGACCTTCCGACGACTCGGCTACCACTTTTCGCAATGCTGGTTCGATTTCAGTGTGTGAACGCGCTTCGATGTACGGGTGGATTTCCAGTCGGCGATGAACGCCCTTGACCGCGCTTTCAAGTGCGCGGCGGCGGTCACGTAGTGTGTACTGGGTGAGTAGCGTATCGTTGAGATAGACGCAGTCAAATACTCGAAAGAGTGGCCGCTGTCCGGTGTCTTTGTTCGTCTTGTTTTCCTTCTCTGAGATGGCTGCAGTCTTAAGTGTGCCAAACCCGACGATGTGATCCGTGTCCATATCCCAAGTGATCATCTCGCCATCCAGGATGATGTTCCTCACGTTCTTCCCGAACGCATCTCTGATAAATCGCGTCAACGCACCAGCATCGTCACCGTCAAAGTGCTTGCCATAAAGGTATGCGTAGTCTTTGGCCTTGCGTGACCAGAAACCAAAGAGTCTTCCACCTGGTGCATCTGGGTCCTCGACCATGTGGAGTTGCATCCGTTCTCCGTCTAGCTTCTCTTCTATCCAAAATGTGTCATCATCTGAATTCCCCTTAAACCTGGTCACCATCTTCTCAAAAGAGCCTAGTTTATCCTGGAATTGCGCCAACTGAGGCTGGAAACACTGCATTAGGCTGAGGCCTATGTCTTCTCCTTCTAGACGTATTTCGGGATCGAACAACTCCCAGCATACACGTCGAAGATTCGACGAGATGTTGAAGAGTGTCTCGGCATCTGGATGCCAAATGTCGAGGATCGTCTTCTCTGTCGCTCCGATCTTCATCTGACGAAGAATCATGCGGATGAGCCATGTCATCTCTTCGGCGTTCATTCTCCGATAGAATCTCTGAAAGATCTTGACCTGCTCATCTTCGCTCCCTACTTGCGATAGCTTGTCCAAAGCGTTGTTGACCTCGGCGATGCTCATGTCGCTATACTCGGTCTTGAACTGCCGTGGTGACAAGACCTCGAAACACCGACCAGCAAAGTCACCCGCCGTCGAGGCCGAAGCCTTGTGCAGGTGGCCAGGCAGCTTCCAGTTCAGCATGTTTTTGGCATCGTCCGAGTCCTTGCCGATTCTGGTGAGCTTAATCAAGACCTTTGCAATCGCTTTCTCTTTCAGGCCGTACATGGCTCGATCTCGGTCCTTGTCCGGGATGATGAGACGCATTGCCGGGTAAAAATCGTTGCCCACTTGCTTGCGCCAATTTGCGATATATCTCTCGATGATGTTCCGCTTTGCTTCATGCGGCGACATGTTTGCGTGTCCGTGCGGTCCCGCTTTTCGGCGAGGTCCTGCAGGTTGCTTCCTTTTCTGCGTGTCCATGAGTGGGTCAAATAGCTCCGTGAACAGCGTATGAAATGGGAGTGTCTTGTGCAGGTTGAGCGGCCGCGTTGGGTATTTGTCGTCGAGCTCGTCATCGTGGCCATACATGAGCGTATTTTCCCGGACGGCTTCGGCGTCGGGCATGGGCGTGTCTTCCGCCATATTGAGTGCACGGAAAGACAAAATGGCTTCGTATGTGGATTGTTTGAATCCTAGGTATGGGTAGTAGTTGCCTGGAAGACTCGCGTTAGCGGCAACGCGTGATCACGTGGCTGTCAGCACCGAAAGCAGTTAGTAGGTTGCCCGATGCACACGTCACATGTATCCCGGTCCTGGGAGCGACTGTTCGCAATGCTAATCTTAGAATGATGGAATTGCGACTCCACATCACGTCTCTCGTTTTCCGCTCAATCTTTCCTTGAACTCTCTCGCATGCCGCGCAGAGATAGCTTACCACTGCGGGCTGTTACCCCTTGGCTTCCGTATACGTCATCGTCTCTCAACCACCCAATGGGCTCTAAATGAGCTCTGCACGCAGTCAGGGCTGGGTTCCGCAGTCAACGGGCGATACACAGCACAACGTACGCGACGCTGCGCTGCGAGGTGCCTCTCGAGCCTTTTCCAAGCCATCTGCGAAGCCGAAACCGCTCGTCAACACGTACACAGGGGGAGACAATGGGGCTTTGCTCGCAGCAACAAAGGTCGGCACAGTCGGCACAGGCAGCCCGGCATCACTACGAGGAGACTGGACTGGTGGATTCCCGAAGGCCAGCAGACCAGATCTATCCAAATCCAACAGCTCCAACTCGCTGAGCGTCCCGGATGATCACCTCGACCGTACGCCCTCCCCGTCCAACATCGCGGCCCGGCTAGCGGCTGCCCGACACAGCCCCCTGCGGCCCATGCCCCAGGCTACCAGTGCGCCTACAATGAACGCACGACAAGCAAACGAGAGGGATACAACGCCTCCGTCAGCCAGCGTCGCCAATGTGCTTGCGAGGCTAGAGCCTAAGAACCCCAGCCCGCAGCCGCCGAAGACGGGCGTCAGCCTTGGATCGTCGTCCTCGGCTGCTAACACTGCTCGACAACCAGAGCCATATCACAGATCGACCGACGACACTTCCATACCGCCTACAAGTTCCCTAGTCAGCATGTTCGAACAAGCCCGACCCAGCACGCCCAGCAAGCCGCCTCCCGCACCCTTACATGTTACGCAAAACTTCCCTCCACCTGTGCGATCGCCTAAACCGCAGCGTGCCTTTAGACTACCACCTGAACCGAGAGACGATTTACCGTTAGAGAGAACAAGGACACGCACTCCGCCGCCCGTCAAGCCGAAGCCGAAGCACCAGATCCAGCTCCCTCCCCAGTACCTTGATGGCAACAGTGAGCAGGCATACTTCAACACCTCTAAGAAGGACCCTCTGAAGTCACCTGTCATTAAGCAAAAGCCCGCCCAGTTGACGGCTATCAAGACGTCCATAACACCACCTCCGAAACCCCCGCAAAGACGCTCTCGCCAAACGCGGCCTAAGTCGCAGGATGTGTCTCAGTCGACCTCGGTGCAAAGAAGGAGAATGTCGGCATCCGCCGAAAGCCACCAGACACCTTCCACACCATCCTCCTTCAAATCCGCTAGAGAAGAGCAAGAGGAAGACAGGACAAAACCCAGCGTGCCTCCACCTCGACGGTCAACTACTCGGCGAATGGACTCTACCCCAGCTACCAGTAAATCTCTGTCAACCGCACCGATACAGATCAAATCGCGCGCTCAAAGTCAAAACCCATCTTCAACGCCCCCAGTGCGAAACCTCTCACCTACCCATAAGCCAGCGTCTATCTCACGAGCAGCATCGCCTTCGGTGTACCATAACAATTACCAGCGGGAGTCAGTCAAACAAATCACTCAGCACATGACCGGCGAATCTCTATCAAGTGCCATAATGGGCGCTGCCATCGCCGCTCATTCCCGCAACGTCTCGCCAGCACCACGTCCGATGTCGGTTGATCCCCTATTCCCGCCTCGTAAACAGCATCACCACCACCCATTTCATCGGTCGCCATCGCCTCCTAAACAATCCCCTCCGAAGAGTTCCGGAAAAATGCGAACAACCATGCGCAAGGACCCGTCCTCGTCGGATGATGAAGATAGCAAGGCCGACAAATATAAGAAGAAGGGGACGCGTATCATGGGTATCAAGGGAAGGAAACATCCAAACAAACACCATGAGGGTACGCGGAAACGGTGGCGCGATCAGATGACGGAAAGAGAAAGGAAACGGTATGAGGGTGTGTGGGCCGCCAACAAAGGGCTCTATATACCTTCGTCGGCTCGTGCATCGCCTGGTGACGACTCGGCGCTCGATGTTCTGAACCTCCTTGTCAAAGAGATATGGATGCGCAGTCGATTACCCACCCATGTTCTCGAAGAAGTTTGGGATCTGGTTGATGGTCGGGGCATCGGCAGGCTGAATCGATATGAGTTTGTGGTTGGTCTTTGGTTGATTGATCAGCGGCTCAAGGGGAGGAAGCTACCTGTCAAGGTTAGCGATAGTGTGTGGCAGAGCGCCAGAGGTGTGCAGATTCAAGTCAAGTTCCGCAATTAGTAATATCGGAGAGGAAGAATGAGCGTTTAGAAGATGCATTGCCATGGCGTTGGTGGGGGTTCTTGTTGCTGTTACTGTAGAATCCTAGAGATACCCATAATCATAGCTTTTTCTTTTGTTTGCTCAAAATAAACAACTTTATTCTTTAGCACAAACTTGGCCGTCTGCCTCCTTCCTTGTCTCCTCCTTTTGCATACTCAATAGTCCTGCACTGCGTACAAAATTCGCGCTACTCCAGAACCCTCCACTGAAATCCAGATCGTACCAATAATTTACGGCGCAGCAAATACCTTCCTCGTTGCAGCTCTGGCTCACCTTATGATACCACAGTGCAGGAAGATACAACATATCGCCTTCCTCGAGCGTCACACGCAACGGACGCGAAAGCCCCGAATACAGCGTCGTATTCTCATCGGGAAGATCCGGATCCCACGTCGCAAACGGCACATATGCCACCGGCTCATCGACAGCAACCACGAGATCGCCTTTCGCCAATCCACCAGCAGCAGCAGCAGTAGGCGGCTTCAAGTTCGAACGCGGACGATACGTAGCGGCTAGCACGGCTTTCTCATTCACGCAGGGGGCTTCGAGGGGCGGGAGGAGGACAAAGTGTTTACGGCCGAGAATCTGGACGTAGATGTTCTCGTAGTGGTCCTTGTGTAGCGCTGTGCACGAATGGGAGTTTCCGAGCCAGAAATTGATCGCGTCAGGGTCTTTTTCAAGCGCTATTCTTGCAAAGGGGATGGAGCGCGGTACGTCGCCGAAGAGCGGTGCGTACTCGTTGCGTAGATTGTCGTTTTGGGTTTGTGCGTAACGGGTTGGAGGGGTGTCGGCTTGTTGTTTGGGGGGGTCGGAGAGTTCTTGGGCTTGGATGGCTTGGAGCACGGAAGCGAAGGGTTCTTCTATCTCGTATGGCTTTACGAATATGGAATGAACGTCGCCGTCGCCGCTGCTTGTGGTGGGAGGGAGAGAGATGAGTGCGTCGGCGTTGCCGTGCGGGGTGAGTGCTACGTTTACGTTTTGGCCAGACATGACGTTTGTGAGGTAGGTAGCGTTCCATTTTTTTCGTGCTTTGAAGTCCTTGGCTCCGTTACGCAGGAGGAAGGGTCGGTTGCGGGATACGTGGCGCATAAATTGTAGCGGGGAGGGGTCTCCATGGAGGGTATCGATGCTGGACGGGTTGAGGTCGTGGTACGACGTTATGAGCGCTGATGAGGATCAGAAACATGAAACAATGATGGATAGGTAAGAGAAGAAAGGAAGAGAGAGTTGGGGGGCTTGGAGAAATGGGATGTCACCTCTTACAGCATCTTGCAGTGTTTCTTCACCCTCGAGTCCTGTTGGTGCGGGCCTGGACTCAAAGTCAGAACGCACAGCGGATGCATAGGTAAGGACATTGCTTGAATTTTCTTACTGTGGAATAGTCTGCTCCTGACTCTTCAAACCAACTACTTCATCCTCGACTCGAAGCATGATCAACTACTCGTGTTCATGTGAAGGCGCGCAGAGTTCGTGTAGGTACGTAGTGGGATCGATACCCGGACTTAACAGCCCTAATTAGCGCCGGAGATAGGTAGCCTACCGTAGCTTTCGGAATTCCGAACCATCGTCAATTCACTCCACACATAACGCTAAGCGCGGTTCAAGATACAAACACCCAAGCAAAAGATGCGAGACTGATAACCCGGCTCAGCAATTCCCCCATTGCAATGCCGTCGCCATGGTCTTTCTTCCACCGCTTCCGCAACTTCCGCAATAAGGTGCGATTAGACCTATCACCACAAAATGTGTCGCGTACGTGCTCTCTCTCTCTCTCTCTCTCTCTCTCGCACATCATCACTCAGCCCAGTCCTAACAACATCTACCCTTAGGAAGCATCCTCATCGCCGCCAACGTGCTGATAGTCGGCCACACATTCCGGAGCTACATCGGCGGCCTATGCACCACAGAAGGCATATCCATGATACCCACGATGCCGCACTCGTACCTGTCCACCCCCGTCGTCCTCTTCTCCTCGCTCCACCGTCGCGGCCGCAATATCCGCGTCGGCGATGTGGTAACGTACACGCACCCCGTGCTGCCGGGCGAGAGCGGGTGCAAGCGCGTCATTGGCATGCCTGGCGATTTCGTGAGCGTGATGACGCCCGGGCGGATCCGCGGCGAGGATGTGGAGGCGGTGGATGGGGAGGGCAGGTGGGCGAGTGTGAGGGAGCAGATGGTGAGGGTGCCCGAGGGGCATTGTTGGCTGGCGGGTGATAATTTGGAGTGGAGTCGCGATAGTAGGTTGTATGGGCCGTTGCCGTTGGGCTTGGTTAGGGCTAAGGTTTTGGCTGTTGTGTTGCCGGTACGGGATGCTAGGTGGATGGGTGCTCAGGTCGATGTTGTGGATCCGAAAGTGGGGGAGAGGGAATGGGTGATGAAATAGGTATGATGGGCATCGACGTAAGCGTCGTGTAGTGCAAATCTGATGTCTCGACGAGCTGGTTCTCGGGAAACATGGAAGTTATCTTCCTAAAGACTCTTCACGATAGGGTGAGCTTCAAAAACACTATTAAGCATAGGTTCTGAAGCCTTCAGGACTTGGAATGTTTTTACCAGTTGGTACAGTCTAGATGATAAGCACAACAGATATCACAACGGTCAAGAAGAGTCGAGCTTTGTATCTATGTGTGTGTTTGATTACTATCGTGATGGTGCTACGACCATCTAAAATGTCCGTCCGAATATGGACTAACTACATCTTTGGGTGAGTGCTTGGATGTCCATGGACATTAACATCCCCACCCAAATACCACGACGATCCCATTATCTCAATGTCATTACTTCCATTACTTCCATTCCCACAGAAAAAAAAAACCCCGCTCTCCCACCACCTTAACCTCGTTTCAAACTCCGACTTCAATATCGTACTCGCCCCCTTCCATCCACGTGCTCCTTAGCACTAAAACTCTTTGCCACCCAACATCTCAAGTCACGGACTAGCCGGAGTCAGAAAACCCCTCATCCAGTCCATCCCCCTCATCACTCTCACTCAACTGCATCTCGCGCCCGCCCGAGAACGTCGCCGAAGCCGGAGAATACGCAGGACGGGGCGTATCGTCAAGCTCGCGCAGCTCATCCATATTCGCCGCCAAATGGGGCATGTAAAGCTGGCCCAAGGGTTCGCGAGGGTCGGGGCGGTGCGGTCGATGCTGGGTTGTAGTAAAGCCGTAGTGGTCCGTCCTCGTGTGGGGTTGTCGTTCGCGCGTGGGATTACCGTTGGTGGGCGTGTGAGTATGTCCTGTCTCTGTGTTCTCGTCGCGATGGAAGGTACGCCATTCAGGTGTGTGGTTTCGAAGGGTTGTAGTACGATCTTGGTGGGAGTTACGTGCGGGACTGGCCGTGGTATTAGCGGTCGTGGCATAGCGGCGTGGTGTGTGCTGCTGCGAGGGTACACGTCCTCTGTCCAGACCTTGCTCGCGCGGGTGAGGTAAGCTGCTGAAGAAGGCGCGAAGCTCTGCGTCTGTTCGTGCGGGCTGTGCGAATGGTACGGCAGAGCCTTGGAGCTCGGGAATAGGCGGTGGATTCAGCGATGGAGACGAGAAGCGATTTTCGTCGTGTTCCATGTTTTGGAGTAATTGAAGTCGAAGTTGGTCGGCGCGAGCATTCAGTCTACCAATTTCTGAAAGCAGACGCTCGTTTGGCAGTGTGGTGATGGGTGTCCGATCGTTAGACAAGCGCTCTTGAGCGCCGATTTGTTCGCGCATGCCACCGCGTTGCCATGGGCGCCCCTCCCGAAGAGCGCGACTACGTTCTTCAAATAAAGAGAAAACCTCCTCTTCCTCCTCGTCTGGAAGGCTCGCAGCAGCAGGCCACTCAGTTTCCAACTCAGTAAGAGGCCGACGCTCTGCGATAGCACGTGCGGCGAGGGTAGCACGAGACTCTTGCTCAGGCGCTGGAACCTCAGACAGATCCGGTTCAGATGCGTCGGTAGCTTGGTTGTCCCGACGAGATCGTGCCTCTGGCTCAGTGTCGATCTCCTGACCGTGAGCTGGTCTCGGTGGCCATGACTGGATCTGAGGATGCATACCACGACCCCGACCCGGTACCGAAAGTGGTGAATCTCCAAACATGTTCTGAGCAAGTCTATTCCCTGACTCAATAAAGTGTGGATATCTGGAGCTATCGGTATTGGGAAGTGGACCACCATCACTCGACTGAGCAGAGGTAGACCCAGCCCTAGTAGCTTGAGCTGAACTTTGCAGTGGACCCCAGATAGGATACTGTGCAGGACGCGGTCCTTGGAGGTAGTTGGACTCATGCCCACGCCGATCAGCAATGAGCCTATTAATCTCGGCCTGCATCTCCTGTATGCGCTGAAGGTTCGAAGTCGATGCACCCGCAGAGCGTGGATCCGGCTCATATAGCTCCTGGCGACAGTTGGGGCAAGTACCTCGCCTCCGGCCCGAACGAGGCGCACTCTCATCGAACCAGGATAGGACACAGACGGTGTGGAACATGTGACCACAAGCACGAAACCTGACCACGTCTGTAGTCAAGCGTTCCAGACAGATTGTGCACTCGGTATTGCCGGGGAGAGGTTCGGCCGTGGTGTCTATGGGGGTAACAGCTGTCATGTAGAACTCTGGTTGAGACCGGAGAGAGGGCATAGCGCTTGGAGGCTGAGAGAGAGGCTGAGCGGTCTGGGGCGTGGAACTGCCACGAGCCTGTGATCGTGCTCTTGTCTGTGCCTGTGGGGCCCTCTGGGCTTGGTCAAATTCTGAGAGGAAGATACTGGTGTGGGCTACCTACGGGTGGCTGCATCTCAGCGCGAGGCCGCGTTCCAGGCGTCCCAGGAGGAAGCGGAACGTCGTTGCGGTGGAGAAGTCCAATCCTGTTAGCATTGAACTCATCAGACCCAGTCTCAGCCCAGGATAAACCCTCTGAATTCCGGCCCATACGGTCTGAGTAATACCGCCTTTCCATAGCAGCCTGTCCCCTCCTGTCGATTTCACGTCGGTCTGGCCCCATTTGCCTGATAGGCCTAGGCATGACAAACGTGTCACCGGGAGGCATCAAAGGCCTGTGCCCCAGACCCGTATAGGAGTCCGATGGGGAGGGGGGTTGAACGTAGCGCTGATGGGGATGCCAAGGCGTATACGCAGTTGTTAGCTCAGGTGGCCCCATGGGCGCTCGAGGTAGTATCCTTTGACGCTGGTCCGCCTGCGATGGGGAATCGCGGCCTTCGCTCTGATTCTCTGGCGGATCTGAGGTCGGTGCCATGGTCGCGGTTGAAGTCGCGGTTGAGTTCGCAGTTGAGCGTGCAAACTTTGCTGTGCCGTGTTTACAAACGCGAGAGTAGAAGTGGGAGGGCAGAGCGCGTACGTAGCTATAAATCAAAGTCGCGCCGAAGAAGATACGAGAGCAAAACAGGCCCACTAGCGCGGCCCTGGGCTCTAGGACAGCCAGGGAGCAGGTGAAGTAGAGTAGAGGTGAGCAGAAAGCCCTAGTCGCAGAAGCAGAAAATATGGGTCCAGATATTCGAGGTGAATGAGACTAAAGTGTGGCGGAGACCAGTCACCTCGTCAACAGAGAGAGGCTGGACGATCTTGCTAGGCGAGAAGCTATTCACTTCGTCTTAAGAGGCCAACGTACACGGGAGGCTGGTCCGTGCGCGCTGTTTACTGCTCATTGCCATGGCAAGGAGTCAACTGTGCACCCGTCAGTTCGAAGGCGAATGAGTTCCAGCAGTTGAGAAAACATACCATGAACACACTTTCAACCCGCATCTCACCGATCTTTCCAAACAGGTACGATGCGTTACCAAAGATGCGCCGTTTACAGTACAAGATTTCTTGATATGTAGCGTGCCGATATACTCACAGATCCCAACGTTGCTCCCATCATCCACACGAAACTCCTCATTATCATTCCGAAAACGCCACAAAATGCGATATCTCTTCCATATTCTCCTTGCTCAACACTTACTCACCATCCTCGCTTGCTCACCGAAACACCACAGACACACGCTCAATCCCAGCTCTCCTTCTCTCGCTGCGGCGTCCCCAAAACACCAACTCCGCCCCCCGTCCGCCTCCGTCTCCGCCCCACAATCTCAATCCCCCAATCCGCCAACTGCCACGCCCAACTTCCCGCCACCATAACGCCACTAACCACATTCACCAGCCTGACCACCAATCTCCAAAACCCGCCCCACTCCTCCACCACGGCCAACATAATCGGCTCGATATCAAACTTGACAAAGATTCCGGGCACGTAGTTCTCGCTGACCTTGTGACTCTGGCTCGTGACGGCGTATTGGTTCGTCTTGATGGCGTGCGTGGTGTGGAAGATGGAGCTGGCGGGGTGGTTCTTGGAGCTTGTGATGGAGGAGAGGAGGGGTAGGAGTGAGGCATCATCGGTGTAGATGGTGGGCACAATGGAGAGGTAGTATTGGAATTTGTAGAATTTGTCGTTGGGCGTTGGGGTCACGGCGATGGTGGCGTCGAGGGGGTTGGTGAGCGAGGGGTAGTAAGGACCGAAAGACATCTCTCTGATAATATGGGAAAAGTTGAAAGCTGCTTGTGGTTAGCTTTCCCTGCTTGGGTGTGGCCAAGGGAACTCACTCGAATGGTCCAGATGTTCGCCAAATTCGAGATAGCCATGGCCCCTCGCGGTAATATGAAAGTCGCCTTGCACTTTGTTCCCGTCCATACTCCCAAAGATGCGACAGCTATCCGTTTGGGCACGCACCCTCGGCGTCTTGCTAAACTTCCTCTTCCTCGCCCGGCCCAATTGCTCATGCACATCCCAAAGCTCCTCCCAACCTGGCGCCGCCTTTTCGCCCCCTCCCTTGCCAAGCTCATGCATTCCACTCTCCAAGTTCTTGCCTGTCCATTGCGACCAGGTAGTCGGATCTTTGCGGAGGAGGTCGCCGGCCAAGGTGCGATCACCGGCTGCGTCTTGCATGTTGACGTGGAGGTCGGCGCAGCGCATGGCTACGATCACGTCGATGTTTATTTGCATGTCGTGGGATACGCCCTTTTCGACAGAGAAGGTTTGGCTGGTTGTGCCGGCGAACCAGCGCGTTATTTCGGACCATGCGAGGTAGATGCACGTCAGGATGAGCGTCACCGTCCATGCCGACGAGTTGCGGCCCTGGACGAGGTACGTCTTCTTGGTTTTGGCTACGTGCCTTCGTTAACGTCGGCGTCTTATCGTAAAGCGTCACCGAAAGCACTACTCACGGAAAGCGTCGAAACTCGACACAATGCCACCCTTCGACGGCCCAAACGCATCCTCATCATGCCCATGCGCCCCGAAGCCGTTCATCTTGGGCGCTCAAATCGCGAAAGATTCGAGGTACAGCAGACCCAATCGCGACTCAGTAGCACTGTCGTCTGGATAGAGAGTGTGGTTGTGTTGTGGGCTAAGGAGCGACGTTGACTGTTCCAGGTGTTGCGATTGGGAAAGGCCACCTTGAGTTGCGGATACGGTGACACTTGTCCGTGCCCGCGGAAGAGGCCCGTTTGGGTTCGCCCCGCCACGTGATACCGGCCTTGCTTAGCTAGGTAGTAGACCTGTCCTTTCCACTTCAGCGTGCAAACAGCACAATCGGAAACACGGCTCTGGTTGTATTTATTCATTTCTTCGTATCGCTCATCCGTTACTATACATGGATGCGCGCCCATATGTATCAGGCATCATTAACACGCACTAGGCATCCGCATCTCTCAAGCCGCTGAACTTGCTGTCTGCTCCCTGTGCAAGTCCTCCCTGTGCAAGGCCGGATCCTCTGTCGGTGACAGCCGCAGACGCCGCATCCTGCTTCGCAAACTTGAGTTCCGCCTCCCTAGCCGGATCGTTCTCCGTGCCGATCTCCGCAAACTTGGAGTTACCGCTCAGGTTTGGGTCCTCGGTGAGGTTTGCGCCCTTTGGCTGGAGTACACTAGGGTCGATATTCTGACCAGCGACACCCGCCGTGGGCGCTATGTTGCCCTGGATATCGGCGCCACCAGAGGTCCCTGTCGAAGTACCCCGCGTTTCGCCAGACGAGTTGACAGCTGAGCCAGTACCAACGTAGGTGGGACCTACACCGCTCTCCTTGCCCAGACCTTTGCTTGAGCTTATCGTCTTCTCCTCGTTCCATCCTTGTTGAGCCTCTCGAGCCTCCGAGTTGACGGCTGCGTCGAGTTTGGTGGCATTGGAGCTGTCTGTCGTGTTTGTGGTAGTCGACGACGACGGCTGCTTTGACGCTGCGGCCTTGGGGTTTCCCTCGCCAAAGGAGCCCGAGTTCTTGAGCGACTCGCCTGCTAGGGAATCGGATGTGACAGTTCCGACGGCCTCGTTGATCTTGTTGTTCGCGGCTGGGTCGTTTGTGACCTGTATATAGTATTAGCAAAGTGCTTGAAGGTATTGTGTCTCGAGAAAGACGAAACTGAACTGCGAACACCAGCATAGTCAAGCAAGAAATTTCTTACCTTTGTTCCGTGAGATGCCATCGTGGTGGTATTGGATCTGATTTAGTTTTTTGATGTTGAGGAGTCGTGATTGAGTTGAATGAAGCAGTTGTGGTGATGTGGGGAGGTGAAGAAATTACAAGCTGTCCTAATGTATGCCGACCCATTGATATGGCGTATCTCTGCGTCATGCCATCGAGGTATGGGTGACGTCAAAACATCTGGGCAAGTCAGCCCTACGCCTTCAACCCCACCTCCCAAAGAGCGTACCGCAACGCAGATCGGAATCCGGCAAGAGATCCATGCCTTGGAATTGGGCACCTCTGCATGTGGCGATTTTGCGGCTGAAATGGCGTCAGGAACCGTTCTTGTCCGTATGGCTGCTCACGCGGATATAGTTATGCCTTTTTAATGGTGCTACAAACACAATAGAATTTGACGAGAGTGTAGCATATATGGTCACGGTCATTGGTAAAGATTCTGACGCGTTCGATTGTGATTTCATTCGTACATTAGATGCCATAGGACTGCTCTTGCAGTCTGACTACTGAACGCAGTGACAAGTAGCCATCCATGGTCTTGAAGTACTCCACCCCACTATACTTTGGGTATCTCAAAATGTTTCTCCCCGCGCAGCGCTCTACTGTTTAACGCCTGCGCTGGGGTCATTCTTCTGTGGGTATCCATAGTCCTTGCCAGTGGTATCGGCGAGCCCGGAGTGGTCCTTCTGCTCACGCGAAACTGCGTCGTTGGGAATACCACCAAGACCATCCTTTGCCTCGCGAGCAGAGGCACCGACGCCACCTGTCGCGGGCTCACGAAGCGAACCGCCGCCGGAGGAGATGCCCGATTCTTGGCTGCCGGAACCGACGTTCACGGTACGCGCATCAGAGGAGTTGAAGTCTGAGGCGACCGGAGGTTGATCGGGGAGAGGGAGGTTGGACTGGGCCTCATTCACGGCCTGGGCGTTGCCCTTCATGTCCGTGTTGGTGTTGCTGTAGCCTTGTTGAGAGGAGACCATTTTGAATGTGTGTTTGTTTTCTTTGGACGTGTTAGCAATACTAGATTCGTATGGTGTTGTATCTGGTAGACTTGAAGGCCACTAGACAAAGCTTCCGACTTCGAAGCCATCCACAACGTGCTAATAGGAAGCTGCACTTACGTTAAAGGTATGAGAAGATGGTTGGAGTTGTCGTGAGTTTGATTTCGGTCGTCAAAGTGTAATTAAGCTGTTGTTGTGATACTAGAGAGGAAACTGTGTACTCAGCATCAGCGGCGTAACAGTTTTATTATGGGAGCGGGGAGCTCCTACCCCACCGTGACGTCAATGTGATGCAATCCCTCATCGAAGATTCCCGTCGTCTCGAAGCGGGCCGCTTGTCACATCATCGGTTGTTCTTCTGCAGAAATAGTTAGCGCGGTTGTTTACACTCCGGAAAGCTGAGCCGCGATGTCGCGTGTGCTGGGTAGTGAGGGGCTCCCCGCTCCCAAGCAGCAAGGTAAATTCCATTACTATGCGACAACGAACTATCGCAACGTACTTGTATGCGAGCTGAACCTCCGAAGCTGGTAACAGTAAGAATTGAAGTATGGTACAGACTCAGCCGGTGACGGTCTATGAGAAACATCGCATTTTGAGGCAGGCGCCGTTTTCGACGTTCCTCAGATATGTACTACATTAAAGTTTCTAGTGAGATACCCAATTTGAAATGCTCGTAGAAAAACGATCTGAGAAATCAAAAGGCAAGAATTATGCGATGAGGAGATAAGGCCGTTTCCAAATGCCCGTTGGGTTTCCAGAATAGGATGTGATCCTTGACTCGGGACAGCATACTTTATGAGCCGTGTCGGTATCCCAAGTTCCCTGCAAATGAATGCATGGTGTCTTGCGGTTCCTGGTTCATCGGCACGGAAGCATATCGTAGATTGTTCTGCCGCTCAAGGTATAGAAGCCCAGTTGCGTAGGAACCAGTCACGAAAACGGGTTACGTGAACATCTGGATAGATTGAGTTGAGATACGCGGGAACGACGAAGTCGTAACGGCCCTCGGCGGTTGCAAGAAGTAGAGCGAGACGACGCTGACCCGCAGTATCACCTCCAAGTTGCGCCATCGTCATCTGGTATTCGAGGTCTGCAACAGCCAGTCAGTGACGATGGTCATTCATCGGAGATTGGACCACATACTGCCGGGGTCTTGATAGTCAATACTAGCCCATGGTCGGTCTCCAGGAAGTTAGTTGAGATATTCGCGCGCAAAAACATGGGATCAACGCACTTCTGCATGCTCTGATGAGCTCCACGAGCGCATTAACGGTCATGCGTTCACCACACATGCTCATCTCTGAAGGCCAAGTCGGCATATCAACAGCTCGAACCACGAACTGGGCCACGTCGTATGCAGATGTCAGGCATATCCACGATGGATTGTGTGCAGAGTCGTATATCGGTGCCATCGAGGTCATTTGGCGGGCGTCGACGATAAAGTCTCCTTCGTTGCCGTAGCCGGTATTGACACCAATTCGGTGGGACATAATCCCGTTCACGGAGAAGCGCTCGTAGAGTATACCGCAGACGAAGACGGTTGATTGTATATTGCTGCGGTAATACTGTAGCAAGGCTAGAGCTGAGTTCCGTCCGCGATCGAGTAGTCCATTCTGGCCTCGTAGGCCCGGCTGACCTTCGAACTCGGCTGGTGCAAAACGTCGGACCCGGCACTGTACGGCTGCTTCAATGAGTCGAAGTTGAGGACTACCCATCACTGTAGAGATGACGGTATCGACACCCAGCAGTGCATGCTGCAGAGAGGCAGGATTGTTGTAGTCGACGGCTTGACAGTTGTAACCCGAAGCTATCAGGCTTGTTTGGTGCTGGTTGCCATTAGAGACTTTCTATGATACAACGAGGAGAAGCATTGTGTGTCTCTGAAGAGGCTTACCGTCCGTGACAGAATGACGAGCTGGTGGCTAGTCGACTCATTGATCTCTCGAGCTATCAAGAGCGCCAGTCCGCAGGTACCTAGGGGTTCGAAGTAGTGGGATTAGTTCCGTGCAATATTCGGACTGCTGGTGGTTGTCGTACCTGCTATTGCGACACGCATGTTGGTTGACATTGCTTGCCTGAGCTTGTTCGCTCAGAAAAGGAAACCGATGGGTTTGAGCGTGAAGGATTTCGACTCCTTGACCTTTTCTATTGCATATAAGAAAGATATGTTGGGCTTCAGTGCATGCTCATCGACCCCTTCCCACCCAACGCACAATATTATTGAAGTCCGTGACTCACAGGGGTAGAACTGGATGGCAGGACGGTGATGGGGACACACAGACCATGGAGGTCGGCCTAGCGCTTCCGGATACGGTCAAATGATTGTGAACTCTAGGGTATTGCTTACAATACATGGCCATGTGGCGCCATGATTTCCTCCACAGTGCCAATAACCATACGTAGCGTAGTCTAAGTAACCCAAAGCTTGTCATGGTACCAATATCTTTTGAGCCGGGCCGAGCGTGAGTGTAGAAGGCATTCACATGCCACCGTCTTTTGTAACACTCAGGGATGCTCGGAGGTGAGCGTGGCAGGACTTGTGGAAGACGTAACGGATGAATCTTCGACGACTGGGATGCGGTTGCCTTATTCCGGTGCCTCAACCGTTAAGCATCACACGGTTTGACGAATACCAGGGGACTGATTCGCTGCTCTGGTGCTGGTGCCCGCGTCTTCTGACTCTTGGCTGCACAATGATGGAACGAAAGGAGAGGAGCGTTTGATGTGGGCGTGGGGTTGATGCTGAAGAAAGAGGACTAGGTGACTAACTACCGTAACCCATCAGAGGGCAGCAAATGAAATCGTCGGAAGAGGCTCTTGGGGTCTGCGAATGAGCATCAAACAGAGCTTGTGGCCGGCCGTCGTCCTGTTCTGCCAAACATGCCGCTAGGGAATGAAGGCCAACCAATCGAAAGAGTAATAGAGAGTTTAGTCATCACCTGGCTTTCGGCATGAGGACGTAGCGCATCGTCAGGGAGCTCCTCAGGCGCTGTACGTCTTCATTGTTAGACCTGATCTTAAACATAGGAGTGGGTCCGTAGGGCTAGCCCTATACCACGGAAGCGACCGCATATTCGACCAAACTGTGGCTTCTCAGAAGTGTGAGCCTTGTGTGAAGCTTCGGGGCGTCGGTTCGGCTGCGCGAAGGACGATCTGGTAAGAGCCGAGCACATCAGCCTCGACGGGCTGGCCGAACGACATGCTGTGGGGAGCTAGAGTTATTTGCGGAAGATGTTTTGCCAATCAGTTGCCAGAGAAGAGTACCAAGAGAATCCCGGGAAATGACGAGATAGGAAAATGGGGCCAAAACCGGTGAGGCTTAGGGTCGCACAAACACCGGCGAAAGGCAGAAGCATCAAACTCGAGCCTATTCGCTCAAGGTCCAGCATTTCAAATGGACAAGTGCCGCGTAGAGCGCCGATTTTAGTCGGGAGACCTCTTACGAATCTCGTATGTCGTATGTGGGTTTTGTCCGCTCCACTAGGTAGTTCTTGCTCATCATGGGCAGCGCAGGAGAGCAGTCAACCAGTCCGCTTGTGATGCTTGTCAGGTGAAGAGGTATCACGCCTCAGTGCATGAGAGATACCTCTATAGACCATCTCAAATCCACCTCTTGCTGCCAGATACTTCTACCTTGAGTGAAACCTGTTCACCGGTCCAGGTGGGGTAGCAGATAACCAGACTTGGTCGTGTCGGTGGAGGTAAGACTATGCAAAGGTCAGATGCTAAGAAGGACAAGGGAGAATGCGCAACTGGGGGAAATGGTAGACGGTATCGTATGGAGACGACATTCAGCTCATCTTACGCTGAGTCTCGCCGCCAAGGTAGTAGTGTGCAGGCTGGACTTGATCATCTCTCAATAGTGCATGGCTGCCTAGTATGATGCAGCGATCCCCCGCAGCTGGTCGGACGGCTCCGAACGCAGACAATCTGAGCGGAAACTGTCTTTTTGATGTACCTGGGCGGCGTTCTAAGGTGAAGCGGGCGATGACTGAAAGAGCTAGCGTCTCACGTGAGGACGCGTTCTCTGATCACGTGCCAGTCCTGAGACGACTTCGAACCTCACCGGCTTCTCGACCGAGCTATATCAATTGAGCGTTTGGTGCTATAGATTCCCGGCGATTGAGATAACTGCAATCACTATTCTCATGTTCGAAACGGGCAGTTCTGCAAGTAGCTGGCCGGCATCGAGCCACAAGACGCGTCGCTTGCACGCGCGTTCCAAGGGAATTGCAAGAGGAAAACTAGTCGGATCTTAACGCCCTTTGCCTTTGCGCCTCGTTGAAGGCACTGCACGGTGGAGATAGTCAACCTGTAAGAAATACACACGTCCTCTAGGAACACCGGTCTCTTAAGCCTCCTGTCACGTTCGTCCGTACGTGACGATCTGCAGTATGGAGTGTCGTAGACTCGTAGGTATGAGGCTGGAATCGGGGGTGTGCACAGACAAGGTGTTATGCACGACATAGCAAGCGCCCGGCTCGGACCAACCTGGTACGCGACCAAAGACGCGCCGCACGCACAACACTTTCCCTGCCACCGTATTGATCGCGTACTCTTCCTATAACACTCTCGGGTCAATTGATCTTTGGCCCTCTTTACACACCCTCAGTCGTGGTTGCCATCCCATCATGTCCGCCTCATCGCCCCTGCCTTCGTTTACCTCACCTGCAGAATCACGTCTCGGCAATGGCCGGCGCGCCAGTTTCAGTGGTCAATTGGCATTTTTGGTCCATTCGCAGGAAACGGTCGCGAACCGCATGCCCCCAGATGTCGACAATAAAGCTCTTGCTCGCCAGAAGCGAAGACGTACAAGGTGTGTTTCCATTATGGGTTCATGTTCTCGTTCTCTTCTTCCCATCTCAACCATGTTGACCCATGCTCAACGCGTCTGGGACGTGCGACGGGAGCTATGGATGCGGCTTCGGTCTACCCCGCCGAGCGACCTCCACTTCTACATCGCATCCACTGACCACGCCATCTTACCCCTAC
The DNA here is from genome assembly GCA_010015605.1 of Decorospora gaudefroyi. Classification (NCBI taxonomy): domain Eukaryota; kingdom Fungi; phylum Ascomycota; class Dothideomycetes; order Pleosporales; family Pleosporaceae; genus Decorospora; species Decorospora gaudefroyi. The sequence goes on from ML975275.1 coordinate 148,513, forward strand.
AGCAAAGAGGACGAAGACGTGCTCAAGGCAGAATATCTGAAGAATCCAAAGCCAGATAAGACGGCAAGGTTGGAGATTGTCAGCAAAGTCGCGCTTGGCGAAAAGGAAGTTCAGGTAAGACCACCAATATTGCTCCACGTCATGAGTGTGGGCGCCCTAGCTAACATGCGCTATTCAGATCTGGTTCCAGAGTAAGTCGCTCTCATTATCTGCGCATCGCATGCAACGGTATTGCGATAAATTTTGGAGCAAAAAGGCTCCAAAACTCCATCGCGTTCCATGCAGGTTCCTGAAACATGTCCTGATCACATCTTGCTTTTAGATAAACGCCAAAACGACCGCCGTCGCTCGCGACCTCTCGAAGCTTCTTCCACCGCGTCGCTAATGTCTTCATCGTCCACCATGTCCGACCCGCCAACCGAGGATGAGACGGTAGCGCTTCCGCACGATATCGATAACGCGCCCGCAGTGGATGAGTCGCCGGAGTGCCCGAAGTCCGACCCACCAGAGCATCCCGCGACGCCCGAACTCACTTCAGACGAAACCATACCGGAGCCGCGCACTGTAGAAACAGCTGCATCCGTCGTCGTTGAACCCGAGCTTGCTAAGGAGGTAGAAGTAGAACCCTCTACTGAAGCCCCGACTACAGAGACGGCACCCACTGAAGTCAACAACGAGCAACAGCCTGCACCATCGTCCCAAGGCGCCCCGCAACCGCGCACGTCATGGATTTCCAACCGCCGCAGCGCATCATTCGTACGATACAGTGAAGATTATGTGTCTGAAGTTATCACCTTTCCCAACGCTCCTCCGAAGCCCATCGAGTCGTCACCCCAAGTCGCGAAAACCCCATCACGACCATTGAAGCGCACACATTCCTTCGTGCGAATATCCACAAATGAAGACGGCACAGCACGCATCGTCACAGACCTCGATAAGACACCCTCACCGCCCAAGTCGAGGAAAACCCCATCCTCCCACTCCCGTGCTGCTGCTGGTCTTCGACGGAGCTACAGTGCAGCAGGCCTAAACGATCGCCTAGCCGCCGCTGCACGGGGAGAGCCGAGCCCCAAGGTACCGAGGACAACGTCAAATATCGGAAGAAGCAGAGACTCGCGTGCATGGGAATTCTGGTGCGATCCAGAGAGTCGCTCTACAACAAGCCTGACAACACGTGCGGAGCAAGAGGAAAGCGGCAGTGCAGCCGATGCCATCGGTATATTACGCGCAAATCGCAGAATACTAGCTCAGAACCAAGCCCGCCAGAACAGCAGTCCTCTCATGGCGCGCTACAGCTCGCATAAGGTACAGGGCAGCCCACTGGTGAAGAAATCGCGCGGGCCAATGCAACGCGCGTCCACCGTGAACGGCCGCTTCTCGGCCAACGACTATTCCGAGTACAAAAAGAACGGCGACAGCACCGAATCCGACGAATTCCCCCATACAGAAAGTGACAAGGAGAACTGGGAACCTGATGCACCCAAGTCGGTGCGCCGGGATCGTCAGGTCGCTGCTACACCTCCTGCATCTCGTGGTGCGCGCCGAATATTGGGCGAGAACACGGCTCTCATGTCGCAGACGTCAAGCCTTGGTGCGATGCTAGCGAAGGAGAAGCGAAAGGGCGAGGAGGCGGTCCTGGACCCCGAGCAGGACGATGAGTTGAGACAGTTCATGAGTGGTGATGGTATGAGTGGACGTTCGAGCATAAACTCAGCGGAAGAGGCAGGGTGTGTGGAGGGCTTGCTGAAGCTCAGTCAGGGTCAGTGGAGATGATCGTTTGAGGTCTGCATACGAAGATGCAGGACCAGAGACATTATTACGATTGGATTGGCGCAAACATTGGTTTTCTTTTACTGCGTCGCCATTACTGCATTTATATCACTAAGTTAGTGGTGCCGGATCAACTGGGACGGCGAAGGCTTATCATGACGGTCAGGTTTTGGGTATTTGGGGTTTGATGTCATGAGACGCAAGTCGAGGTTATTCTATTCAGTCATTCCAAAGTCAATCGACTTTTGCAATCCAAAGTCATATCTCTGACTCAGGAAATATTGACAACAACAGAACGCAGCAGCACCACCAGGAAACTGAATCGGGAGAATGAACGCAGCAGAACAGAAAGAGGAAAGAAAGGAAATCCACGGAAGAGAGTAGTAACACTGAAGGAAATGTGTCGTCAGTCATCAATCGCGCACTCTCCGCCAATCCTCCAGCGTACTAAACCCCCATCTCATCTCATCTCACAAAGTGCTCACATCCAGTGCATGGTCTGCTTCCACTTTTCATATCTCGACATCCCATCCGGGTGTTTCTTCACAACATCATGCACGCCAGCCGCCCACCTCTCTACAATACCCGGCTCGAGGAACCTCCTCATCTCTGTAGCGACCTACGGAGATGAGGGCTGGCTTACGAGATCTTCGAGCTCGGCGGTCGTCATAGCCATCTCGTTGCGAAGAACAAAGTAATGGCATGAGCGCGCAGTGCCAATGAGCCCGTTGTGGGACTAGAGGTAAAAGTCTGTGTAGTAGGGCGACGTGATCTTTCCGGAGCTGAGCGACGTGCGTGCCAATGAAAGGTATTTGCCACATCTTTTAGGAAGAGTTTGTCGTATATCTGATCTGCAATGATGCCGAAAATCTTCAAGCGCAAACCAGGTACCTAGGTCGACCAGCTGTGCCAACATTCTCTACAGCTAGATTAGGGAATCGCAGTACCCCTCCATACTCTGCGTGAGTCATTAGCAGTATGCAAGACATACTGGCAATAGCGACTGACGTCTCTGCTGGTAGTGTTGAACTGTAGGTTGAAACGCTGCACCTACGATGTGGCCATTACCTTGGGCATCTCTATGGTCCGCAAACAAGGACCTGTGCATTGCACCGCTCTCCGATGGCATGCTGGTCATCGACGCTGGAACTTGGTGATTTACACCTCTTTTTTCCGTTGGGTTGCCCGGCTTCGCGATTTGGGTCCTTGCATTCAATTCGGGTGCTTATACTTCGTTTCACGTTTGTAGACCCGCACGCCCCTGAGCCCTCGCTTTATACCGTCCGGTCATCTGCCAAACGGAATACTACCTCGTTGGAGGACTTCGCTGATTGGAAAAGGCCTTCAAAATGCACTGTTTGCGGGACTGGTGTTGAGAAGAGTACTACACATCGCCGGATGGACCTTGTATGAGTAGTCTCTGAAGGCTCGGAGGGGAGCAATCGCATCGCGCTTAGTAGTTCTTAGATCGTTGACGGCGTCGCGAACGTAGAACTTGTAGTTGTTGAGGTGTAGCGTGTTATCGTTAGTGATGCTCTTGGTCAAGATCATATTGAGTGCGTTCACTACCGCACTTTGTGTCGAAGAGACCTGGGGTAGGATGTGACGTGTTAGCGTAAGCCTGAATTCCACTACTGTCTACCTGCCGTAGGTAGGTATTGCAGATCGAGATAAGCGGTAGTGTTTCGATTAAAAGTCTCTATTGGCCTCCGATATTGGACCTGGACGCGGACTCGGAAACAACTATGTATAACTAACTATAACTAGTTATATATACCTATATTTTTTCTAATTAGGTAATTCGATTTTATCAAATCTAGGTACCAAATCTTGCAATCAAGTCCGCCCAATATGGTAAGCAAGTCTATCAAATTAACTCTTCTACAACACTATGAAACATCAAATCCAAATCAAATCACGGCCTCAGAGTTGATTGATTTAATTATTGACATTTATGTACAGTAACTCCAGTGGATAAGACTCGGTTTTAGTAAGTAGAGTACCTTTTTACCACCAATGCAGAACGGACGCTCAGCGTTATTTTTCGAACCCACAACATTCCACGCGTGCTCAAATAACCCAGATGAAGATGAAGATCAAGATCAAGCTATCAACCTTTCCAAAAGTCCCAGTCTGATACTCTTGTCATTCGCAGCATGCAGAAACCAAAACCCTTCCTCGTTTAATAGCTTTACTTTGCCACGGTACATCAGCATGAAACGGTCCAGAAAAAAACACAACCCTATCCCCTACTTTCTCCATGCTCTATTTCATCTCCACTACCTAAAGACTCTCTTCCCATAACTTAATCGATAAGTTTCGATATACGTTATTGCAGTGCTCTCGATTCACAAGTCGCACAACTTTTTTCTTTTTCTTTTTCCAGGGGAGGATGAAGGGTAGGCTGTTACTAGATTCGAAATGTTGGGCCGCGTGTTATAATACAATCAAATCAGACTTGTTCAAGAAACCATGTCATGCGCTCTTCTCGATTTCCTGGTGGACGCCTCTTGCACCCTCAGTCGTATCGTCATCGGATATTTTGATCGCTAACGATGCCCTTGCAGGTAGAGAGCAAAGGTGCTAGGCAACCTGAGCTCGAAGTAGTTGGCGAGGACGAATAGGGGCTCGAACTAGACCAAGAAAAAATTGGGAATGAGACTTTTGCACCAATCGCATCGCAAAATAACCATGGGATGGATCATTTTACGATCAAAACGGAGAACTCGCTCATGCTATAAACACTGCCAGACATTCCCACCCCGCTAACACAAAAACGCAAAGAGAGAGAGAGAGAGACAGAGATTCTACAGCGGCGGTTACATCTACAAAGCGTCCAATTTGAAAACTGGGGTATCTCCTCCCAGACGAGCCATGTGAACGCGAATAAACAAGTATTCGGACAAGGAAGAAGCTATTCGCTCATTAGCGAGCAATGGAAATATTACAAAGTGGTAAGAGGGGCATTATCTAAGGAAAAACCGGGTATATGCAGGAAGCCAGAGCAGAGGTAGTGGAGTTTGCATGCAGTCGTTCAGGTGTCGGAGAATGTGGGAAGGAGGGGGGAGGGTTTATTTGGCGCCCGGTGGCAGCTTGACGTTGTTGGAGAGCCATGCCTAGGTGCTGTTAGCGAGTGCGTGCGTGTGAATATGGGGGTAGGTGAACGTACCAGTCCCTCAAAGATGCCCTCTCCCGTTGTCGCACAGCTAGGCTCGACTTTCCATACGTGGTCCTTGGCAATCTTATCTAATTGCAGGCGATCCGAGACTTCCTTGGGTCGCATAGCTGTCGCACGTTAGCTTTCCTCGCCCAGCGTCCAAACGTCCTCTTTATGATATGCATGTACGCACCTCCTTGAAGATCCTGCTTGTTCGCAAACACCAACAATAACGCATCCTTCATTTCCCTGTCCTGAATAATCCTCGTGAGTTCCGTCTTCGCCTCGTCGATACGATCGCGGTCATTCGAGTCGATGACGAAGATAAGACCTTGGGTGCCTGTTGCCACCTATTAGCACAGGATCCCGAATCCAGACGATGGTGAAGGGTCGGGTAAAGGTAGGGAGACACATGCGCCGTGCTAGCAAAGCACACATGTTCGCTCGCCTACCCGGAACCGTCCCATCGCGCCCCAACATACCAGAGAAGTAGTGTCTCCACAGCGGGCGGATCTTGTCCTGGCCGCCGACATCCCAGACGTTGAATTTGGTGTTTTTGTATGTGACGGTCTCGACGTTGAAGCCGACGGTTGGGATGGTGGTTACGTCTTGGTCGAGCTTGAGCTTGTACAGGATCGCTGTGAGGGGTGAGGTTAGTGATTGGGATGTGAAGAGAGGTTTGATGGCGGATATAGGCCGGGGCATGGCATACTGGTCTTTCCTGCCGCGTCGAGTCCCAGCATCAACAAGCGCATCTCCTTGGATCCGAAGATCTTGGCCATCATCTTGGATATTGACGCGCCCATGTTGTGTATTCCTCGCTGTACCCTCTCAGAAGATGGTCGCAGGCGCTACTCGTTACGGTGTGGAGCCAAAAGCAGGCCGTAGTCTCGTCGATAGCTGTTGATAAGGGAGCCGGTGGTGGTGCGCGATTGAATGCGGGTAGATCGGTCGTGTGATGGTGAATGAGCTATGTTTGCAAGGCGCAGAGTAAGACGCGAAAAAGTGTAGCAACAAGGAGGATTTCGCGCTTAGATATCCACGGGAAACGACGTTTGCAACAAATTGGGGTCCGCGTCTCGTGGGCTGAAGATCAAGAAATGAGGTTTCAGTCTCAGGGTGAAACCAGCAGCAGGCGCGTTGCAGATCTACTTGACTACACACTCCGACCGAGCGAGTCCGTGCGCACACACATACACACACAGCTATCCTCACCGCATCCACCCCTTCTTTACTTCTCCTTTAGCTGAAAAAGGGGCATTTGCCTGGTGATTTGATTGCGAATCTTGGGTAAGATGAAGCAAAGGAAGGCTGCATGCACACTCGCTGCTTGCACATGCACGATTGCTGCAGAAGCGCTGCAGAAGAGCTGCAGCTAGTTTGTACTTAGTCTACTTGTGTACTCGATGCGGTGTGACCTTGCCGCCGCCGTTCAATGTTAACGAGTGCCGGCAAACGCAGGTACGCGGCGCTACTCCTGAGATTGATGAATCCGTGGGGCGTCTGCTGTGCCGCCACAGTGGGCGAACACGAGGCGTTCGCGTAGATAACCCAGTCGTTCGTGATGCATTGAATACATACTGGCCGACCCAGACACGCAAGTATTTTGAACGGTTGCTAACGGTCGCCGAGAAACACAGGCAACTGTCACGATAGTCATGACCATGCTAACGTACCTATCCATCCTGACGTGGATCTCCCAGATTAGGCAAGGCTTGGGGGCTGTCAGAGATCATGACGTGATCCATAGGTAGACCGGAAATATTTCTAAAAGAATATCTGAGCCGAGCATGGCGCATCCTTGAACTACGAGTAGTATCCATGCTAGAAACTGCCAGCGACGAATGTGACGGATGGCGTCGAGGACGACATTCACCAAGCCGGAATTCGCAATCAAAACCCATCCTCGATCCCCCTCTTCCTCTCCTCCGCCCTTCTCTCCTCATCAACCGGCCACCACCACTCATGCACCTCCAAACTACACTTCCCCGGCCCTTCATCCCACGGCTTCGGACTCAAGATATAGTGCACGTTCTTGACCTCCCCATCCCTCCAAATCTCACTGTGCACGCCCTCGCTTCTCATCGTCTTTAGCGCATTGTATACGTAGGGAATCGCGACCCAGCGTCCGTTGAACAGGTCGCCGAGGAGCGACTGGTCGGCGAAGTCGTACGACATGGATGTTTCGTTTGAGAGTTGCGAGAGGATGAGGTTGTAGGTTGCGAGGGACGGGTTGACCACTTGGAGGCCGCCGTTGGGCATGCCGAGGCCGGCAGTGGAGGGTGCGCCTGCGTGTTGCGCTGCGTCGGGGTTGTTGCGTTGGGATGTGAAGGCGCAGTTTTCGGGGATCCTGTGGCTGGGTTAGCTGTGCGTCGGATACATGGCGGAATGGCAAGGGAGTAGGTACCAGTCCTTGGGGTAATGCGGCTTCTTGAGAGGATTGCATACGCATGCGTGGCTCGCCGCAAAGACTCGGTCTCCTTTTCCGCCCATGCTAGGCGAATCGAGCTCCAGCTCCATCAGCTCGTCCATATTCTTCAGCACTAGCATATCGCTGTCCAGCTGCACCACGCGGTCATACTCGACGAGCGAGAAGGGCGTCAACTTGCTCCAGCAGTCGTAGAAGCGCGGGTCGTTTGTGAAGTCCTTCTTGACCTTCGGCAGTAGGTACTTGACATGTTGCTTCGGTAAGCCGCGCTCATCAAGCGCTTTGTGGCCTTCTTCCGGGAAGGTGTCGGTGTAAAGGGCGACGAGGGGGTACTTTGATCCGTGCTTCTTGAGCGAGTAGTCGAGCGTGAGAAGACCGGTAAGGTAGGCCGTGTTGGTGATCAGTGTCGTCCACACTGTAGTGGCATTAGAGGACTCCTTTCGAATGTGCCCCGCCAAACTTGCAGTATACCTTTCTTCGACTTGATGCCCGCAGGTTCTGTTGTTTGGCTTTCTGTCAGTGGTTCCGCCATGGTGTCTATTGTCAACCACAAGCACAGGGTACGAAAAGTAGTAGCGGCGAGGTTAGCAGACGAGAAGGAAAACAATCGAACCGTGCCATATCGAGACGTACACGACTTTGTCTGGAGGGGTCACACAAACGCTAATCTATGAATGAACGATGGTCCCCAATCTGGACCCTTGGAATCGCCTAACCCCGACAACAACCGATCTCGGAACCCTGGTCAACAGCGTCACCATCTGCTTTTTCGCCGACGCTTGTACGTTTCCGACTGCATACCCAACACCAGCAGCTCTTGCAGACATGGGATGAATGTTTTTTTCACTACTTCCTCTTCTAAGCACTGGGTCTGAGTTGCTACGTTTATGACTGTTCTGTTGAAGGGGAAGGCATGATTGTGAGATTCACAGAAACGCGACAATGGCTACCACAGCCATGCAATCCAGCGACGCGAAGCCCGCAGCCACCGCGCTGATAGCTACATCCGACGAGTCTCGAAAGTCGCCCAAGCACTATCGCGGATTTGTTGCTGGTGTCTTTTCTGGAATTGCAAAGCTCTCCGGTAACCCCTCTCCCTTCCCCTCCACATCCAGCACGCTTGTGAACGTAGCTAACTATGTAACAGTCGGCCACCCCTTCGACACAGTTAAAGTGCGCCTCCAAACAACCAAGCGAGCCCAATTCCGCGGCCCGGTAGACTGCCTCATGCAAACGCTCCGAAAAGAAGGCTTCGCAGGCCTGTACAAGGGCGCTACACCGCCGCTGGTGGGATGGATGTTCATGGACTCGATGTATGCCCGTCCCCACTTCCCTCCCCCTCCTACCCCAGAACAAACAACGTCCTGTAGCTAACAACATGAAGTATGTTGGGTTCTCTAAGCGTATACCGCCGCCTCCTCAACGACAACGTCTTCAACGCCCCCTCACACAACCGCCGCGGCGGAGACCAAGGAAAACTCCCCGTCTATGGCCACGCGCTCGCAGGCACAATGGCCGGCTGGACAGTATCCTTCGTCGCCGCGCCCGTCGAACACATAAAAGCACGGCTACAAGTACAATACGCGGCCGACAAGTCTGCGCGGCTATACTCTGGGCCGATCGATTGTCTCAAGAAGATCTACTCCGGACATGGGCTGAGGGGTGTATACCACGGCCTCAGCGCGACACTGCTCTTCCGCACCTTCTTCTGTTTCTGGTGGGGTACCTATGATCTTTTTACGCGCCAGCTGCAACAGCATACCTCGCTCTCTGCCCCTGCCGTCAATTTCTGGGCCGGAGGACTGTCGGCGCAGATCTTTTGGCTGACGAGCTACCCGAGCGATGTCGTCAAGCAGCGCATCATGACGGATCCGCTGGGCGAGAGAAGGTTCCCCAGGTGGAGGGATGCTGCGCAAGCGGTGTACCGGGAAGCGGGTTGGAGAGGCTACTGGCGCGGCTTCGTACCTTGCTTCTTAAGGGCATTTCCTGCGAATGCTATGGCGCTTGTGGCGTTTGAGGGCGTGATGAGGAGTTTACCGGAATGAGAAGATGAGGTTTGGTTTGAGACAGCATCTCCGCTCGGGCATTATGCATTAGATTTGGCGACCTCATTAGCGTGATGATACCACTTGTATATATACATGTCAATGTATGAATTGATCAGATCATGAACCTAATTCGTACTCGTACATGATGTTGTCGTGAAGTCATGATTTCAAGTCTGCATGTCTCATAGCTTGCCCTTGCCGTCCTCGAGCTCACAGAACGCCTTGAACATTACCAGGCCTTCCGCATCCTCCTCCTCTCCCGCATCCACATCGCTCTTGATCACCACCTCGGCCGTCGCACCCACAAAGAAGACATAGCCCTCCTTCATCACCTCCTCCTTGGGCCCAACACTAATCGTCCCCGTACCCTTGGTGCACAGGATAATGCTCGGCCCATCAATAGGATCAAACGTCGCCTTCGCCCCCGTCCGATTCAGCGCCGTCCTCACAACCGCAAACTCAGGAATCGGCGGGTCATACAACTTGTTGCTCGAGTTTGAGCTGTAGGCCGGCGCATTCAAGCGGACATGGGAGTAGTCCCTGGGCTCCATCTTCTGCTCGCTAATGGGCGCATAGCTGTACGTCAACATCTGGGTCAAGTTGTGGACGTCCTTGAACTTTGGGGTAAAGCCAGCTCGGACGACATTGTCGGACGAGGCCATGCACTCGATGATGTCGCCGGAGAGGTAGGCGTGGATGTCGTCGGCCTTGAGGAACATGGCTTCGCCAATGTCGAGCTTGACGTAGTTGAGGAAGAATTGCACAAAGAGGCCGATGTCGCCCGGGAATTGGCCGTCGAGCCGGATGATGAGATCGGACAGTTCTTTGCCCGTGTTGAACGGTGGACCGCCGTCTGCAAACTTGTCGCCCTCGGATTGGGCTGCTTCGACTAGCTCTTTGGAAGCGGGTTCCAGCGCTTCCTTGTCCGTGTTCATGAGCTTGGTGAAGGCGGATTTTAGGGCTTTTTTGTTGGATTGCATGTCCTCGTCCTTGTCCGACGTCTCCTTGCCCTTGATGGCATCCTCGAACTTTTTGCTTTCTTCCTCGCCGACAAGCTTTCGTAGAGAGGGTACGGTTTTGAGGAAATGGGCGATTTCGGCGAGCGGTCGGAAGCCGCAGAGGCCGTCGAAGGGTGTGACCGCGATGGTCATTTCGGGCTTGTGGTTATCATCTACGCACTAACGTTAGCCACTCGGCTGCATTCTGTGTAGTGGGGACCGACCTGGGTAATTCTTGGGATCGTTCGCGTGGAGCTGTTCGGCAAGCTTCTTGTTCGGGTGCGCCTGAATGCTCAAGGCCTTGTTGATGGACAGGACCTTGAACAGGAACGGCAGCTTGTTCTCGTAGCGCTCCGCTATCTCGGTAGACATGAGCGCTTGGTTCTCCTGAACGAGCTCGAGAAGTGTGCGCTTCGTCTCGAGATCCTTGGAAGGGAGCGAGGGGTGGGTGCCCATCCATAACTATTACGGTGAGCAACGCGTCGTGGGTTCGTTGATGCATGTCTCTACCTCAGCGTATGGCTTCTCTTCTTGAATAGAGAAGTCTGAAGCTGTCGCAGCATGGAATTTGGCGGCGGCCGAGTCTTTGCCGACTTTGCCTGGGTTGGTTCAGCATACCGCTGAGGCGGAATAGGTCATGACGCGGGGCAGCGCACCCCAGTCGTAGCTGTTGACACCTGGAATATTGTTAATCGACGTCTTCTTCGGCTTGCCAGAGTCCTTGCTTACCGCATTCTAATCTGATGAGAGGATTCCGCATCTTTAGCACGATTCAATGATTGTATGGAGAGGTGAGTAAAGTAGAGGTTCCCAACTGACAAGGAAGCTACAGCGGGGTCGACGCGTTTGGGTCCCGCACATGCCGAATCGTCACCTTGCCGTTGGATTAAGCTTGCAGGACTAACCCTTTTCCGCTCTTTAGTGCCACTCTACCCTGCATCATCTGGACTACCTCCATCTGTCCTTCATACACTCGCCGTACATGAGCTGCCGGCCACCGTCGCGGTAACGGAGAAAGAGCTGGGGACTTAACGAGGCGCGCCTTCCGCCACAGCCAAGATGGCTGCGCGCAGTAGGCCCCGAGGGCAATTGAAGGAAGAGTACGACGAGGAAAGAGCAATCTGGAACTCGATTAAACATGATGGACGGCGGGTCGATCAGCTCATGGTACGAGACATTCTCCTTTTCATCGCCGAAGTTCATCCGTTATTTCTCGTTTCGTGGGGCATTCACTATGAGCGACACACCGCGGGAGCTGCATGACTCCGAGGGTATGTAGGCCATGATACTCTTGCCCCTGAGTACGGTCGGCTTCGGAATGAAGAGAACCCAGAAGCTTCAGCTTTATGGCAAGACGTCCGGGCAAAGGCATTCGCGCAGACACTTCACATGTAACGCGTGCAGCTTCATGTCCAACTATATGCTTTCACTTTCCCATACTCGCTTACTCCAATCGACTTGCACTCCAGCTACTAATGCCTCACAGAAAGAATCCGATGGCCTGCAAGAGAATATCCTTGTCCTCGTCGGAGAGCAGAAAGACCGTCTAAGTGCGTTCACGCTTCATACGACTATTGCTGTATTAACACGCAACTGACCTCTCCAGACCGGGGCGACGAGACTTCAATCCGGATCGAAGACGAACTGGATAAGCTCCTTCGCGAGAACATCCGCCTCCTCAACGAAGCCCAGACGCTCCTCTCTGAAGGCGACAACGACGTCCACACACAACTGACGCTCCTCTCGGCGCTTCGACAGTCGGAAGAAGCACCACCATCGGCATCGCGAGCTACAAGCGTAGGTCACGGAAAGTCGGCCCGCGATCGCCAGGGCAAGCGCAAACTAACCGACAGCGTCGACGACCGCGACAGCATGGCTGCAGATAGCCCGGGAGGCCCCAGTCCCAAGGTCATCATCAGCAGCCAGAAAGATCGCCTGGTTGCCAAGTCTGGTAGCAGCAGGGCTGGATCGGTACCCGTCAGGGAGGGTAGTGTAAAGATGGAAGACGACAAGGACGACTCGGGTAAGGGTAAGATGGCCCGTTCCTTCTCTAAATCAAAACCCGTGATCAAGTACAAGACTAAGCGTTGAGCGGGTACCTGCATATTTCCGGCGTTTGTTCCCCCTTAGACCGACATGATGATACCCGCCTCGGCATATTTGTTTCTTTACGGCTGTAATTCTCATAGGACGAGCTCACATCCAATCTCATCTCATCTCATACGTCTTTTCTATGTGTGCTCTCACCATACCATACACTTGTACACCACTTGATTCCCAACCTCCATCCCCCATCCCCCAACCAACCAACCCACACTAACAAAACCAACCCCCCACTCTAGAACCCCGCCCACGCCTAACCCCCCAAACCGAAGTTCTCTACCGCAACAACGCCAAAAACCGGTCTTCAACCAGCACCCTCTCCTTCGAAGGCGAAGGCATCCTCTGCCGCGTCACCTCCGTAATCGGCGAAGGCAAACAACGCCGCTACGAAATCATCGACGCAGACCCCGACCCGCCTACCCCCAGCGTCCCCTACCGTGCGAGCGTAAACCACCTCATCCCCATTCCGCCTACGTTGGCCAATGCAACGCTGCCGGATTTGAACAAGGGGAGGAATGTGCTGGCGTTGTATCCTGGGACTACGACGTTTTATAAGGCGGAGGTTGTGGCGGGGTGGCGCCAGAGTGATGGGAGGGTTAAGAGGGAGGATGGGGGGAGGGAGGAGGCGGTGGAGAATCTTGTGCGGTTGAGGTTTGAGGGTGAGGATGAGGCGGATCGAGAGATGAGTGTTGAGAGGAGGTATGTTTTGCCTGATCGGTAGGTGCGGGGGTAAGGATGGAGACCTTGGGATCAATGGGACGGGTGGGGTTGTGTGGGGTTTTGGAGGAAATTGGATATAGGGGGTGAAGGAGCGTTGTTAGCTGGAATGGGATAGGGTTGGTAGGTGCTAGTTGCGTGTTTCTTCGCGGTCTGGGTTACTTGCATGAGGAGTTTTTTGGTTACTTCACGTTTTTACTTATTATCATACGCTCGTTCATATTGGTTAAAACGCTTATAGGATGTGCATAACGCGCCATATGCATGTTTACAGAGCTAAGCAAACAACGTCCGTGTTACGCAAAAGGAAGTAGATATCGTAAATGTGATACCATAAAGGCGATTACGGTGTCGAATTACCGAATTCCTGCGTCATCAGGTTGAAACAGCTCCAATTGAGCAACATCCCTTCGTTTCCCAAGCAACTACTATCCGAAACCAGCCAGTCCTCGAAAAAAAAACCCCCAACAGCAGAACCCTTGATATCGTTCCAAAAAAAGAAACGCCAACGCTATGCATAACAACCTCTCCCAACTTCCCAGAACCAAATCACACTTTCTCCTCGCCCTCATCCTCACTCCCATCCCTCTCCTCCCACCCCACCATGCGCCTCAACATCCTATTCTCCTCGCCCAACTCCCTACACCGTCCCCGCAGCCCTTCCTCCACCTCGCCTTGCATCTTGAGCGCATTCCTCGCATTGTCAGCCACGCGGCTCAAACCCGCTTGCCACTCCGCGTGTTCCAGTCTAAGTCCCATGCTCGTGCTGCGCTCTTGATCGAGGAGCGTCTGATAGTGTTTGTGTAGCGAGAGCATAGCAGAAGTCTGCGAGTACGCATACGGCCGCAGTTTATCCAGCAGGAGCGTCAACGCGGATTCGTAGTCGGTGAGGAGGGAAGCGAGTGACGAGTTCGTACCGGTTAGGGAGGAAACGGCGTTTTGTGCGTTGTGGAGTTGGGACTGGAGGTGTGCGAATTCGGCGGTGCGTGTCGCTGCTGATCATCATCATGTGTTAGCTACCGCTACCTCGCCCATATAATCTTCCATCCTCGTTCGAAAGTCAAAATTAGACGTACCACTAAGCTCCCCATTGATCTCCCTCATGCCCCCTTCCTCCAGCGCTGCCCGTCCTTGAATAGCAGCAACACCTTCCACAATCCCCCTCGTCTGGGCCTTGTTGTCTTCCAGCAACTGGCTCAACTGCTGCACCACTGCCCACAGATGATTCATATCCGACTGCTGGCCCCCACTGGGCAGGCCATTGACCATTGGGATGCCGTTCTGGAAGCCGCCGTTGACTTGTGAGCTTGCCATGTTTCCTGGTGACGACGAAGGCGGGGGCCGGCCTTGTTGTTGTTGGGCTTGTTGCTGGGCCGAGGCGTCGAGGAAGGAGTAGTTGTTCATTGTGAAAGGGCGGGTGCGCGTGCCGTGTGCAGTGGAGTTGGCGTCCAACGGTGGAATAGGCGTGCGGCGCGGTTTAGATGGCGTCGTGGGTGCGGGAGTGGGCTGCGTGGTGATTGGTTTGGCGTCTGTCTTGCTGGATGATAGGCGCGCAAGGAGGTAAATTTAACAGCGCAAGACTGCTTCCGAGGCCACACAATATAAGATCTTTGCGCTTTGCGATTCACTTCAAGCCTCCAGTTGTCCTCTCTTCGTGCTGCATGTATACGATGGATCTATGAACTTTACACCCTTGGTACTAGTGCCTTGACACAAGCTCTACGGGCCCCGGGGGCCTATGGTCACGCTTGCCCTGCTGGTCTTTAGATCACGCGTACTTAGTACATACTGCGAGCACCGACATATTGATACGGCGGATCAAAGTTTCCGGTCAATTATGAAACAAATGCATTCCGTTTCCAAGCGCAATATGAAAGTGATGAGACCCTAGAATACACGCCGTCAAATGGATCGCCAAGTGCATTCCAACCGATGCCATTATCTACCGCCTTCTCAGCTTCCTTCGCTTCTGAAAGCCTCCCCATTGTCCGTCTGTCGAAAAGATACATGTGGGTAAACGTACAACATGCCGCGCATGCTTTCCTTGCGCGCCATGTACAAATAACACCATGGCATGTATACGTCTCGATGCCATGCTCGTCTGTTGCAGAAAGGTGTTGTCGCGTCTGCAATTGTGGAAGTGTACATCGTCTAGCACTTGGCGTCACTAGCCTTGGAGTTCATGAGCAGGGCAACGATGAGTCCGTACAGACCTAGCGCGTATTAGCATGCTCTCAATCCCACGCAAATCAGCATGACGTACCCAAGACTTCAGCGAAAATGAGAATCAGAATCATTCCAACGAACAGTCTAGGCTGTTGGGCGGTTCCTCGCACACCAGCATCACCAACAATACCGATGGCGAAACCAGCGGCCATACCCGACAGACCGACAGAGAGACCGGCCCCGAGCTGGATGAAGTTGGCGAACAGCGAGGACTCCTGCGTCAGACCGTTGGAGATGAGGACGGACACGACGAGACCGTAGATACCAATAATACCCGCCATGACGACGGGGATAATGTCTGAGCCCTGTTAGCCGCATTCGGCGATACTGAAACGGGGGATATTGCTGGTAACGTACTCTTGACGATCAGGTCAGGGCGAAGGACACCCATGGCCGAGACACCAACACCGGCCTTGGCGGTTCCGTAGGCGGCACCGAAACACGCGAAAACGATGGCTGATGTGCAGCCCATCGCGCCGAAGAAGGGCTACTCATGTATTAGCCATCTTCTTTGACCAGTATGTCGCGATGTTGATCGCATCGAGGGATAACGATGGCGCTCGGTCGTCGCGGCGAGAGGCGAAGCGCAGGCCGGTACTCGAAGACTTACAGCATAAACGGGGCTGTGTTGATCGCGTTAGCTTGTGTCCATCATGTATGCCAGAAACGAAGCTCTTCGCGTGTTATTGATGGCAGTCGTGAGCCCAGCTTATCTCTAGGAGGCAAGCTCGAAGCTGCCTGCATCTCGACTAGGGAGCTCCATGTGCACTCACCAGAGTTCGGAAACCATGCTTGCGGTGATGTATGTGATCGGTGGGTCGTTTGGAAAGGCGTCGAGATCTTTATTGAGATGGATGGGTCTCGTGGATGCGGCGACGGGGGGGGTTGTGATGTCGAGGAGTGGTGACGATGGTTGGCGAAGACTGGACGTCGCTTGACGCTAACCTTGACTTGGCTGTAGCGCAACACGTGATGCCAAGCCAACATCCGCCGCGTCTCAACTCAAGAAATGTTCCATTTCGCAGACCACTTCCTTCCCACTACTACCTCCACAACAGCACAGTTACACGCAAGCAAAGCAGTGTAGGCTTATCCTGTACTTCTACGATACGAAAAGTACGCACATAATTCATGCCATTAATCCTGGGTACCATGTTCATACTTCCAATGAAGCTCTACGAAAAGTGATCGTCTTGCTGTTACTCCCACCTACTTGTTCTACTAGCCGGTCTGCTCTCACACAAATTGCCGGACGCAAAAACCAGACGCATTTCGATATGCTGCCAACCCCGGTTCTAACATGAACCGAGAAGGAACTGTTCCGCATCCACGTGCAATTACGTAGTGCATAGGTAGAGACATATGCAGGTACACCCGCACCTCGTATACTTAGTACTTGGATATTCCTAGTAGCTTGTCCGCTATCTATCACGTATGTTGTTCATCATGGGGATCTGACAGGTGCGAAGACATGCATCGTTTACGTAAAGTGACTGGTTTGACACTTGTGAGTGAAACTGGAATTATGTTATGGATTTGTTGAAGCTGAGGCCTACTTGATATTTTGGTTCCGTTATTTGTTACCGCGCGTTTAACTTCAGACATAAGAACTTGGGCGGCGTTTCTTGGGTAGGTCGAATAATCCACGTGCAATGGTGATGGCTTGGAACTTAGTGTTTGCTAGGAAAACAGCGGCGCAGAATCTAGATGGTAGCTCTTCCACACAACTTAGTCCTGGTGTAAGTTCTACGGTACATGCCGATAGGTACCTACCTAGCCCATTGGCACGGTACCGGTACTTAGTCCGGCTGCAACAACAACAACAACAACAACTCCAAAGCCTTAGTCGCCGAACAGCTTCGACTTCCTCCTGCTCCGCCATGGAAAGATTAAGTTTCCATGTCAAATAAATGTGAGCGTTTCAGCCACATCCCCTTAATGCGAGCAAAGTGCCGGAGCAAGATCCGTCGAGTCGCAACGGCGCGGGACTTAGGGTACCAAGGCGCCACAATGCCGCCAAACAAACTTCCGTTGGAGATCATGTTCACCGGCTGAGCTACAAGGACTAACTAACTTAGCCTCCAATGTGGAATGCTTAGTGCATTTATAGCAGAACTGTATCAATATGTAATGTCGTCGGCAGATCTGCACCACCAGGCACCGGGTACCTTGCATGTGATGTCAGCTGCTAGTCGGGAGCCCGCTGCCGATCTAATATTCAGCCCCATACGTCAAAGATACCGATATCTGGTTGACAGACGTCGTGGAATCCACTGCGTTGATGTGGAGAAGATAAGAAATAAGGAGGCTGGCTAGTCAATTGAAACGATAGTTTCTTGCGAAAAAGTGGTCCCACATGAAGTACTAGCTAGCCATATATTGTTCAACAGTATCAGAGTATACAATGAAAATGAAGCAAAGAAAGAGATAGAGAGAGACGAAAAACAGTGATCGTACGCTCGTTACCGGTAAGAACGCCAAAGGAATGTGTCGTGAAGGAATAAGTCGCTCAATGTGTAGTCGTACCTGGCAATCACCCTAGCCTGGGGCATCGCCCACCACCCTACCGCCAACTCTTCTAATGAGCCCTGAAAACCCCATTGGTACGCCGAGAAGCCGTCGAGATTCCAGAACGTGGTAGTGTTGCAATATGACGTCTACTACCAAGCCAAAGGTGTAGCAGCCGCCACAACAACCGTAGCCAAAGTACTTGCCCGTGCCGGCACCATCTCCCTCGCAGCAACACCAAGACTCTGCACCGGCGCCGCGCCACCAACGTTATTGTTCTCACACTTTTCCCCGGCCTCACACTTGCGGTAAATACTCATCGCGTTTGGTCCTCCACAGAGCTGATGTCCGTTGCCCACACACGGCATCCCACAACTGCCCATGATACCACTTTTAGGCGCGTATTTGGGGTTGAGTTCGTTGTTGCAGAAACATTCGTTTCCGTTTTCGGGCGCGGCGTACGTGAAGCCGCGGGAACTGCAGTAATCGATGCAGATTTCTACCGACATGTATGAATGGTAGTTCCAGGCACCGGTCATAGCGCGATCGGACACGTTGTCGGTTCCGCACCCGACGTAGGCCCAACCCTGGATTTGTGTGACGTCGATGTGGTCCGTTGAGCCAGGGCCAAGTGTTGCTGTATCAGGACTGCCGCAAGTTGGAGCCACAGGAGCGCGGTCGGGGCCATACGTGACGGGGTTGCAACCGGGGAGCGTGGCGATTTTCCCATTAACTTTCTCGGTGACGGACGTGGGTAACTTGCAGTCGTAGCATTCCTGGTTGGTGAACATAGTGACGGCGCCGCACCTTTCTACTAGCCCAGAGTCGTCGGTGCAGGTGTCGACGGCTTCTTGGAGGACGTCAACGTCCCAGCCGTTGAGAAAGTCGCCATGGAAGCCGTACCCGGTTGCATCCCCTTGGGCGAAGACGAAGGGGTGTCGGTCGCCGTCCCACTCGGAATCGAAGCGTGGAGTGTCGTACAAGACCTCGTAGAATATGGATATCATATGAACGGGGTATTCGGGGGGACAGTTACCGCCGTTGTATATGGTACCTGCTGGATAGCTCATATGGCTCTGGTGATTCGCCGAGTCTCTGAATGTTGGCATTCATGGTCAGTATGTGTCTCACATGCAGTTTCGAGTATACATGCTACTTACAGGTTCTTGCCATCCCAGCACTGAGGGAAGAAGACCTGGGCGCGTAGACCACCGGGGCACTTGGAGTTTGGTATGCCATTCGTTTCCGGTTGGTTAGAACCAAGGCAGTTGAAGGAAATGCCTTGTGCCTCAAGGCTGCCGTCATAACTGCGCTTGAAAGGGTCACCTGCGGTCATACGGAAGCCTTCCGGGAAGGCATGCAGTTGTTCGCTTTGGTTGTCACCTCGGCGTTGAAGGTAATAGACCGTCATGCCACCGTTGATGTCGTTTCCATCGCCCGCAACGGGGACTGGAGCGAAGCCTGACCCGTCTTTGTATTTGACGTAGAGCTGTGGGGTCCAGTAGTTGGACATATCTTCCTGCAGAAGGTGTTAGCGTCGGCAGTGCTGCAAGATATTCCAGCCTACCTTGATCGAACATGAAGAGCACCTGGACGCTCGTGTGTCTTCATAGGTCATAGAAGCCGAGAAGCCTGCCCCACCCGAAATTGTGTGGACATGGCCTGAGACTTGTCCGGGAGTGACGATAGGATCAAGTCGCTCCCGGACGTTGCGGCCCGGACATGCCATACGGAAGAAGGCATGTGTAGAAGTGGCTAGGCCAAAGGCAAGGATAATGTTCTTAAAGAACATATTGAGAGGTGTAAGGCAAAGTAGTAGCTGACAGTGAAATGGTTGAGTGACTGATGAGGGAATAAGACAGCTCCGAGAAGAAAGCTTTATACAGGTTTCGAAACAAAGAGGCAGTGAATGTGAGTAGTGAACGTGGGTGACAGACGTCAAAAAGATAAAAGTATGGCACCCTAATTGATGATGATGCCGATGACCCTTTGTTAATTCAAAAAGCCTAGAGCGCCATGGTGAAAGACAGTCTTGGGCTCAGTTTAGATCGAAGACAGCAGTGTGCAGAATAGAAAGGGTAATCCCGGTCCGTGGACGTTTGGGCTGGCGCTTGCTGGTCTTCACTGATCACGAAAGTCGGCGTTGGCTGCCGCTGGATGCCACATACGGGGCCCACTTCCCTGTTTTGTCGGGGTTTGCAGTCGAGGTAAACAAACGCTAGGCAATGGCGCATCTCTAGGCCTTTTTGAGGGCTGTGAAAGTTCCCACGTCTTGACGCGCGCTTCCTTGTACACGGCAGGCTGTGAATCCGGCTAGGGACTCGGGCCCTAGCCATGTGTGACATAAACCATCGCTATGGGCCTGCTTGCGTTACGATCCGAGGCGCGGAGCAACTCGAGTTAGTGAAGAAGTTTGTAAAGACGGTTTCCAGTTTCCATCAGGTACTGCAATCTTATCACGACGGCAAGTCCCGTGCGGACGTAACTCATAGGTAGAAGCCAAGAAGCGCCCAGAAAGAGAAATCCACACGAGCGCTTCGGTTAGTCTCGTCGTTTTGGTTGCGAGGCGGAGACACCAATACCAGTACGTATTGGCAGAGCTTTCAATCGCAGAAGCCGAACAAGTAATTTATTCAAGGTGTTTCTTTGGATGACGTAGGCAACAGTTTCGCAGCTGGCAGTTCTGTTGAGGGTGAAAGTTTGATTAGATGCGCAGCGGTCGCAGGCGCCGCCCGTGCTCCCGACCTACCTACCCTACCGGTACCCACTAGCCGCACGCTAACCAGATTGATCTAGGTACCCAAAACATCCATTCACATATCCAGATCCCTCTGACCGCCTCCACACAACCTTCAGCTCGACCGGCAAATCCAAGGCGATTGAAGTACATATGACAAAACTGTACGACCACCGTACCAAAGCCACCATGCGAATTGTCGTAATCAGTACCAGGAATCGAAGTGCAGCAGTTCGCAATCAAGACAAAGAAAACCTTTCTACCGTGCCGTCCATGCATCATAACGTTGCCTCAACTCGCCTTTCAGAGGATTCAATGTGCGGCATCGCAGTTTTTAAGCAGTTGCCTGACATGGGACAAGAAATCGCCGATCCAGGAGTACCACGGTACGCTCACATATCTGACAGCAGGCGGGGATAGCCTAAAAATCGCCACGAGATGTTCCGACACCACCGTTTGAACACCATAGTCAAACTGAGGTGCCGCTTCGTCATTGCTCTAAGGCAGAGTCCGGTATAATGGTTGCAACTTCATGGACCCAACAGCAAGCTCGTCGAGAGTCGAGACAGCTGTCAAATACGAGGCTCCGCGTTCACGCACATGCTTTAGTAAAGATGTCATGCGCGAGGAGCTGATCAGCAGCAATCGTCTCGTTAGCCCGGTAGCGTCTTAACGACAGCGTAGGTGTCTGAGGAGCCAATAACAAGTCCACTACGCGACCACACTTGTTAGTTCTTTGTCTCAAGCCTGCAGCCTGGAGAATCGACTCACCAAAGGCCAAGAGTGTGCTGCATTCTAAACTCTCTCTACCGTAATACAACCTGTTGTGCGTATGCTATACCCACATCAGCAGCGAAGGCGAGCACGTGCTCTGACGAATACAAAAGCAGAGCACGTACGCATAAGCAATTCATTAGAACATGGCCTTGTTACCAATGGATGACAAGAGAGAAGAGATAGCTTTAGGTGGCTTGTTAGTAGTGGTAACCGCGCAAGAAACCAGGGGTTCCGAAAGCGCCGCCACCCCAGGCGCCACATCGTACCTCCAACTCTAGGACCTGTCACTCGCTCTCTTCTTGTAGCATTTCGTTGCTGTCTCATCCGCGTAGTAGGGTGTGCAAATGTGGATGCAGTTGATAGTGAACATGGCGCAGGCTGAGCCGGGTCAATTCCAATAACCAGGGCAACAAGTCGACAACAGCCCTAGTTGCAATATCCAAAGCTATTGCAAGGTCACTTTCTTTCCTAATTTAAAAATCTTATGCCTCCTGTGTAACAGGTGCAAAGGCAAGTTTTGGGTTTTACTTCAGCCTTATCTAGGAGCCTACCGGTACGTACCTTCTACGGATGCAGCCTTATCCGTACTTATCGATAGCGCGCTTGGCACAATTTTAGGCACCAGCCGTAGCTTCCAATATTTGAACCTCACTCCATTCTCGCTATATACGAAATGACTGCACCTTTCTTCGTCCTTCTGAGCTACCCACGATCGAGAAACCTCGCGATAACCCAGGATTATGGCGGCTGTCACTGCTGCCGGCCTACACACAACACAAACAATCGCGTCAGCAAAGGCCGTTATTTATGGTCAATCTGGGAGAGGTTCGACTCTTGTCACTCCTCCCGGGCAGATATGATGACGACATACAATGCAGACTGGTGCATTCGAAGCTCCTGGAAAACACAAACTTCGAAGCACTATCCTATACTTGGGGCGATTCGAATTTAAAACTTCGCAGTGTCATACTAAACGGAATCCGGTTTCCCGTCACACCAAATCTCTGGGACGCGCTCGCAACTTTCCGCTCAGAAACCGTGGACAGAGTGCTCTGGATCGATGCCCTGTGCATTAACCAGAGCGACAACGACGAGAAGAGCGTTCAGATCCAGTTAATGCGAGAGATTTACCGGTCTACCTCACAGGTTCTGATATGGTTAGGAGAAGCTTCCAGCGACAGTGCTTTAGCCATGGACTTCATTAAGGAAATTCCTCGCATCGACCTCGAGAACGGCAGAGAGGTAGAATGGCTTGCACTAGAGAGACTGTTTCGAAGGCCCTGGTGGACTCGATCTTGGGTCCTCCAAGAAGTGGCAATGGCAAGCTCGGATCCTCTCGTATGCTGTGGTAATATGCAATTGCCTTGGAGAATATTCCGGCAATTCTACGACCATGCCGTCCTGCCTGGGTCGTTGCGGGCTATGTCGACTTCACCACCCACATTCGTTGCACTTTGCCAAAGCAGACAGGAAATAAGCTCCACCAAAGACATCGCTATGCTACTTTTAAAGACGTGGCGCTTCCAGGCAACCGATCCACGAGATACAGTCTATTCTCTACTTGGCTTCTTCACCAAACAAGATCGAATGGCTCTTGAGCCGAACTATAACAAATCCATCACACAGGTGTTCATCGATACTGCGAAATACATTTTTTCAAGGGACTTGATATATGTTAACATCCTTTGCCGTAACACGCATTCTCCTTTTTACACAACCTGCCATCCTGGGTACCTGACTGGTCTCTTTCGACGAATAAAGTTTCTCTATGGATAGGGCGCTTATACAACGCATGCGGATTTTCTCATCCGCAGATCCTCAATCCCAAAGAATCGAACAGGATGCTAGTCGTTACAGGTATGCTCGTAGATGAGATAAGTCACTGTGACGAAGAAGCTACGAATCTCGACCATCCGTCTTCTAACGTCCAGAGCGTACCTGAGGTCGTCGCCAAAATCGAGTCGTTTCTCGAGAGTACAATAAAAGAAGGCGAATCGCCTAATCTTAACGACTTGCATCCGAGTCGATCGGACGCTTTGTGGCGAACACTTATGACTGATCGAGCCCTCCAAAAGTCTGGGCAGTTTCTAATACCAAAGTGTCCAGCACCCTTTTCCTACGGGAACATGTATGAGATTTATCGTGGTCGTGCATCTGCACCTCCTGACTTCAAACCTCAACTCCCACTCCCCGACCGAGTCGCGAAATATACTAAGACCTTCGAAGCCAACGTACACTTGGGTGGCCTCCAGTTTTTTATCACACACGGTGGTCGCATTGGACCAGGCCCGTCTCTGCTACGGCTGGGTGATTTGGTAGTTATTATCTGTGGCGCGGACATGCCGTTTATTCTCAGGAACGAGGCGAATGGTAGTTACATACTCTTGGGATGCCCCTATGTCCATGGCATCATGTACGGCGAGTACTTCTCATCTGGGGGAAGCGTCGATACAAGGACGTTTAGCCTTGTATAATGTGGGGGCTTTCGATATTATCGCATCTGTTAGGAATACTATCGTTGATCTGTTAGAAATATATGGTTAATACCTAACTATACAACAAGAGCAAAGCTATACCTATACTATATGAGAAAGTGCATAATACGAATTAAAGAAGAAAGACACGGTTAGTATTAATAAAATAGCACTTAACATATACAGCATAGAATAAGAAAGTCTTAAGAACAACATAGAACTCGTTCCTACGTTCACTCCACATACCACATCTCCACCCAATCCAAACACCCTTCCCATACACCCCCACTACAAGTCCTAATCCTAAATACCACCAGGAAACAGCAACCCATTATCGCGCCGAACCTTCTCCAGGACCGCCAAAACCTCACGACTATTTCTCTCCAACCTGCTCACCTCCTCCCGCTCCCCCTCCTCAATAAAGCGCGCAAACACCTTAGCCTCATCCAGCAAATTCAACGTTTCGGGCTTCCTGACGCCGTCCACACCCTTCTTCTGCTTGGTCTTGGGATCCCACAGGGTAACCGCATCGATATCGGTGATGGTGGGTACAACCAGCGTGCCCCTCTCGCCATAAATCTCCGACGGGGCCTCAGAATTATAAATCTTAGAATGACACAAATGCACCGTGAAAGTGGGGTACGCGAGAATCAAGCGACCGGCGCCATCGGCCCCAGTTGCGATTTTGACGGGCCAGTAGTGTGCATCTTGGGGGGCGCCAAAGAGGTCGATGGCGGCTGCGACACAGTAGACGCCGAGGTCGACGAGGGCGCCGCCGCCCATTTCGAGGTTGAAGATGTTGGGCGTTTCGCCCGCTAGCACTTTTTCGTACCGGGATGAGTATTGGGCGTAGTTGAGGCTGGCGCCGTAGATGGGGCCGAGGTCGGTGATTTTTTGCTTCAGGAGCTTGAAGTTGGGTTCTTGGATGTGGCGGAAGGCTTCGACTAGTATTGCGTTCTTTTCTTGGGCGAGTTTGAAGAGGGTATCTAGTTCCGATACAGTGCTGCAGGCTGGCTTTTCGACTATCACGTTCTTGCTGGCGCTGAGCATGTGTTTTGCTTGTTCGTAGTGCAGGATGTTGGGGCTTGCAATGTAGACTGTTGATACATTTGTGTCTTGGGCGAGCGCATCGAGGTCTGTGTAGGTTGTGATTTTCTTGTCGGTGTACTTGGACGCGAATTCTTTTGCGGTTTCTTCTTTCCGCGAGTAGACGGCGACAAGGGTGTATTTCCCGGTTGCGTGTGCGGCTTCGACGAAGGAGTGTGTGATCCAGTTTGTTCCGATGATGCCGAGGTTGATCATTTTGGCGGTTGAAGCGAGGTTTGTTGTTCTTGAGAGAGATGTGAGGAGGATTGTGAGCAACAGTTGCACGTTATATGAGCTCAAGAGTTTTCTGTTGGGTGTTCGAGGGGTAGTCGCGCTCAACCCCAACCCCACTAGCAGAGCTTCAAGCCCCAGGAGGAAGTGATGTCATTGGCTGACGGTTGCGACTGCCCAATCGGCAGTAGGAGGCGAAAATAGAAACATCACGTTGCATGGATCCCGAACGGCGCAACAAGTTATTCAGAATATCGTATTCGCAGAGCCTACTGTAGAGCTGGCTGGACTAGAAGACAGACTCGAATACTACTGTGCTAAAATCAGAGCTCCAGTCAAGGAGGGTATCATGCTGTTGACGACGTGTTCGATCATGAAATGTATCATACCATATGCGTGAAACCAAAATCGCAAACGCCCGCTCCATCCGTACTCGCTGGATTTGAGCTTTGCTGAATGTTGAGAAAATTGTAGGAAGGAAAGCAGAAACGACTAGACGCACGGATTAAAAGGAAAGCACAGGGCAAAGCCTGGCTGAAGGCAAAATCAAAAACTCCATCCGCGATAACTTGCAAACTGCAAAATGCCGGGGCCACTGACAGTCATGTCAGGTCAGCTCTTTTCATTTTTTGTGAGGTTTAGTCCTCCCAGATGGTCTCGAGATCCAGGTCTCCTCGCCGTTCGGCTCCGCAGACACTCCACCTCTTTCTAGAGTCGCGCTTGCCGAACCCCAGACTGCGGCCACGTCCCTCGGGCACATCCAAGCTCGACCTCCTCTGCTCTCCGTCGTCTTCACGCTCAGCAGCAGCCTTGAGCTTAGCAATGCGGTCCGCCTCTATGGCTTCTTCTTCTGCGTCTGGACTATCTTCGATGGTTTCGAGAGATGAGATGGAAGGGCTGCGGGAGCGCATTGAAGTTGGCGTGGACGGGATGGATGAGGAAGCAATGGAGGCCGGATAATTTTCGTTGAACCTGGAGGGGGCGAGGAGAGGCGAAGAGGCTGCGGATGTGGGTGTGCTGACGGAGGGTGTGCTCGTGGGTGGCAGGCCGAAGGGTACAGAGACGTGGTAGAGGGGCGAGGCTGGTCGTCGTCGTCGAGAGAGGGAGCCAGTGCTGCTGTAGAGGCTCGAGACAGTAGTAGTAGTGCCGGCGCGAGGGGTGAGCTCCAGCTCTGCATCTTCCGATATGTCGCACACGCTGGGAGCGCCTTCGAAGGAGCCGGTAGAAGCTGGGCGGAAACCTGAGCCGTACCGCTCTGGAGGCCCTGTGGTGTGTGGTCGAGGCTCCATTGCCCGTGGGCTGCGTGTGCGCTTGGGTGATGGCAGAGGGGACGTTGGCCGAGCGAGCGACATCGGGGAAGGCGAGAGCATGAGGCTGCTGGCGGTGTGCATGACGGTAGGCAGCGAGTGGGCTCGTGTCATAGGAGGTGCACTCGGGGAGCCAGACCCGCTGTGGGAGCGTAGGTGAGAGCGCGCGTAGGGCGAGCGATTCCGGGGTTGGGCGTAGGGAGAGGCGAGGGAGGAGAGGGTGTCGAGCGGCGGGTCTGTTTGCGAGCGCGGTGTCGACGGGCGACGCTCCGCCATCCTGCTGTCGGACGAGTTGCTGACCTGGCGGGCGGGCGTAGTGGTCTCTCCCATGGTGTCGGTCTCGAGGGGGCGGCCTGCTTGGGTTGGTGCTGATAGGTGAGGCGTGGAGACAGGTGGCAGGGGCGCTCCCTGTGCAGCTACTTTGGTACGAGGGGACGGTGCTGGTGCTGGTGCTGGTTCTGGTGCTGATGCCTTGGTTGGGCTTCGAAGGGGTATCGGGTCGTGGACAAGATGGACAAGGTGGGCGCGGCGCTGCTCTGCACTCGTATCAGGCGGCGAAGAAGACGGATTGGCAGCACTCATGGCGGTGAGCGGCGAGTATACATAGGGAGTAGCCCACGGCGAGAGACAAGGTGGCCGAGGTGTGCACTGTGGAGCTAGCCAGTGCAGGGAGTAGTAGGGTGGACCGTGTGGGTGCCAACCGCTGGACGCCCGTCGCACCTTGCAGCGTTTCAGCTGCCGGAGACCGAGTGTCTCCACGCGATGAGTGGCTGGAGAGCGCCAAACAGCTTGGTACGGGCCAGTGAGGATGCGGGAGCGACACAGCGTGTGCGAGAAGTGTGCTGTTGTTGCTGGCGGCGTCGGAGTACTGCACGAGGTTCCTCACGATGCTGTTGCCCTGCGACTCGCACGGTGGAGGGAGGGGCGTTTTGGTACCTGCCGCCGGGCTTGCCGCTATCGAATCTGGGGCAGTCGCGGCCAGGCGATAAGAAGGAACGACCCAGGTGCACAACAAAGCCGTCCGCCCAGTCATGCGCGCAATACCCTCACGGTTACACAGCCCACTACTTATATCAGTATATGCTTATCCATCTCTCCATATTACTGCTGTTGATCCCCATAATCTCTCTCCCGTTTGTCTTCAGCCGCTACGCTCCCAGATCAACAGCTGCCAAGAGCCTAAAAAAGACCCTGAGATTGCGTGCATCACTAGCGGAACATCTCCACACGGCATCCCGACAAGAATTGACCCAAATCGGCGTCCAATCACGTCTTGCCGCCGACTATTTGGACACGACGGCATCCCGGATTGGGTGAGGTGTGTTAAATGTGGTCGCCTGACGACGTATTTTGGCTTGTTCATGCGCCGCCTCCCACACCTCCACTCGCATTGTCAGTGTTACATTGCTTGCATTGGAGCGGTAATTGTCGTATAGCTTCCGTTAATGTAACAATCTTACATTCCAGCCTCCTTCCCTATATGGGCAGAGTCCTTTCATAGTCCCCCTCAATCGTCCTCTGTCTGCGTGTCTCTCCTTCTTAGCTTAGACTATCAAGTTGCAAGGCGAGAAACGAGGGAGAATGCAACATCCAAGGGATTAAGGAACGCATGAGACATGAAGAAACAAAGGTAATGACAAACAAGAGATGGAGACAATGAAAGTAACAGGCACCGTTGACTTCTACGTCCAAAACATCCTGTCACCAAGTACGGAGTGCCAGGGCTTGTGTCTCTTAGGCCTACCCATTGCAACAGAGTAGCGAGACTAATAGTGTGTTTCCCAAGTGATCTAGCTATTCGACAGCTCCTACGGAGTATTCTTTGCCCATCTTTTAGAGCTTGACTCAGATCTATTAAGCCAAAGAAGTTGGTGTAAGAGATGTCGATTGAGATACAAGGGGAATGCCCCTCATGTACTATGAAGACTAGGCCTAATGAGGTAGTATGTGATAGGATGTTCCTTCCATATCCTCCTTGTCGCCCCTGCGATATCCTCTATTGCTACTGCCATATCTCGGATAGAACCTTCCAACATGATCGCGGGATCCGTCCATGGCACCCCACGATTTTCAACTGGCAGCTTGAAGGCTGAGATAATACGACCCCGTTCGCACAACCTATTCTGCCCCCATCCTACAGTCGACTCACAAACCCACCGTGATCCATCTTAACCAAATACTCCTTCCCGATATCCTCCACACACGTCACCCCAGCCAGCGCCATACACAATCTAAACTCATCCGCCAGCAACCGTAGCGCCAACTCCACCCCCTCTTGCCCCTTATACGCCAACCCCCACAGCACCGGTCGACCCACCCACACGAAATCCGCGCCCAACGCCAACGCCTTGAAAATGTCCGTCCCGTGCCTAATTCCCCCATCGACGTGTACGGGAATCTTCTTCTTGCCAGCTTGAGTCTGGGATTGTACTGCGGCAGCGACGTCGGGCAAGGCGTCGATTGTGGCGAGCGCGCCGTTTAGTTGTCGTCCACCGTGGTTCGACACGATTATGCCGTCCACGCCGTGCTGGCAGGCGAGCTGTGCGTCTTCAGAGGTTGCTATGCCTTTTACCCACACTTCCATCTCCGGGTGGCATACGGATTGGAGCCAGGCTATGTCGCGCTCCCAGCAGAGTGTAGGGTTTGGGGCGTGCGTGTGGAATGTTATTGGACCGGAGGGTGGTTGACGCTTGGTGTTTGTTTGGCTTCTTTTGCGGAATTCGTTTGCTTCGGGATCAGTCTTTGGTTCTGTCGTTCTTTCCTCAGTCTTGGTCCCCTGGCCACGATTCTCATCTTGGTTGAAATTTGCGACTTTGAGATGCTTGGGCAGTTTGAACTGGTTCCGTATCTCCAAATTCCTGCGTCCAAGCACCGGCGTATCCACCGTCAACATCACAGCTTTATACCCTGCTTTCTTCGCGCGCTGAATCAACTTGCGGCTCTGCTCTCTTTCCTCAAAGAGATACAATTGCAGAGCCCCGGGATGTCTATCGCCCAACGCACCCTTCACATTCTCCAGACTCGTCGTACTAAAACTGCTTAATCCCATCACAACATCCATGTTTTTGCACGCGCGCGCAGTGGCAAGTTCACCATCTCCATGCGCAAGGCCTTGCATGGCTGTTGGTGCGACGCCCAGCGGTATGCTATTCCTGTGCCCGAAGATAGTGATGCTGGTGTCGATGGCGGACACGTCGCGCAGAACGCGCGGTCGTATACGGTACTTTTGGTACGCGGATATGTTTTCTGAAAGGGTGGATCCGGAGTCTGCGCCTTCGTTGTAGTAGTCGCGTGTTTGCTTGTCCATGCGTTCCGCTGCGAGATGCTCGAGCTCGCTGATGGTTAGGCAGTTGAGATCATGAGGGGTTTTAGATTCTGACATGGTGATGGATGAGACTGGTATAGACAATAAAGGTCCGAGTGTTTGACTGCAAGTAGGTATTACAGGAGGGAGCGTGGATGCCGTCGGATACAGATGGCATGGCACCGGTTCGGCACTCTTATCTATATATCTGCCCAAGCAATTGATGACGATGATGTAGAGGTAACTAGCGTGCTTGCCGATCCCGAGGTCTCAGATCTACGCGTCAGTTTCCTGTTCGTACAATGTGGGGTTAGCGCGGTACGGTCTAACGGCAATATTACCTGAGGATACAGTTCAGCGTTGAAGAGTTGTTCTGTTTATGCTAGTAGAGTATACACAGAAGCTTCGGTTTTCCACGTCGTAAGCTCTACGCGGACTCTGGTAAAACCGTAGCAAGCTTCGCAACAACACCGTTGGTCGGGTACAGCGGGATTTGACGCAAAGCTCAGCATTATTGCATGAAGTCTTGAAGCTTCCCCCAAACAGGCCGTGGTGACTACACTAAAAATATACGCCAAGGGCTGCGTTGAGCGACTCTAGAGATGTTACAGTGCGTAACCGCTCGCCGAAACAATGCTGGTGCTCGAGGGATGTTGGAAGGAGGCTATAAATGGGCCTAATTCACAAATCGAACAACTTAGGATGATTACTTCATCCTGTAGATGTTGGACTTGGTCCTTTCGTCAAAGGATGCTTCTTGAAACACCACGAGGCGTGCTGATGTTGTGGATTGCTGGGTTTGGGTTGTCGGAGCTGCGGAAGAGATACGGTTGCGCCTTGCCGCCTTACGGCCTCATTGAGGACGCTGCAACCGGGACAGTTTGGGGAAGAACGTGGGATGAATGCGATCGAAATGCAGTCGTTTGTATCATACTGGATCTTGGAAGGAGGAGCGTCCTTGGCAGCTAATAAGTGGGGTGTAGGAGTTGTTGTGAGGCTGAAAAAATGGAGTACCGTCGACCGGTACCGGTATGTGCACTGTGCACAACTGCCAGCAACTTGTCGTGTCGTCATCCCCATCCGCTCCTTTGCATCTCCATCACAGTGGCATCACTCCCCTTCTCCGTTCCGTGACAGCTCCATGTTGGAGTGTGAAACAATCCGATCGCCAGCTATGTCAATTAATAGCAACAGAGTGGCGTCATGTCGACAACAATGCGACCTCGGCGGATCCACGTGGCAGATCCGGGGCTGAAGCATGCCGAGCCACGCTGAGCCTCAGCAACGACTTCGGGACGCTTCGCGAACAGCACCAAGACCGTAAACATCAGTGCGCGAATATCAGCTCGTATGTTGGCCCAAAGGCCCGATGAGCGTCCTTCGGGCAAGACGGCATGGAGGAGGAGAGTTAGGTCTTTTTGCCTTGGAAACTCTGATACCGAACTGCTCCATTCCATCGCTTCGTCCTTTCGGTACTCTCTTTCTGTCTTTCTCATCTTTTTCTTTTTCTCCATGGCGTTCTGGGATACCGTATTGAATGCCTCTCCGAATCGAGAACCAGCCTACGGCAGAAGACTGCTCCCTAGTATCATCGACAATAATGCAAATCTTTGCGCAGACCACGCCTGCTTCTCGATACCCCGCTCCACACAGCTACAGCAAGGATTTCGCAATATCAGCTGGCGCATGGTACGGACAACTATAGCCATAATGCAGGCTGCGGTACCGGAAGGCTTACTGTTCTAGTATGCCAACGCAATCAATAGGACCGCTCACTTCATTGAGAAAGAGATTGGTCGAAGCTCCTGCTTCGAGACTGTCATGTATCTTGGGCTGCCCGATGTGCGAGTCTTTATCGTCCTCGTAGCGTTGTACGTTACCTGGTCATTACTGAGCATCGATCATTCGTTACTGACGACAAACACATAGAATCAAGACTGGACATAAAGTACGGTGCTCCAAAAAACCATCAATGATCTGTGTATTGTGCGGGTGCTGACAGATACTAGGTACTCTTCACTTCCTATAACTGCAGTCTAGCTGCACAGCTGGGACTCATCAAGCAGACTGACTGCACTATTCTCCTTTACACAGGCGGTAATCTTATCGCTGATGTCGCTGATATCGTGGAGAGTAGTCGTATGGAGAGCGTTTGTCTGCCGGAGTTGCATCAATTGCTGAGCGATTCATCCGTCGAGCCATATCCGTATGCCAAGACCTTCGAGGAGGCGAAGCTTGACCCTTGTTTTATCTTGTCTACATCTACCCCAACTGGCACAGTAAAGCCGGTGATTTGGACGCATTGGTCAATCAGCACGACAGACAGGCACCATCTTGTCTCACCACTGGAAGGACGTCCGACATTGTGGGCTTCAGTCTTCGATACAAGGAAGCGCAACTACTGCGGGTGGCCATTGTATGGCGCAGGTATTTGTACTGGCCTTCTGGAGGCCTGCTTCAACGAAACAACGGTCGTCATGGGCCCACCCCAGCCACCAACAGCTGAGGTTTTCATAGACATACTAGAGCATGGGGGTATTGACGCAGCAAGCTGCTTACCCAAAGTTCTTGAAACGGTTGCAAGAAGGCCAAGCGTTCTGGAAAAGTTGAACAAGCTGAAGTTCATCGCTTGCGTCGAAGGTAGTATACTTTTACCTATATCAGCTTGTTGGACGTACTGACTAATGGCAGGACCGCTTACACTTGATGCCGGCGACGCAATCTCGCGACACACAACCATCTACCGTCTCGTGGGAAATGCAGAAACATATGCCATGGTCCAGCACGCAAACGACCGGGAAGATTGGTCTTACATCTGCCTCAACCCAAGCTACAACGGTATTGAAATGAGACCTAGGGCTGGTCTATTCGAGCTCGTATACGTGAGAGAATCGTTGTGCGCTGACTACCAGGGAGTGTTCAAACTTCATCCGTACCTGCGGGAGTTTGCGACGAAGGACCTATATTCTCCACATCCTACCAAACCTCATCTCTGGAAATATGAAGGCCGTCCAGACGACTCAGGCTTGCTCTAAAGCTCCTGAAAGCATGCCCATTGTCCACTTGAGCCCACGATCGCATAACAAGTCGTTGCATGACATTTCCAAATCGGGTAATGAAGGATACCAGCTTACAGGCAGGATTACTGTTACCAATGATTGGACTTCATACGGAGCATAAGAAACGATGTCAGCGCTTTGATTTATAATGGAAATCTCCAAGGACGATTACGCACGGAAGCAGCATCAGCATAGTGAGGCATTGAAGCATGTCGATGTCGCTTAACGTGGCTGACAAAGACCGATGTACCACGATACCGTAAGTCTGGTGATGAACCCGCGTCGCTTCATGTTACACCCTGCGCTATGTATTCCACCGACCCAATGGGCAAGTTTCGGAGGAACGTACCTGGAAAATAACATCCTCGCCTGATTGGCTGGCTGATGGAGGATAGATCCACTATACCCATTATGGAATTTCAATGAGTCGATTTGTAATCCAGGCAAGCAACCGGAAGGTTGAATCGTCCGCCCTAGGTCACACCGCTCAGCCAAACGGACGAATGGGAAAGTATCTACCCAATAATAGACAGCATCAACAGAGATTCATGTAGGTAATATTGCGTTGCAAAGTTGGCTTGCATCTGCTGAAACGTTGAAGAGACGAAGGTTAAATAGCTACTGCCCACTGCTCATCACGAAGCATCACACCAGCATTCTTTTCAACAAACTTCAACTCTACAACCAACCCTAGCCCCAAAATGTCATCCCTCAGTTTCCACAGAGTCGCCCTCACACCCATCATCGACGGCCTCAAGAACGCCCACCACGTCGTAACCAAAGGCTACGAGCACGCCAAGACCAACAACATCGACCCCAACGACTACCTCACCGCAAGCCTACACCCGGACATGAGGGACTTCAGATTCCAAGTGTACCGCTTCACCGACGCCGCAAAGTTTATCCCCTCCCGCCTGAACCCGGCGCTGGAAAGCATCTCGCTTCCGGACGACGAGCAGACGTTCCCGGAGTTGCTGGCGCGCATTGAGAGGACGACCAAGTACCTAGAGAGCTTCAAGGAAAGCGACCTCGAGGGCAGGGAGGGCGACGAGATTATTACAAAGTATCCCGGTGGTAAGGTGCAGATTACGCAGATTGCGATTGATCAGGTTACCAGGCTTGCGCATCCTAACTTTTGGTGAGTCGAATGTGTGGGTGTTTGGTGGGGAGGTTGGGCTAATGAATGAACGTTAGGTTTCATCACGTCACTGCGTATGCTATTCTCAGGATGAAGGGTGTGGATGTTGGCAAGATGGATTACCTGAACGGCGCGAACCTATTTGAGATTGAGCAGATCGAGGCGTAATGAGCGGATTCTCACGATGACCATTCTTGTCTGACCGGTTAAGAGATGGAAACAAAAGATTGCGGACAGCAAAAAAGCATATACACCAGCTGTTCTGATGATATTCTCTCTGTACGCGAACCACGACGTCGTGATAAATGGCGCCCCAACTCCCACGTAGCTTAACCAAATACCCGTGCCTGGGTATCCCCTGAAAACCCCCTCAGGCAATCAAAATCTCATTCCCAAAATCCTTGACCTCCTCCACCCAACAATTGCCCGCCCCAGCCCCAGCTTCATCCTTGAGTTTCCAGATCGATTCCAAC
Organism: Decorospora gaudefroyi; assembly: GCA_010015605.1. Classification (NCBI taxonomy): domain Eukaryota; kingdom Fungi; phylum Ascomycota; class Dothideomycetes; order Pleosporales; family Pleosporaceae; genus Decorospora; species Decorospora gaudefroyi. Next base: position 183,054 of record ML975275.1, read on the forward strand.
ACCCTCTTACTCGTATGCAAGTAGCCCCAAAACATCAGCCCATACAACTGATCCAACGTATCCATGATCCACTCCCTCTGTCCCCTATCCTCGCTCTCAGCCCCCGCCAGGAAAAGCGGCCAACATATACTCTTGAAGAGCGCATCGCCAGGCTTCAGATGAGAAATATGGTGCACGACGTCATCAGCAAGAGCTGTTAAACTGACGAGCGCCGTGCCGCTCGTGGGGTCTAAGAGCGGGTTTGTGGAGGGAAGCACGCGCGCGAGATAGATACATACTGCGGACCGATGCGCGGACGCTATACGGATGCGTTGCTCAATGTCTTCGAAGGGGGAGGCTCGTTCGAAGTCGAAGGACCAGGCTATAGGGTCAAACGCTAGGGCACGCCGGAGAAGCACGGCTACTTGCTCTTGAATGTATTCTTGAGTGCTGGTCTCGGAGCGCGAGTCGTGCGTATCCGGTAGGGCAAAAGATTCCAACATGATGCGTAACAAGGGGCCGGGGCAGGAGAGGTAATTGTTCGTTTCTGCGTAGCGCAGAATGGGGTCTAATTCGATCGTTTCCGGGATCAGCGCCGGCAGCGTGGTGAAGCTAAAGGTTGAGCCGAGGATGTAGAAGACCAGGAAATCTGAAAGTATGGTTTGACGCAGTCGGCTCATTGGACGCTGGAGATAGGGTGGTTCGCCGAGGAGTTTGATGAGTTTGAGTGCGCCGTCCATGTGCACTTTCCACTTGTCCCGTCCAGATTCTACCAGAGCGTAGTTAACGAAGAGCAGGATGGTTATTAGTATCAGGTCAATGTTGGTTGTGTTTACGGAAACCACGCTCTTCGCAAGCAACGAGAGCGCCTGCTGCTTCGCTACAAGCGCATCCCTGTACGAAGACTTCAATGGTCCCCCGAAGCGGCTCACAGCCTGGTAGTAGGCCATAACGGTCGGACTTTGTGCACCTTGGTAGGCTGACTGGCCCATGGGGTTCTGGGTAATGTTGAAAACGTGGAATGCGGAGTTGGCAAGAATAATTTGCAAGAGCAGCGGGTAGGCCGATGTTGCGGGGATGATATCCCGGATGGGGTTTCCGCCAGGCATGTCGTAGACGACCATGACTTCGCAGAGCTGCGTTGCGAAGTGGTAGAGGTAGTACCGTGAGTTGCGGTCGAGGTCGTTGACCAGTGGGTCCATCAACGGGCGGTCCACGTTTGCAGTCATCGCCATCTCTTGGTCCTGTTCGCTGGCAGACATTCGAACGAAATTTGGCACCGAACCAGCGGCCACGGTCTCAAACTCTGCATCTGGTGATTGTTGCGAGGCGCCCTCCTTCTCCCATACCAACTGCGGCGGGTCCTGCGTTTTTTCCTTCGAAGCCGCATCAACTCTCCGCTCCATCATCTTCTCTTCATACCCTTTCCCCATCATCTTCCCACGGCTTGCCACCCCACGATTCCACACCAACAGCTTCCCATACCCCAGACATTCCGTCCCGGCTGACAAACATTTGTGACAGCTTGGCAGCGACCGGTCGCATCTCCAGCGGCGTTTCCGACAGTTGTGGCAGGCTTTGGTCGGGAGATTGAAGGGCGTTGAGCTCATTGGGTGGGCGCCATGCAAGATGTGTCGGTGGTTGACTGTATTGAGGTGCTGGAGAGTTTGGTGGGGGCGGAGATGGGTCTTCTTGTGGCGACGTGCACGTGAAGACTAGCTGCTTTCAGGTTGGTGTTGTGATGAGTTGCGTCATATTGACTACAGAGGGCGACAAAGACCAGAGATGAGGCCCGAGGATGAAGACGACAAATGGCGGATCTCCTATTGCTTATTACAAAGACCATGGCTGTTGAAATTTTGCGCTGTGGCGCTCATGGCTTGTTCACACCACCATTCCCGATTCAGTCTATCGAAATGCGCTAAGCCCCACGGAGCAGCCAAGACGCAAGGTCCGCATAAAGGCCCCATCGTGACGACTTTGTGAAAATGCCACAGCCATGGCACAGGAACGTTTCCGCTGCCATGCTCATACTTCTCAGCACGCAGAAATTGTCTTCCATGACTAATGCCAAAGGTACTCTCGGTCGCCACGGAGTCCGTACGCCAGTACATAGAAAGAGAAGGAAATCGAGGTGGAATTCTTTATCTCATGAATCAGTTTCAATATTGATAAGCCCTACCCCTTTCACCCTGGACGGGAAAATATTCCCATACGGATAAGCCTGTTTAAGATGGCATTCTCCCTACCGACTACAGATGTCCAAAGAGATACGCCCATGTCTTCTACCTTGGACCCGTCAATTCCGGCAGCGAGGCAGCCCAGACAACAGAGCCAAACCAACCCCATGACATCACCGAGTTCAACTCCGAGCGCAACACCAGACACGGCGGCAGACGGATTCCCATCACCCTCGCCAGAAAAGGCCGAGGAAGCCCTCCGATCCTACCCTTCGCACGATGCCCTAGATATCGAACGTCTCGGCCGCGAGCGACCCGCCGTTTTCCGCTCCATCTGGCATGAACTCGGTTTCTGTTTTGCGCTTCTGGGCTCCATGTTTGTCGCCGAATACTTTGTATCTGGTTTCAACATTCTGCTTCCCGATCTCATAGAAGCCTTGCACATCCCCTCCAACGCACAAACATGGCCCGCCTCCGTCTTCTCCTTGGTAACCGGAGCATTTTTATTACCCTTCGGCCGGCTGGCGGATATGTTTGGCGGATACATTGTATTCTGTGTTGGGCTAGCCTGGTTTCTGGTCTGGACAATCGTGGCGGGATTCAGTCAGAATTATGAGATGTTGATCGCGTGTCGCGCTCTCCAGGGGTTTGGGCCGGCTGCATTCTTGCCGTCTGGTATCATGCTACTGGGCTCCATATACCGCCCCGGACCGCGCAAGAACCTCGTATTCAGCCTGTACGGCGCTTTTGCTCCTGTGGGCTTCTTTACGGGGATATTCTTTGCTGGCGTCAGCGCCCAATACACATCCTGGAGCTGGTATTTTTGGATCGGAAGCATCACACTCGCGATCGTCGCTGTTGCGTCATATCTGTGCATCCCCAACCGCGCGGAAGACCGTACGGGCGGAAAGGGTGTCACAATGGACTGGCTCGGTACCGCAACCGTCGTCCCGGGACTTGTACTCGTCGTTTTCGCGCTCACGGACGGTAGTCACGCACCACGAGGCTGGGCTACACCATACATACCTGTCACGTTCGTCATTGGCTGGATCTTCCTGGCTGTGTTCGTCTACATCGAAGGCTGGGTCGCCGAACAGCCGCTCCTACCCGGGGACATGTTCCGCGTCAAGGGTATGAAACCGCTCGCTCTGGCTCTCTTCTTCCAATACGGAACATTTGGTATATTCCTCTTCTACGCCAGTTTCTACATAGAGGAAGTGGTGGGTGCCAGTCCGTTACTCACCACGGCATGGTTCACGCCAATGTGTGTGGGTGGGTTGTTACTAGCTACTGTCGGTGGCCTGATTTTGCATCTCCTACCCGGCCGAGTGCTGTTGTTAATCAGTGGAACGGCATACATTCTAAGCACACTGCTTTTCGCCATCTTACCCGCGCAGTTCAATTACTGGGCTTACATCTTTCCTGCCATGATTTGCGCCACACTCGGTATCGACATCACGTACAATGTCAGCAACATCTTCATCACGACCAGCATGCCCAAAGCCCGCCAAGGCCTCGCAGGTGCCTTCATGAACTCACTGCTCTTCCTGGGTATCGCGGTATTCTTGTCGTTCGCCGATCTGGCGGTTAGCGAGACGGAGGAGAGGGCGAAGAGAAAAAGTTACCAAGTCGCGTTTTGGCTTGCGACGGCACTGGCTGGAGTGGGATTGATTATCATGTTCCTTGGAGTCAAGATTGGCAAGGCGAAGAGTGAGCTTACCATGGATGAGAGGGAAGAGCTAGAGAAAGAGTTGGCGAGCCGAAACACGGATGAGTAGGTATTTACATACCGCATAATTCTTCACTATGTTTCTTTAGTATGTTCAATGTGCGTTCGAATATCCAGATGTGCCAAAGTTCGAATGGTCAGCTTGCTTCGAGTTCGCCGGTATTCCATCGCCATATCTCCCAACTCTCGTGTGAGACCTTTCTTGACCTTATGACCGCCTCGTCGTTTGCATCCGGACTTTTAATTCCGCTGAATCTGGGTAATCCCACACATCTTGGCGGGACGTTAACCTTCAAACATCCCCATCCCTTGGTGTAGTACGTGTCCGCAGCCCCTCTCCTATCCCATCCCACCCCATTTCAACCCCCACTTCCTAGCCTGATTCCACCCTCGCTACATGCTCATACCTCTTCCGATATCTGCCCCGCCCATTTCCCTCCCGCGACCCTCCCATAAATTCCTGTCGTCGCAAATAAGCCGGTTCCGCACCTGCTGCGCATTTCCCCCGCTAGGAATCCCGCGCTGACGACACATGGCTGTCGCTTCATAGTAACTGATTCCCGAGTAGCTGGGATTGCCTCCTGCTTGCTGCCCGATGCGAGCGGTCATTTGACTCTCGATGGGCGGTCCGTCTTGTATCATTCTGAGGGCCTGGTGGTCATGTAGCAGATGCTCTTGAGCTGTATCTCTCTCTTTTTGGTGTCGGGTGGCTGTTGTTAAGGTGGGCATTTCATCTGCGTTTGCTCCTGTGTAGTTTGGGTGTAAGGCAAGGTACTCGGGCGTGTATTTTCGAGTGGGCCTTGTGGGTGAGTCTCCGGGCTTGTATATGTTGCAGCGCTTGGATAACTCGGTTTCCATCGTCTTGCTGATTACGCCCGCTTGTCGGAGGTGCTGGCTGTGTGTGGCTAGCAGCCCGTTGTCGGTTGTGGTGTGTCTGTCACCGTAGCATGAGCGAGTTTGGTCGATGGGCTTTTCTGTGAAGGTTTCTATGGTATGTTTGGTGTAGAGCTTGGCTGGCATTGCGTATGTTTGGAGTAAACACAGTGTTCAGGCGCGGCTGGAAGTGGCACACGCGCTCGCTTAGATGATTCTGGAGTTCCTAGCTGGGCGATGCAACCTCGTGGTTCTGCGTATAGATCAGGGTTTTACGGTAGTAACTGGTTGAGGGCCACTGTGCGTTGTTGACACAGTGAGTGTTGGGGATTGCGTGCAGGAAGAATTGAAGGATTGAACTGAGGTTGTATTGTGTATGTATGTATGTATGTATGTATGTATTGTTTAACGTCCTATGAAAGCCTCCCAGGGGGCATGAAAGACGGGTAGCGCCCTGACTAGTGCTCAGGTGCTCCTATTCTTTGGGTGTTGGCAGCGTGTGCAGTCTGGTAGAGTAATTTCCGCCGGTTGAAAAGACTCTATCTAGGTTCTGGGCCGTGGGTGGCAGCCTTGTTTGCGCTCGAGAGCTGATGCTCTGTCGTGTGTGTCGTGGCCCTGCATGA
>ML975276.1:0-187961 GCA_010015605.1 Decorospora gaudefroyi
CGACTACTCACCTTAGCGAGCTACGCCTATCTAGGCTAGCGCTGTTTACAGTCACTCACCTACATAAACCTTCTATAGCTTCTACAATACAACCTCAGTCAATCCTCAACTTTTACTCTATGCGTACGCTCAACAACTCCAACAGGGATAAGGCGGGTAGTGGGAGGGGGTAAGGGGTGGGGATTGGTGTTTGGCTTGGGTGGATGGGATGGGAGGGTATGGAGAAGTAGGGATGGTGGGTGTTGTAGGGTTTGTGGAGTAAGTAGGTTGAGGCTGGTAATGATGTATATATAAGCTAAAAGTCTGTGTGAAGCTGAGTTTGTTAGGGGGAGGAAAGGGTGGTAGGTTAACGTTTTGAGTGAAGGTAGAAATAATGCTATTAGCTACTACACTTTCTCTCTCTTTTCTCTTCTCTCCATCTGTTGTTTTCATGTGGGGTTTGCTAGACACTAGCTAAAGAACGTTTTCTAAACTAGACATTGTTTAAGAAAGAGGGAGAGGGAGAGAGAGAGAGAGAGAACTCTCTTCGCAAACAGCTTATATAAAGACAAATACTTAAATGTCGCAAAATAGAGCTTTGCTGTCGCTATCTCTAACCTTCTTACGTTGCTAATTTGCTTACTTTATCCGCCTCTCTTTCTCTCTTTCTAGCCTGGACACTCTTGTGTATCTACTTACGCATTGTGTATGAAATAGCTCTATTAGATATGGTAGCGCAACTCACATATGTCGAATTAACTAGTAGACTTGCACTAACCTGTGTATAAGGTCAATATGTTTACAAATATCCGCAATCCTGCTCCCTTTCTCTACCCTTCCCTCGAAACCCTGCAATAGTGTTACATCACGCCCTCTTCCTCTTCCGCGTCTTCTCCGCACCAAAGAACCTCATCGTCGTACTCTGTCCCAACGCATACTTATCATCAACTTGCTCGCGCTCGCCCTCACTACTGCTCACGTCTTCGAGATCCACCACTTCGGCCCTACACAGTCCCATGCTTACCCACAACCTCTTTACCCTGTCGTCGAAAATATACGGTACCCAGAGACATGTCTTCATCCGCTCTAATAGCAATTCCGCCGACGCCATGTCAGGAGACCCAATGGCATGGCGGCAGTATTGTGTGAAGAAGGCAAGCATCGTCTTCTGCGTGGGTGACCGCGAGTTTTTGGGTAGGCTTTTAGCGCCGAGGGCGCCCATGGTGAGGGTCCAGAAGATGAGGTCGGGAGCATTGGCCCAATGATGCATTGGGGCTTGCTGGAGGGAGGCGTGGAGTTTTGCGGTGGCTTTGGAGAGGCGGGAGCCGAAGGAATGCGTATTCGGTTCTGTGACCATGACCATGAATAGTAACAGGGCGAGGCAGATGCTCTCGTTCACGGCTCCATGCGATACGGTGTGTTGGCGGCTTGCGTCGCGTTGGTTTTGGTCGTACCAGTCGAACAGCCTATACATTAGGAGACTTGCGTGCTTCTGGAGATCGAGGGAACCGACAACACTTGTTCCGGTATCGTACCAGCTGGAGAGGTCAGATATGAAGACTGAAATCGTCGAGATAATAGTGAGCAGTTTAGCATCGATGCCAAGGTTGTGATGCGCGCGTAAGATGTGTGACTGGGTGTGTGGGGTTTGGAACGAGACGGTCGCGTAGTCTTCAATCTCACCGTTCGCCCGGAATAGAAGTGCGTAGGGAGGTTTGAAGGTTGTGATAGCCTGGGCGATGCTATGCCTGCTGGATTATCAGTTACATGCAAAAAAAAAAGTGGTGTTACTGATGCTAGCTGTGTGCGACTCAGCCGAAGACGACAGCGGAGTTATGATTATGCTGCAACGGGTGGACTTACATGAAAATGCAAACCTGTAAGCACCGGTTGCTCTCCAAGGCAGCAAGTCCTCCTCTTTGCCCTATCATCGTACTCAGCCCGCTAAGGTGCGCATCATTCACACTCACACTACATCTTCTCTCATCGCCCTTGCGTCTCGGATCTGCAAGATCAGCTTCCTCCAGCGCAAGTAATATCAAGACAGTAGCAATGGTAGTGTCATCTGTATTCTTGCCGGGATCAGCAAGCAGCCTGTTTACCTCGGAAACGGCGCGCCATTTGTAGCCTTCTGGATTGAGCTTCGCGGCTCGCGCGGCGGAAGTGAGCGCTGCGTAGATAAACGGCGCGCCGATTGGACTTTGAATGGACGTAGTTACCCAACTTGCGGCTGCTGCCTCCGAGGATCTATGGAGATCTATTGGAAGTAGACGTGGGGTGATGTCTTCCACGACTGCCCTTCATGTTAGTAATAGACATTGATCCGCTTGTTGGTTGACCTACATTGATGAAGAAGGTACTCCGCGTTTGCATCAAGTCGCACTGCTAAGCTGTCGAAAGACCGTGTAAAATCAATAGTGAAGCTGGTGTGACGTGGCAGCACTGGCCTTGTCGGATTCGAAACGCCGCAGGCATCGTCCGCGTAGCCATACTCTGCGGATGGACTCGTATAAGTAGATGCGGGACTCTCGCATACCGCCCCGTTGCTGCTGTTGCTGGAAAACACGCTATCGCTCGTGCTACTGGGCGACGTCAACGTCCAATTTTCCCACTGCGCCGTAAACGTGTCGCATTCCAAGCGAGACGAGCAGGTACTGATTTGAAGCTCTCCAATCTTACTACTCGTCCGAGATGACGATTGTCGGCGAGATTTAGCTGTCACAGAACTCTCCGTCTTTGGGCTCTTGGGCCTGGTACTCCAAGGCTTTTTGTTGCGGGCTGACTTCATTACGAACGATCTCACAACCTTGTCCGGTTTCGCGTTGATTCCGCCATTGCTAGAGTCGATAAACATGAATGTTGTGTGGTGCTTCTCTTTCGTCTCGGGGGGAGACACGGGCCCGCTGTCGCCACCAACGGCATCGAATGCCTTGGTCTGTTGCGCAAGCATTGTGCGCTACTACCACGAGGTTGTTTATTAGCTGCACCTCGCGGATCTGCAGCGGTAAATTGATGCGTACCGGCGAAAGAGGATTGCGTTCGGAAATGGACTGATCAGCAGGAATACTTGTGGCGTGCGAAAAGGGAAATGCATGGTAGCGAGGGAGGACGTTCTTTAACCCGAAAAGTTAGCTCTGCGGTTGCGGCGCTAGCCGGAATGGCGATTCGTTTTCGAGGAAATAAGGAAGGGATGACCGAGCGTTGAGACCGGATCTGACGAGCAGCTTCATCATAGGAGAGGTGTGAGCACAACAAAGCCGGCTTGCGAACCACCTGGAAGGCGTAGCAAGATCAGGTCGTTAATAGACGTCTGTTGGGAATCCTACGTTGGGAGACAATCGATCATTACTAAGAAGGGAGGATACGACCGTGCGACGATACCGCAAACACTATGTGGTGAACAGGGCGGCTGCTATAGGCAGAGTACCAGTGCGACAAGGCAGGTCTAAGATCTTATTCGGAGGCAACGAGTGCATCGGAGATTCCTTTGCCAGGAATGAAGAAGTAACATACCCATGGTAAACTAATCTCCACTTCGTGTCACCGCGTATGCCAAGGGGGTTGGCAAGCCCCCGAATGAGAGCTAACGTGGTGACACTTGAAACTACACGCAGCACGCTCACCTAGCGCTCCTTACCCATCCCACCACGCCGACATTGTATCCCACAAGCCCACCCACTCTTTCTTTCTCCTTCTTTGCTTCCTCCTGCCACTTTCTTAACACAGCCACTAGATCAGGCACCCGGACCACAATGTCTCCATGTAACCTAAGAAAAACACTCATCCAAGCCTGAACAAGCTCGTAGTCGCGACGTTCTTGCAATCTTGCCGTGAGTGCCTCAATGAAAGCTCGCAGCTCCGTATATGGCTCTGTTGTGTTGAGAGTGCGGATTGCGACATCGGCAGCGGACGGTGGGAGCGATGAAAGAAACGAAAGGAGAGGCGTATATTCGCCCGTGTCCGTCGCATGCGCAAGGTGACGAGTGAAACTATCGGTAGCTGCCGCAGCGGCGGAACGCGAGGCGAGCGCAGAGCTGGATATGCGTGATTTTTGATCTTGATCAAGTGGCGTAAGAGCAGTGTTGTCTGCTCCCTGTACTTGGTTTTGACCGAGTGATGGTAGGAAAAAGGGTGCCTTTTCTGGCGCCTTTGGAGCTTCTTTAGGCTTGTTGCGAGCACGGATCACATCGAGATGCAACAGTGTCTGCCAGCGTGATTTGGGAACCAGACTAAGAGTCGTGATCTTGTCGCTGAGCTGATCCATAATTGGGACCGTTGTTTCATCCTGCTCTTCTTCTTCCGGCTGCTCTTCGGTAGCAGCATCCACGAGAGCGACGCCTCCCTCACCAGAGGCCGTGGGGGCGCTGACGGTGGCGATGTCATCTTCGGTTATTTGACGAGTAGATACGTGTGTGAAGAGCATGCGGTTCGTCCAGATATGCACGCCGACCTCACCATCCAACCCGGTAGCAAGATATTCTCCAGAAGGCGAGAGAGCTATTGTGTTACATTGTCTTGGCAGCTTCATTGCGTCGATGAGGTGGCCAGTGGGCAGGTCCCAGACTCTGACAGTAGCGTCAGAAGCTGCAGAAATGATCCAGCGGCCATCATTCGAGAATGTATAGTCTAGTGTCTGCAGTTGAGCATGAGATCGGGATGTCCAGAGTTCTCGTATGAGCTTTTTTGTTGTGATGTCCAGCACACGAATTGAACCATCATCGCAACTCAACGCTATTAAGTCACTATTGGAATGATAGCGCAAGTCAAGTATCTTCGTCATCGGATACCAGTCGATCTCGTGAAGTAGGATGCCCGTGCCGAATTCCCAGAACTTGACCAAATGTTAGTCTTTAGAGGAAACGAAAGAAGCGTTTTACTCACCTTCACTTTGCCATCGTCCGAGCAGCTTATAAGCGTACGGTTTAGGCCATCTACAGCAAGCCCAGTAACAGCCCCCTTGTGTTTCCCTTCTCCCTTTGCGAACCTGCGCAGAGAATCGTGTGCGAGGTCCAGAGCATCCTCAGCCTGTAGCCGTTCTAACTTGTACTTTTTCGCCTCTGTTGGTGTCAATTTGACGGGAAACTTTCGTCGAAACCGCCCGGACTGGAGGTTATACATATCGATGGAGCCACCGGCTGAGCCAATCAAAGCGAATGTGCCGCAAGACGAGAATGCAACACTCTTGACCGCTGTCCCATCGCCTGTATCGAATGCCCATCGTCCGGCTCGTTTGCGTCCCCAGAACCAGGTTCTTGCCGTCTTGTCGCCGTCATGTCCAGTGATGATACTTTCCCATCCGGTCATGTTGGCCTCGGTTGCTTTTTTGTCTTTGCCCTTAACTTTGGACGAGTTATTCCAAATGCCAGTCACACCAGGCATGGCCCCCATGCCGCCGTCGCGGTTGAGGGAACATGCTATGCATGTGATAGCCGGAGCTTTCAGATCTTCCAGCTTAACATGATGTCTCGAGGTCTCGGCATCCCCGTTGAGTAGTCCCATCTTCTTTGCCTTCTTCTGAATCGCACCCTGGCTAAGCTCCGTGCTTTGTCCATCTCGTCGCAAACTCCAGCCCCATAAACTTCGATCTTTACTGCCGCTAAGAAGCCATTTGCCAATGTCGTCGGACCCGTCCGAATTCGAAGGGAGGAAGCGAAGCGTTGAAACAGGCGCAGCATGCCCTCCACGGGAGTGCAGTATTCGGGGTATTGGTGAGAAGGGCGTTTCGTCAAAAATCCAGCTCTTTAATGAGTTATCCAAGCCACTCGATACGATGAGGGCCTGGCCAGCCAAAAACTCGATCTTGCTGATGCCACCACCAACCCCACCACTCGCAGACGGAGGTGGACCGTGAGCTCCCCGCAAGGTACCCGTCTTGCGGCCACCTTTGTTGAGATCCCAGAATACGATGTCTCCACTGTCTCTGCTGGCTGTCGCCATGACTCCGTCTTCACGACCTTCGTCGCCGGCGCCCAGTCCGTCGGTCCTGAAGGAAATGGATGTTACTGGATGCTTCTGTGAACCACCAGTATTCAGTCGAAGCACCTCCTTATCCGCACGTATGTCATGTATTGTTATCGGGCCCGAAGCATATGCGATGGCGAGGAGCGATAGGGCGGGTGTCGGCTGCAGGGCGGTCACAGAGCCGAAGTCTGCGGCAGGCGGGAGGAGCGTATGGAGGAGCTTTCCAGTACTAATGTTCCAAATTTCGACAGACCCGTCTGTGCGGCCCAGGAAGATTTTGTTAAGGTACGTGGGCATGTTGCAAATGCAGCCAGAAAGCGGACTAGAGGAGAAGCCTTGGAGGGTAGTGTAGTGCTCTAGGGTAGCCGTCTTCCATACTTCAATCTTGGTATTGCCGCATCCCACAATCCACTCTCCCAATATCAGCAGTCGGCTAATTCTGTCGATGCCGGCCCGAGGTAGCTCTAGCTCTGCCACTTTCTTTCCGCGCTGGAACACCCATACGCCGCGCTGAGGATTGCTCTTGGGGCCAGACCAGGCTGCGAATACAATCTTCTTCCATGCTAGTGTCGCGGTGATGTCTTCGGGTGTCTGTGGTCGAGTTATGAAGACCAGGTTAAGGCCGCGCTTGAGATCGTACGTCTGGAGTGAGCGGCCGACGGAGGTGGTGATCTGGAAGGTCGTCTTGCCAAGTGGGAGAGAGGTAAAGGGAACGCTCGTGGGAGATACCAGCCCTACTGTCTGGGAACAGTCAGTCGCCGTTTGTGGTATTCTTAGCGTTGTTGAAGCTTACTCGGAAGGGCGCAAATATTTTGGATTGACGGAGCAGCGGCCCAGCGCTCTGTTCGCCATGGGTCTGCGTTTTCTGGCGCTTAGCTACTGGACCACTGCGAGTGCTATCATGCAACTGGGACGCTGTCATGGTGATAGTAGCTGCGAAAGTGGCTACTACAGCGCATGCAGTTGTGTTCTCGCGGCGCGTCAAGCATCAAAAATTCCATCTCGTGCTAGCGCGCACGCTAACGATAGACCATGTAAGGCTCCATGACCAGATATGTGCGTGATGACATCTGCCGTGTTAAGCTGAGATAAAGGGACTAGTGCTAAGCTACTTTGGATTAGTGCGCAGCTAATACCTAAGTAGTTAGCAGGATCTTGAGCTCAGCCCTCACCAGCCACAGCACCTTGTCGGCCAATCACCGTATTGTTAGCCACTGTACGGAGTTACTCCGTATCGTATCCAAGACTCAAGTCCATGCGGTGCATCTTCTTCAAAGACTCGCTACACACCAGAACTGGGTGGCGTCCATGGCTTGAATTGGCACAGGATGCGCGTGCACACGGAATAATGCATCGAAGCTGTCGTCCATTGAGATGGTAGCATTCACCCATGCCGCCAAGTCGCATCCACTGACGTATCGCTCCATGGTATACTAACCATCTGGAACTTGTTCAAATACGCATAATAATCCAGTCGTGCCAGTCTTCGCCTGGTAAGAAGGATGAAGTCGTGCAACGGCACCGTCGCCCAACGTCACTGTGCCAGCCCATTCGCTTGGGAAAAAAAGCAACCACGCTGAGCGCTCGGGTATAAGATGCCATGGAGCAGCAGCCACTCTCCCGCACCGTGAGTTCGGAGAGCACCCAGTCATGGCAACATCTCACCACTGCCGCCGTCGCATCATCCGCAGGCAGGAAGGCCAGATCGAGCGAACCGGAAACTGGCCGTGGCAATGTCGAGCGTGCGAGCGTGTCGGTGCCGCCGCCGGCCGCAAAGGCGATTCGACAAAGCCTGCCCTCGTCGCGACGCCTCTCCAAGGCATCTGACAGCAACCTCAGCCTCTTTGAGTATTTTGGACATGCTTGGTCGGGCTCCGCAATCGACGAGGCCGATGCCACGCCCACGCTAGAGGGCACCCGGGGAAGTCCTGCAAGCGCCACAGTACATCCTCAGCTGCTGCCGGACTCGTTCCGACGTGCGCCATCTGACGTCGGTGCTGCAGCTACAGAGTCCAAGCGACTGTCCATATCGTCGTTTGTGTCTGCCATTTCCATGAACCGGGGGTACAGCTGGAGCGGACGAAGCTCGGTAGTGGGCTCAGAGCCAGAAGGTACGTCATGGGCCAAACGGGGGAGCGGTGCATCTTTTTTCTCTTTGATCCATTCACATGCAGACATATTGGTCGACTGACGCTGCACAGCCAAGATGGACAACCCCCATGGCACGACGACGGCGACGACTTCGCTTTCAGTCACCACATCGAGCCAAAATGGCAGTCTTGGGACCAAGGTCTCGCCTACGCAATTGCTCTTCCCGCAGGAGCAAATTGCCCACACCCACAACCAGATAACGAGCCCCAACACCGCCTCCCCCCAACCACCCGGCCCACCACCCCGTCGCTCGCGCAGCCGGACCGCACATCGGCGCATCAGCGGCAGCACCGCCACGAGCAGCAGCCCAGCCAGCCGAGACATGAAGGAGAAGAAGCAGACCAAGGGCATCATCGGCGTCTGCGCGCTGGAATCCAAGGCGCGCAGCAAACCGGCGCGCAACATCTTCGGCAAGCTGGTCGACGAATTTGACGTCAAGATCTTTGGCGACAAGATCATCCTGGACGAGGCGGTGGAGAACTGGCCCGTCTGCGACTTCCTCATCTCCTTCTTCTCCGATGGCTTCCCGCTGGACAAAGCAATTGCCTATACCCGGCTGCGCAAGCCCTTCTGCGTGAACGATCTGCCTATGCAACAGGTATTGTGGGACCGTCGCCTGTGTCTTGGTATACTGGACAAGCTCAACGTGCCCACGCCGAAGCGCATTGATGTGAGCAGAGACGGCGGGCCGAAACTGCCATCGCCCGAGTTTGCCAAGGCCCTATACGAACGCACCGGACTGAGGCTCGAGGGCCCGGAAGATGGCACCGGTGGAGGGCTGCCGGCACCCAAGAAAGTTGAACTTCTCGACGACGGCAATACCATTCGCGTAGACGGCGTCTCGCTTACAAAGCCCTTTGTGGAGAAGCCGGTGAGTGGGGAGGATCACAACATTCACATCTACTTCCACAAGAAAGACGGCGGCGGCGGCCGGAGACTATTCCGAAAGATCAACAACAAGAGTTCTGAAAAGGACGACACCCTCGATGTGCCGAGGGCCATTCTCGAGCCCACCGGCAGCTACGTCTACGAACAGTTCCTGCAGGTGGAGAATTCTGAAGACGTCAAAGCCTACACTGTCGGGCCCAACTTCTGTCATGCCGAGACAAGAAAGTCGCCCGTCGTCGACGGTCTCGTCAAGCGAAACCCTAGCGGTAAGGAAGTCCGCTACGTGACCAAGCTGAGTGAATCAGAAGCGGCGATTGCGTCCAAGATCTCAGAAGGGTTTGGTCAACGAGTGTGTGGGTTCGACCTACTGCGTACGGGAGACCATAGCTATGTTATTGACGTTAATGGCTGGAGCTTCGTGAAGGACAACGGCGATTACTATGACAAAGCAGCAAATATTCTGAAAGAAATGTTCCTGAAGGAGATCACACGCAAGCAACGCAAGGACGCCGCTCAAATCGCCGCCCAAATCGCCGCTTCCGATGCGCAAGGGACTACTGACAGTTCTTCTGCCCTCCCAGCCAAGGGTGCCTCAAATCATCGCAAGACGTTGGGAAAGCTGTTCAAGAGTCCGAGCATGTCAAGAATGGCAAATCATGCACATCTTCCTCATATGCGACAAGCCAGTACTATGCCTTCCTCGCCCGAAACATCTCTAAGTACTACACCTGTGGCAGCTTCGCCTAGCATAGAGAAGCCCAATCCGACAGCAGTACTTAGCCCCGCAGCAGGCCCTTCCACCTCCACCCCCAACGGCCCACTATCTGAGCCTAATGTATCGCTTCCGTCTACGTCCGAGGAAGATGATCTGCATCTCGAACCCGAACGGTCAATGTCGGGGGACCATCTCAACGTGCCTCCTCCAGCCACTGCAGCACAATGGAAGCTCAAGGGTGTAGTTTCCGTCATTCGCCATGCTGATCGTACACCCAAGCAAAAGTTTAAATACACCTTCCATTCCAAGCCGTTTGTCGATTTGCTCAAGGGTCACCAAGCGGAAGTACTACTGATCGGTGAAGCCGCACTGCAGAGTGTTAGCGACGCTGTCAAGTTAGCTTTGGACGAAGGCTTGGAGGATACAAAGAAGCTCCGCGAACTGCAGTTGTACTTGAACAAAAAGGGGCAATGGCCTGGTACCAAGGTGCAGATCAAACCAATGTTCCGAAAGAGGAGAAAGGAAGAATTGCAACCGGGGGAAACGATGCCTGAAGACGTGCCAGAGCCAGAGTTGTCGGAAGCTGGAGAGAGCAAAGATGTGATTTCGGCTGTACCTAAAGAAGGAGGACCGGAAGTACTGAAGAACAGGAGTGACTCCATGTCCGGAGTAACCCTGTCTCGCATCACTGCACAAGACAACAATATGGTCCTGGACAAATTACAGCTGATCATCAAGTGGGGAGGTGAACCGACACACTCTGCTCGTCATCAAACCCAAGACATGGGCGCGAACTTCCGTAACGATCTTCTGTTGATGAACAGAGATGTACTAGATGATGTCCATATCTTCAGCAGCTCAGAGCGACGAGTTACCACCAGTGCACAAATCTTCGGGGCGTCCTTTCTCGAGAAGGACCAATATCTGGCCGAGCACATCCAAGTCCGTAAGGATCTTCTAGACGACTCAAACGCGGCAAAAGACGTTATGGACAAGGTTAAGAAGAAGCTCAAGACTTTACTACGCGCGGGCGACAAGGCCCCACCGCAGTTTGCGTGGCCCAAGAACGTGCCAGAACCCTATATCGTGGTGAGACAAGTAGTGGATCTGATGAAGTTCCATCAGCGCGTCATGAATCACAACTTCAAGAAGATCGAGTCGGAAGCCATCTCATCGCTTGCTGCATTAACATCTCCGCCGTCAGGGTTACAAAACTCGACCCAGTCGCAGTACACTAATGTCAACCACATACAGTCGCGTTGGTGCTGCAACGAAGGTCCCGAACTCTTCAAGGAACGCTGGGAGAAGCTATTCAAGGAGTTTGGCGATGCGGATAAAGTCGATCCCAGTAAGATTTCCGAGCTATACGACACCATGAAGTTCGATGCGTTGCACAACCGTGCTTTCCTTGAGTGGGTATTCACTCCGGAGGCCAGCTTTGTCGATGAGGACTCGGTTGTAGAGGGGTCAAAGCAGACAACACCTGACAACTTATCCGCCAAATCGGTACCTGTCGGACCTACCCCCTCAGACGCGCAGCTGAAAGCGGAAGCAAAGGAACAAAGCATGGAGAAGAGGGAAGAGCGAGGCAGCATCACACATCGCATGGGCTTCAGACGCAAGTCTGAGGTTGCTTTCAAGACTCCAGCACCTCCCTCGTATGCGCACGAATCCTACTTCAAGCTGTATGCCGGCCTTGGAACCGCGGGCTCGAAAGCGCAAACCGATGCCCGCCTGGTCAAGCTGCGTGAGATGTACCATCTTTGCAAGGTCCTCTTCGACTATATTGGTCCGCAGGAGTACGGTATCGAGAGCGAAGAGAAGCTCGAAATCGGCCTACTCACGTCACTTCCATTACTGAAGGAAATCGTTGGCGATCTCGAAGAGCTTCAAGCATCCGATATGCCGAAGAGCTTTTTCTACTTCACGAAAGAATCGCACATCTATACGCTCCTCAACTGTATCCTGGAGGGCGGGATCAAGACGAAGATCGAGCGCAACGCCATTCCTGAGCTCGACTACTTATCTCAGATCAATTTCGAGCTTTACGAGTCCGAAAATGCTAGTATTGACGATCAGCCGCATACGTTCAACTATAGCATTCGCATCACGCTGTCACCAGGTTGCCACGCTTTCGCTCCGCTTGACGTGTACGTCTTTCATGATAATCGATCATGGTCATATCTGCTAACCTTTGGACAGGCAACTGGACTCCCGCCATATGATCGGATTCTCACCACGCCGCAGTCTAACACTCCACCAAGACTGGAAAGAAGTGCTCGAGACCCTGCGCGCAAAGTTCCACACGTACGTCACATCTCCACCTTATCCCACCCACTCTCCCTACTAATACACACCAGCGTCAAGCTCCCCAAATCCTTCGTCGCCATTGACCTTAGTGAGAAAGTCCCAGACGCATTCGAGCGCAACAGCGCTGGTAAGGGCAAGGAACACAACCTGTCTGAACAAGAAGAACGAGGCCGAGCAGATGCGAGGGAGGAGACTGCTTCGCTTATACCGATTGCGGACGAGAATGGGCAGATTATTTCGCCGCCGGAAAAGATTAAGAGCCCAGAGCTAAAGAAGGAGATTTCACCTGCGAGTCTACCGCCAGCCGCCTTGGATGTCTAGGAGACTTTGGCTAGGGTGATGCGATTTGTGTAGACGACATGGTGGGCGGCTGTTTGAGCATTAACATTCTGCATTGATAGATCGCGGGGCCGGTACCCAGACATGTTAGATACCTTCATTTCAAGCCCAAAGGCACCGACTTCTTTGTTCACGATCTCTTGCCATGCTGTCTTGATTCTTCTGTAATGATGGAGAGTCCCCAGGGAGGTTTCCATTTTTCTCCGCCTCTGCGCCGCAACGAATATATACACAAGTAATGATTCTAATAAGTTTGTGCTTACGCGAACACTTGGCCAACATGCATCATTCATCATCTCTCTTTTATCGAAGCGAGAATGTGCGACAATAGTCAGGATTGAAAAGATTGTGTGTTAATCTCCTCTTAACAATTTTTGAATGTGCCTCGTGTCAAAACAGTTGATTGTCTTTCGAGGCCGTAGGGTAGCCTGTAGGGACGCGATGACGGCAAACTGTGTCTCTACACTTAGTTCCGTATCGATAATACCTATCGTGGTCGAAGTCCTGCTCTCAAAGCTTAACGCGGCATTCGTTGGAAGCTTGGCCCTCGAGCGCTCCGTTGGAGGTCATTGTGGTGGGATCGGGTTGGGGCTGGAGTTTTTCGCTGCGCTTGGGTCTGGTGGGATTGGGTTGTGGATGAGCAGCTTTGATCAGCCTACCACACGTTTAAATGGATTGACGCGTCTTTTCGAGCACGATGAAAATGGAGAGCTAATGAAATTACCAGCTTCTACGGAATCCTACATTCGGCGCCAGTTCTATACCCATAGAGTCTAGAAACTTTGTTGTGCGTACTGTAGCGCTATTGGCTTGTACAGACTGAGAGTGGCCGTCACCAAGAAGAGAAAAGGCACATATAGAAAAAGAGTAAAGATTTATTAACGCTCGGGAGAAGTTATTTCTGGAGTTGAAGCGGATTGCCGAACAAGTGTCTTGCGCCAACAAAGCGTCTCCTCTCTAATCGCAAGATACCATACGTATCTGTCCTGCGCTCGTTTGTCGACACAAGCCTGAGGAATTAGGTGCGAGAAATGCTGCGATAGAAAGCGGACATCAAGTCCCTTTGGGATGCTCTCGCATGCAAAGAGCTTGGGGAGGTCCAAGAGCTAGGACCCTCTTGAGGGTGGTGAAAGCGCATCATACGGGGCTTACATAAGTTATGGATACAGCAGCTGAAGAAGTACGACGATGGAAATGAATGTTTCTCTAGCGAGTGAGAACTTGCACTAGAAGAGCATCGGTGCTCGTTTTCCTGCTATGCGCTGCTATGAATAGGTGTCTGCGAATCAGAGTCTGCGAATTGCGTTCGAGAATGCTGCACGGGGAGCGTGCAGAAAGTACCATGCAGATGTACTCTCGAAAGGACGTTGAATAAGAGCATGGGTGTATTCTTTAAACTGGGACCTACTCCGAGGAAGTATACCGAAAGAGGGTGGGGGCAGCCCGTTTTGAGAAGAGGCTGAAGGACTCACCAGCTGAGTACGCGGAAAATGCCCCACATCTCGTATTTTGCAATCAACAAACGGGAACCAAATATCTACACTCGGAAAATGGGTTGCTCGAACTAGAACAACCGTTCTGCATACAACTCTCAACGTCTCTAAAGATACCAATCTATGACTTCCGGTAAGCTCAGCTTTTGGGGAAGAAGAGCGCAGATGCGGACCGAGAGACGGGATAGAAGAGGTATATAAGAAGAGACTTGGTCGACGTTGAAGAGACATCACTCAGATCATCGAGCCCCACGACAAGCAAACAACAGATCCGCATCCCAAATCTCCTTCCAAAGCTCTTGCCCAATCCATCAACATGCACTTCTTCACCACCCTTTCCGCAGCGACCATTGTCGCCCTCGCCGCCGCCATCCCAGTCGCGGACGAGCCTTCCAACATTCCCGCTCCTTTCGACATGGAGCTTCCCGCCGGTCTCCCCACCGCCAGCGACGGCGCAGTGGTCTGGTATAGCGGGGAGGCTAGCGCGAAGCGCAGCATGGAGAAGCGTTCGGATACGAAGATTGAAGTTTGGGCCAGCACCAACAAGCGTGGCAGACACGAGACGCTCCACTCTGACTTCAACAAGTGCTGTATGTCCGTCCTCTCCGTCCGATCAAAATGCAGGAGACGTGATCGCTGACAATATCGTGCGAAGACAATCTAGGAAACGGGTGGAATGACGATATTGAATCTGTGACTGTTTACGCGACAACTGGGTGCGTCTTCTACAACAAGGGCAACTGCAACAAGGATGACTCGAATGGTCGACGTAAGTGGAAATTTTCCAAAATTTCAAATGCGTTAATCATAGTTGCTGACTTGGTGGTCGTTTTCTAGGATTGACTGTCTCTGGTACCGCTACTACTGGTACTCATGTTGCCTCGCTTTTGGACGGCGGGTCTGGGGGTCTTAACAACATGGTCTCCAGCTACCTTTGCTTCAGGATCTAGGACAATCTTGCGGAATATCAAAGGGGATTCCATGGTGTGGCTTTGGTGGTAGTCGAACGGTCGTGTCGTAGACGGCAAAGAAGAGTGAGGAATAATCTTTCTTGGTACCACAGTCTTTACATCCTTTTTACTGTACTGTTAGAGTTTCTTTAGCGCTAGCGAAGTATGAAGCTCTAAAACCTGTGGCATTCCTTTTCACTTTCTGTAGCTCAAAAGTCCGCACCGTACGCAACAACAGAAGGGCACAAGGGGAGTCTCGAAGCCTGATCTGTCCAGATCTCTTCAGCGGGTTGACGGATGGTGCAAACGGTGGAGTATCGTGGGCGACAGTGACGGTGGTGACTTCCATCTCATTAGAAGTAGCTTTGGATATGCCTCGTCCCAGCGAGGCGCTCTCAACAGGAGTCTGGTAGTTGGGCAGTGTAGCTTCCGCCAAGAACGTAACAGGTTTGCGTGGATGTCGCGGGTGTTCCTGTAACAGGGCTGTTAATGACCGCTAGATAAGCTTGATACTCCCATTTCGTCGTCTTTTTATCTCAAAAAGCCCTCACCATGAATCCTAGAGTAATTGCGCAGTTTTATACCGTTCTATTCGGATAGTGCGTCGCAAATCAAGCTCCCACAAAATTTCTAGAACCCCCATAGGATGCCTCGAACGATACACTGACGTCACTTTTGGGCGCCCTTATTAACTTATTGTCGCAGGTCGGACAAACGGTAATAAGAAGCTAACTGTTGAGTAATGCATGCAGGGGTTTCGGTTGCCAGCTTAGGATTGGAAAGACGTTTGCTACAGGGATCGGAACAGCGTGTCGTGAAAAGCCGGGTCGCTATGGAACAGTGTCGGCATGCCGGTTTGGGTAATACATAGAACGATGCTTTGCTCCAGCGGCGTCGGTATAATTTTTCAGGCTTGAGAGAAGCATGCGTTGGGGATCATAGGGCTGCATCGTCCCTGTTGCTTAGTCAGTGGACGTGAATGTTGAAAATCGCCTATACGAGGAGGATGTGGTTGTTGGTGGCTTGAGAAATTCGCTGGTTTGTCCATGGGTGATGGGAAATGATGTGCGGATTGCTTTGGCTCTGTGAGATTATTGCTGCTTTTCGTTCGGACGAGGATGATGAGGCGGCTGAGGAAGCAATTAATAAGTGGAGATACATACTTCACTTCCAATCAGTCGCCAATAAAAACCAGGAGGGTATCTCAATGGAATCGCAATGCGCGCATTGCGTGAGCAGTTTCCTAGAATGCGCGTCGGTGAGAAGGGCGGGGTACGGTAATTGACTTGGTATTTTGGTCGTCGCACACGGTGGTGGCTCAGTCTTCCCATCCGCACTCGGCAGCTCGCCGACTCATACTTGCTCAGAGGAATGCGAGGTGAACCCGCGTCGTAGCATTGCGTCGCTACACTACCACAGCGTGCATATGTGATGGACCGCCAGTCTTTCGGCGTCCGCGGCTTGTCGTTCAGCCTCGCACGGCACGAGCGGTCAGCAGCTTGATATGTAACGCAGTCACCGAGCCAGCGGATGCGTGTCATCCGCACAGTCGCGATTCGGTATGCGTAGCGAGGAGCTGAGTTACGCCATGGAACTGTACTTTGCCCGATCAGGATCGTTCGGGCGCCCTCGTACTAGGTAGGACCGGCGCACTGGAAAGCTGAAGCTGGAAAGGGAGCAACAGAGAAGGGATTGCTACACAGTACGTTGCTTGTTTTTTTGGTTCTGATACTGCTGGGTCCTTCCAGGCCGAATATCCTCTAGTTACGATGCACCGCTGAAGCGAGCCAGCCTGGCGCGGGCTGCAGAGTGCTCGAACTTTCTGTGGCACATTGTATGAGATGTCGAGCACGCAATCGTGAAAATCTGTGGCATATCGAGCATGATTGTAATCGATCTTAGTGGTTCATGCAAGGTTATTTTATGAAGTGGGCTTTGTCAGATGGCATTTCTCAGCATTCTGTACCTTCACCAATCAAACCCGTCCTGCAACGGGTTGCAGATGAGTTTGTAATCGTGGAGTCAGAGCAGACTCCAGAGACTACGTTCCAAGGCGTGCTCTTATTGGGGAGTGATGGACGCCATTGGGTACTTTGTGGTCATCCCAATTCCCAAGGCCTGCTGGGCGCGGGTGTGAAACGGAAACAACAGGGCGCGTGGCTTCGCGCAACGCGGACGAAAGCTCCCATGACACCGAAACTCCGATCTGCGAGATTTCCTCCCGTACAGTACGGAGTAGGCATCAAGCAACGTTTAGGTTCCAGTGAGCGCCTCGGCCGAAATGATGATTTTGCTCCGAGCACGCCAACATGTGCACCGTCGTTCTGGTTTGTTGTAACTTGTCCACACAAAGAATCAAGGCTCTTAGTGACCCCTTAAGCGAGACACTGATGCGGCCACGTCTCGACAGCCACAGATGAAAGGCTGACCGCTCTGGTGGTGGAGAGGCCCGTGGCTGAGCTTTACGACAGCGCATCCTGGATCACAGCCATCTTTGGAGCCAAGCAAGCTCAAATTTGCCCAAGCACGCCCTAGCTGGACAACGCACGACCAAGGAGGTGGTAGCTACTGTGTATGCGAAAAGCGAAGGCAACTCTGTAGTTGGTGTCATCTGCGAAAGGGTGATGCAATAGCCGCATCGTGAATTACTAAACTCCGACAAGGCGAGGACAGGCCTCGAAGCGATTACCCAGCAGGCATCACTCAGCACTGCGAGGGGTGTATTCGTATACCCGCCCAAGCTCCGGCCTCTCGTATCGGCCGTGCGGCCGTAGTTGGGCGGATGCGGTCAAAAGTCTCTGCGACGGTCACGGTAAGCGGCGCTAAGTGACCCCTGCTGCTTTGTGAATCATAACATGTTAGCTCACCGCATCGGTCCCGCATTGCTCAGCGCGGTCGGCCAAAGGCGGTGGAAAACCTGACAGTAATTCCGAGCACCCGTTGTCCATCGTGGTCATCCTCCATGCGTCAGGCCAACATAAGAAACACGCTTGCCCACGCTGCCGAAAGCATCATCAACTCAACACCATTTCACCAGACTCCAGCGATCATCTACCTACACAGTATACAGCTTGACATCAACGGACCATCACCCTGAGTATCCATTACATCCACCATCTCGGGAATCTTGCGAGCTCGGATCACCTTGCTTCTATTGGCTACTGCATTAAGGTTCGTGAGCCTCGTCTTCTCTACAGTCATCAACAAATTGACTCACCACTTTTTAGGCACACATATTTCTGCCTGCACATCCACAATCAACAAAGATGCCTTCCTCATCACACCTCCGCATACAAACTTCCTTCGAGCCCTTCACGGCTGAGATCACTCGCTCCCACTTCGTCTCGTCACAACCACAGAAGAAGCAAAAGATGTCTCTTACCCAGACCTACTACATCGCTGCCTCTGCCCGCTCCAAGCTCGGCAAGGAGGCATGCAGGGCCGATCACGACCTTCGCCTGCTTGTTGGCCACGCAAACCTTCTCGATAGCCTCATGGTTGAGCTGCAAGACGCCGAACGCCAGCAAGAGCAATGGTTCAACCAGACCATGGCCAAGGCCTCCAAGACAGAGGAGCCACGACACGTCCAATGGGCCGACAGCATCGCTGAAGAGCCAGAGGAGGACGACTACTACGAATCCGACTCCGAGTCAGAGAACGAGGACGACTTCGACATGATCCCGTTGCCCCGCCGCATTGCTCATACGCCCGTTCAAATAAGCACAATGGAGATTGACGAGGAGGAAGACGAAGACGAATTCTACGATGACATGGAGGACGACTCAGGCCTAGCTCTCACCCGAGTACCTTCGCAATCGCAATCACCACCCGAGCTCGTCTACGAAGAAGAGTCCGACGACGAGTCACCACTCGCCTCGCCCCCACAATCGACGCTCAACTTCTCAGACAAAGAAGCTATGATCACCACAACCTTCTTCGACGCGAAATCACAATCCGAATACATGGAAGACGACCATCCGCTGTTCATGGATACAACCGCTCCGCTCATCTCAAGTTATTAGGCTGGTACACGAAACCTGTTCCGACCTTTATGATTTTTGATACAGCATTTTAGCGAGCGAGTCGTTTACAGCATAGCATTTTTGAGCACTATATCACTTTGTTTTACTTTTACTAGCATATACCGCAGGGCGGTTGGATGTTTCGGATACTCAACTCAGAACTATTAGAAGCAGGACTATCGGACAGATGGATTTTTGGGAATTTGGTCGCGAGTGGTACGAGATCTCCCGATTGCAGCAGCTGGTCGAGACTCACACCCATAGCTACAAAAAATCAATCATGATCATGATCATTACACACAAAAAAGCAACCTTCCGCGCTCCTCCTCTCCATCTCAGGTGACGGCCTTGCTAACGCTGCACGCATGCATGCTAATCAAGCAAACAGGTCACACTCGCACTTCACATGCATGACTGGATGTCCTGGCGCACACGATACCCAAACGCCAAACATCAACTGCATTAGACTTGCCCATGATGCCCATTACGCGAAATTTACCCAGTCACACCTTTCGTGCGAGGAATTCCTAGGTTGACCGACTTTTGGCGGCCAGTGCGGCATTCCCTATCCGTACCCTTGTCCTTGTCGTATTCGCTCCCCTCCCGCGTTAAAGGTAGGGCGGACACTCCGCGCGGCGCCATGGCTGTCCCTCGCCGAAGCCTCGCATGCCTATCGCGCGTCGCAACTCTTTCCAGATAGGAAAAAAGGACAGTCCGGTGAATTCCTTCCGTACGCGTCGTCCTCAGAAACAACATTTCGCGTCCCGCCTACCTATCCTAGATACCTACTCCGTACGGAGTACGCGGGGCAGCATTGCGAAGTCGCGTTGCGTACCACCACTTGGCACTGTCCCACGGAATCCTAGGCAGATGACCAAGAATAACGTCTGCCTGATGATAGCTTAAGATGGGCGGCGTATTGCAGAGCCAGCCGGTCAACTCGGCGTTCTTGGACATGGCTTTCGGAGTTTGAGACTCTCCGATAGCGATAGGATGCACCAGGAGGTCACTTTTTGCTGTTTCCGCTCGGTCGAATCGCGGACACATGAATGAGTACTCCGTAAAATTGGTGGATGATGGAGAAAGTAGTCATGATGCGCGTTCCACGCAGACACGTGCCTCTCACATCAACGTGCGGTCTCATCTTGTTGTTGCACTTGACACCCTTCCCAATGCATTCATGTGGTCGTGGTCGCGGATACCGGCTTTCACCCATCTCCGAGCAGCGAAGATGCTCGGATCCGTAGGTTGTTACTCCGTACTCCGTACTAGAGTTTCAATATGCGTTTCAAGCACATGTTGGACAGGCATCACCGCAGCGCACAGGTTCTCGCGGTTATTCTTCTCCTGGCGAGTTGTACTGTATCTTAAGCTATCAAGGATCCAATATGCTGATCTCGTCGAGCTCTGCGCCGCTGCGCAAAGCTTCGCTGACCGCCATCGTAGTGAAACAAGTACGTGTCTAGCTCGCGCGTAATCCGCCAAACGCAGCACACTTCAAATGAAGCGACACTCTATTTCCCCTCTCCCCAATTGCAGAGGCCAGACGGGGATGCTGAAGATGCTGCAGTGGTCATTGATGATGAGTTGGCAAAACTTGCACCGCCTTGGAAATGTTCTGGGTCGCAGTCTCTCTAGCAACGCTGACGCGCTTGACCTGGGCATGTTCTTTGCCTGGCGATTGCCAAACAGGGAAGCGGGTGCCCAAACAAGGAAATCCATCGCGGCTCAGGCATCCACCTCGATCCAACAATCAGATCGGCTACGCCAACATGGCCCCCAGATGTCAACATGGTGGCTTTGGTACGAACCAAGCGAGCATGGGTCATTGTTGAGTCCAATATGAAATAGGTCTCTGCTCAAGATTGCTGATATTATTATATGCCTATAGGCGGTAGGTATGCATCTCACTCAGCACCGCTTAAACCAACCGCGACCATGTTGCAACAGCTCTACCTAAATCCTCACCAATTGAAATGTTGCATTTTCTTGCATGATACCCTTGCACTGCTGCGACGACGATGAGTTTGGGCGGCCTTACCGGGACGGAGATATCAGATGGCGACATGTCTCACCAACTCTCCGAACATCTTCTCACCTCCCCTCATCCCAACGTAAGGCGTGCAATAACCGCTCCTTCTCCCACTACTTGTCGTTTGCATCATCAAAAGTCTCCGCACATCGAGGTCTCGAACATGATCGATACCCTGCTAAGCTTACGATAATAATGATGATGCTGTCAACTGTCGCGTTAAATCAGGGCCCTGGGCCTATGACCCTATCGCCATCAACCGGATCCCTCGCGCTCCACGGATCGGAAACTTATCTGTCCGTTAAGGGTGATCGACGACCACCCCGGCTACCGGAAAGAGTGAGAGCACGCACTCGCTTAGCGCTCCGCAACGGCGTCCACGGGTAAGGCTGCCAGCCGCACTGTCATTTCTTCCTCACGATTTTTTTCTTATTATCGTCATGCCGTAGAATGAGCGACATCTGCACCAAATCGGGGCCTCGCGGCTAGACGGTCACCGCCAAAGTCGTCTTCGAATCTCTTATTAATGAGCTGGAAATAATACCCATCACCGGCTGTCAATGGTTGACCCACTCAAACTCGCGCAGCAGCACCACGCCGAGGCAGCACATGCTTGCAGGAAGCTTCCAGCGCCCTGAGGCAACCCTGAAGTCGTTTGTGCTGACAGAAAGAAAGCCAGACTAGAGAAAACCCGAGCCCGTAGAATGAGGACCAGGCTTTCAAGCTGTCAGTATTCCGTCAAGGCGCCACAAATTTTCTGCCTAGTATCCCCGGCCCTGGTGAAAATCAACAAGTGGGAGAAAAACCTTTCCATACGAATAATAATAATACCAGCAGCAAACTCTACTCTTGGCACGGGATCACACCACCGTGGGGGCCGGCGAGTCGTGCCAGTACCGGCCTCGTGCTCGTGTCGGGTTCGCCCGAGACTCGGATATTGTACACCGTACATCGTGAGTTTTAGGCTTGGTGTTGAGGCGCGTGCGTAACGGCAGCGGGGTCCACTACCTCCTGCGGCTGCAAAAAAAAAATATGCGCACTACTTCTGCAAGCAATATCGATATGTGGCTAGGTTCTTTTCCCTGCAGCTGTGGAATAAGCAGGGGTTAAGAGAAGGAGGAAATTCTTCACAGCTGTGCGCACACCGCCTACTAAACTTCGAGAAACATTGATCGTGCAGTCTGTCTTGGTTTGCTCGGGTAGGCCGCTTATTACGACCCATTCAATGGAAGGTAGAGCCTGGTGGGTCACGGTGCAGAGAGCGTCACCGTTCGTTGCAAACGGTTCTGTACTGTCTCGGCGACTGCTTCCGGAATCAGAGACACCACTGTTGACAGAGGCAATTACAAGGAATGCTCATCGCCAATCAGTCTCAGAAATGAGACGACTCAGAATTAAAGCTATCCATAACACGCTAGGAGCCGTTGCAAGCAAATGCCCATAAGTCTGAGCCACAACCGCCACTGATAAAGATGGACCCCACCAGCCTCCCAGTGCGCCAACAACAGAGAGTGAAATATGACCAAGTAACTTAAAATCACCACCCCGAAGGACCGTTGTCGTAAATCTCCTTCGCCCGCTGCAGTTTTCCCCTCAGGGTAACTCGAAATCTATCTCGAAGTCGGTCTCGAGGCTGCTGAACAGGAGCAAGATGCGGCGAAGGAACAGAATGTGCCACCAACCCAGGCATTACTTTCGCAGACACCGGCAAAGGCTTCCGCGCGATTTGATACCCGTATTGAGCCCCCTGAGGCCGAAGTGGCCCGGGTAACGGGTCACGATACGCATTGGCAGCGAAAATATCTAGGAACGCACCATCAGCATTGTGCTGAAGTCTTTGCAAAGGGTCGGTGCTTTTTGAATGAGGCAGTAACCGTATCGTGTCGGAGATTGGTCGTGTTTTTATAAGAGTAGGGGTAACCTCTAAGATTGGCAGCTGTTGCTGAAGCTCGGAACGAGGCTCGGTCATGGGAATGCGCAGCCCCTCTCCGGGAGTTTGCTGGACCTTTTCAACTCTCAAAGGCTTGGGGAATGCAACTGGGCTACGTGGTTGTTGCTCATGTGCAGTTTTCGACATGTGCTCACGCACTTCATGACGAAGTGGAGAAGCAACATGTGTCCGTTGGGCCTCACGCTGAGGATGTAACGATGATGGGTAAACCGATACGACGTAAGCGTTCGTGTAGATTTCACCTGCGTGCTCCCGCTCTTGCAGCGAGTCTTGCCTACGCACTGAAGGTTCGTCCGGGCCAGGCACGAAGGAGTACGGCCGTTCATCACACTGGTGAAGCATGACTGGATAGTTGGAGAGCGCCTCCATATCGTCTCCGAGGCGTTGCTCCACGATGTCTGGTTTTGCTTGCGTTATTTAGCACTGGCTCAAGTGATCAGATGTGGTATCAACGGTGCAGTAATTGTATGCAAAGACGCTGACGTGTTTAGGTGGGACGAAATCCTGGACGCTGCTAAATAGTCGAGGCCATAACATTGTGCACGGCGTCCGAGAGCTGTGAAAAGGCAAGCTGTTTGAGGAATCCATGGGACGTCACGAGGTAGCCTTATGCTGCAGTGAAATCCTCGTCCGCGAGATTTGTTGGAGCTTGGATGCGGTTTCTACCAACTCAGCATTATACTAATGTGAGTACTACCTAAGATGAGAACGCTGTCAATTGCTCACATTGATAGGACTGGAGCGTCCCGTCCTCGAAGATGCGGTCGAGGATAAATCACTTACCCCATTTTACACCACCTGCAATAGCAATTATGTTGCCCACTGAGATCGACAATATTGAACCGAAACTACCAAAATCTCCAGAGCTCACGATTTCGTCATTGATAATGCCTCTCTTCATTGGGTATATCACCCAGAAGAAAGTGTTCTCTTCCCCGGTCCCCGGAGTTGCTTTCAGACTTGCAGATAGGTTTGCTATTTAGTTTCCGAGAATGTGGACCGGCCTTTCTCGATGGGTCTACTCTTGGATGTCGAGTACAAGACCGACTAGGAACATGAATCCTCGATGAAAGAAAGCTCCGGTTGGGGCACGTGACTCATGACATTTACTGCTACCTCCAATCTTCCGTCTGGTAGCTAACCAGCTATTGCTCCATTTGAAAAGGACTCCCTCACTTACTCCCAACGCCCATATTCAAAGCTCCTTCACCGAGGATGTTCTATCTTATCCAAGTGAAGGCGTCGTTCACCTGCTCTATCACCTCTGAGCGTTATCACATACGTATCTCTTGCCTCACCAGTTTCTATAAGTAGTCCTTCAGGCTTCCAGACGCTTTCTCCATCTACTCTTCTTGTACACATTCCAAACAAATCAAGACGCAATTACGATACCAGCAACAGTTCCACACGACCAACAACGGGTACCACGATGCAAAAAACAACATCGTCTCCCATGAACAACATGCCCCCTCCACAGGCTCTTAACCCTTGGAAATCGCCCATGTTTCTCGAAATGTAAGTACTACACCCAACACAAGACCTTCTAAGAAGCATCCCCAACCAACATCATTCAACAGGATCCAAGGCACAGCCCTACCCGTCATCGTCGGTTCTGGACCGTCATCCCGTACCTACGTTTTGCCCCTCACACTCCTCAAGACGCACTCCGACTATTTCTCCAACGAGATCGCCCGGATCCTCCCTATGATGCGTGAGGCAGGGGCCAACAAGAAACGCAAGCTTGATCGCAGCGATACCGCCACCGAGCTTGCGCATGTGGATGAAACGGACGCGGATGAGGAAGGCAAGAAAAAAGAGGTTGACAAGGCGAAGGGGTTGGAGTTGGATCGTGGAGAGTTTTTCATGAGACTACCAGACGTCGATCCTACCATCTTCGGTCTCTTCCTCAGATTCATGTACCAAGGCGAGTATCCCGAAACCGTCGATGCCATGTCCTCCACAGCGGCACCGAACATCAACAACAACATGGCTCCCAGGACCGCAAGCGGACCCATATCCAATCCCGCAAACCCAAACACAAACACAACTTCCCTCCCGCTCCGCCGGCCCCCCTCGTCCCAATCCAACCCTGCCGGCAGCAACAGCAGCAGCCAACCCTACACTCCAATCAGACCTCCAACAGGAACCCCGACGCCGACTCACCTCCGCCCACCACCCATCTCAACACGGTCGCAACCCGCCATGCCACCGCCCCCACCCCCTCCATCGAACCCGCAGGTAGAACGCATCCCGCCCTCGATCCAAGCCTGGCTCCTCGCCCAACGGCTCGGCGCAACCCACTTCATGAACTACAGCATCACACGCATCTACTCAGGAATCGGCGTCTACTTTGCTCTTACCCCCTACGTTTTCCACCACGTTTGGACTTGTACCGTGCCTCCTCCTTCCGCCTCCAACAACACGCCCAACCCAAACCCCCTCCGCACCCTCCTCCTCGACATCCTAGTAAAGCACTGGGCCAACCCTAATCCACACTTCCCCAACGCAGTCCTCGTGCGCTCGCAAGGACCCCAACAAAGTAGCAGCAGCAGCAGCAGCGCGGCCGATTTCTCCATGTCGCTGCGGGCGCGCTGGGAGTCTTTGTTCGAGACGCATACGGATTTGAGACGCGATTTTATCTTTGGGCTGCAGGCGGGGCGGGGCGTGGGTGGTGTGCAGGCGTATTTTTCGGCTGGGGCTTTTGCGGGTAGAGGGGGTGCTGGTGGTGGAGGGGTCAAGAGGCCCGGGGCTGGGGCGAGGCCGGATGGTGGTGTGGTTGTGAAGAAGGAGGGGGGAAATGAAGAGGGGGGAAATTAGGGTGCTAGTGGGGTAGGCAAGGGGGGATGAGAAAGACGGTATGAGTGAGTGGGTGCTTACTCGGAACGGTGGTTGCCATGGGGGCGTGACTGGGAAGAGAAAAGTGATTATTCGGACATGGCATATATGATTTTTGAGCTTCATTGGAAAAAAGCTATTGGGGATTTTCTCGTCAGGGTAATTTTTAAACCACTACATTGCGGAAGTTTCTTCCTCAACTGTGTCATATTTGTTTCTTTCTTTCTTTCTTTATACGCGCGCAACCCATGAACAGGTCCTCACGGGCAGTGTTCTCACCACTGTAAGCCCATATGGTAGACCCGCCCACGTGCCCGTAGGGAGATTTTTATAAAGACGTTAAACGAATATCATCACTATCAGCATCATCACTTCATTGGAAAAGAATGGGGTATGACGGTGCCTTTCTGATTAAGCTATCCTTAGACCACTACATCGCTTCCATGAAAATACTAAGCACCGTTGTCAACGAATCCTGCGAGTATGAAAACCGTCCCAATGCCCACGGATCCTAGCAAGAATCAAGTACGCGCAACACGCTCCTGCCACTCAAGCTCCATATGCTCGGCGCACGGCTTGCAAACGCCCATGCGGCAGACAGCGATATCGCATTCCCAAAGCTCCTCCTTGACATCGTCATTGCATCGATCGCAAAAGACGGGAATGTGAACATGCTGTTTGATACCGCTCGGGGAGTGCAGATAAGGCCGAACTTCCAAGCTGTTGATACCTACCTCATCAGGGACAGTCTTAAGATCGATGGGGTGGAAGATATGGCCGTTCTTTAGGCAATAGTGCTGTCTCGCAGACGACTTGGGCGGAGGCGTAGGACGGTCTTCTTTAGGAAAGGGGGCAGGGGGGATTTGCTGATCGGCAAGGACATCGACATCGATACGTTCAGATACAGGGCGTTGTTTAGCGTGGTCGTACGTGGAGATCCAATCTTGAACTAGCAACTGAGATTCGTTGCGCGGCATCTTTGCTTTCTTGTCCTTGGTGATGCGGTTGTAGCTCTGAGCGTCAAGATGATCTCGCATGCCGGTGGGCTATTCATCGTTAGCCCCGCCGGCGGCAGGTGGCATATACTTACGCACCTCTGCGTTATCGCTGCGTTGGTTGGAGGGGCTTATTTCCTCGTCATGCTCGAAGTAGTAGGTTGGCTTGGAGGACGGCTTGACTTGGCTGGACGAAGGCAGATTGGGCTTAGGCGCAACAGGGGCGACAGGGGCGACCGAGCCGACAGGGGCGACAGGCTTCTTCTTTCTGGGCGGGATGTCGACAAGCTTGACCATGCCTGGCGTGACGCGCGTGAAGGTCATGGCCGTCGCCACATGAACGGTAGGCTCCTCGTCGAGGTCAATGCTGCTGCGAATCGAGATCAGGTCTTGGTCATCTTCGCTGTCCTCAGCTTCGTTATCCTCAGTTTCGTTGCCCTCGGCTTCGTGAACACAAGGCGCTTCGTTCAGTGAGAAACCACGCGTAGTTGCGGCGAATTCCTTCTTCATCTTCTCATGCGACAACTTCGTAGCGGCGACCTCGGCATCCATCAACTTTCTAGCCGCGTCGTTGCTGTCCAACTTAGCCTTGTAGGCCTCGAGGTTTCGCTCTAGTGCATCGAGAATGCGGTGTTCCTCTGTTTGTAGAGGACCACGCAGATGAACCGCTGCCGGCTGCTTTCCCTTGCCCTTGTTGAGATGGACGTCTTTGCCAGAATGTGTCGTGTGCTCTGCCTCCTGGGCTACAGCCTCCTCCACGACAGGCCTACCCGTCGGCGAGAGATGCTCAGCCTCCAATTCGGACCTGATGTCTGTTGTGAGCGTAGACTCAGTATGCGACCGAGGCAGCGGCGCGCTGTAGAGAGGGTGTTCTTGCTCGTACTCAGAGATAAGATCCAGCTCAGTGTTGTGTTCGCTGCTATGGTAAGAAGAGCGCAGCTCATCGTGCGAAGTCTCGGTGATGGGCGCCATACGATCAACCGACTTGGGCGCTTTCTTGCGCACGCGACGACTCGGAGCTTCGGCGATGGGACGCGCAGCTACCGGGAGTAGACGGGGACGGGCGTGGAGATCGGGTTCGCTGCTATAGTTACTCTCAGTATCTTCCTCTGAAAGACGGTCCAAAGAATCAGCGGCCGCGCGCTGCAGATGGTCTGCGCGCTTGGAGCTAGATCCCCTGGAGGGAAGAAAGTCTAACATTCGCGCAGCTCCCTTCTTGCTGTTCCCCCAGAAGCCCTTGGACTTGGGTGGGTCAGGCTCGACGCCTTCTTCCTTGAACTTGCTCTGCCTGCTCATCACGTCCTTGAAATTGGTCAGCATAGGGGTAGAGGCTTGCTTCGTCAACAGTGGCTGTACCGGCAGAACATCATAGCCGCCGTCTTGCTGCTGACGACCAGCTGAGTTACTGCGGATCCTGCCAGTGCTGGCTTCAACACCAAGCACCTGTGCAGCCTTCACTGGCGTGAGCGGGGGGAGCGGAGACTGCTGAGGCTGCGATCCGGAGGAGCTGCTTGAACGGTCATAATGATCACGGGACTTGAAGCTAAACAGGCCATGCTTCTTCTTGCTCTCGGTGCTCGTGGTCGACGCGCCTTCCGTGGTAAGCATAGGCGAATAGGCAGCCGGCATACTCGACAAGACATCGGGGTGCAGTGAATCTGCATAGGAACGAGGTTGGACCGTAATATGCGCCTTTGGATAGGAGTCCGTCGTCGGGTTGGAAGAGTCCATCATCGGGTTGGAAGGTACCGCAGACGCAGTGACGTTGGAAGGTTCCGGTCTGGTACTCGATTCGGCAGTAGCAGCGCCATTTCCACCTGCACTGTTCACGGTCGTGGTTGACTCCGGGCCGAGAACAGGCATCGTGTTTGAACGAGGCATGTTCGAGCGGCGGGCAATGCGACGTCTCTGACCACCAATCATAACGGCCGCAGGGCGCGTGTTGGAGGCCAGATTGGCGCGATCGGGGGCAGCCATTGCAAACAAAGTCGGTACTTTGCTGTAAATTGCGAGGCTTTCGCGACTGATCAACTCAGCGGGCTGATACAGCAGGGCTGTAGCGAGTGCGGCAAGGCAATCACGTACGCCCAGAGTGGCGACGCAGATGCTGTGTGAAGCGCGGCGATGATCTGGCGACTATCGCTGCTTGACCGAGTCACAAGCAAAGTGTGGTTGCGGAATGCGATGCTGCGTTCATGTAGTGCACAGAGCTTTAAGCTCGGTTTGTTGTTGTTATTTTCGAGTCACCAGCAAACGAAGCGCGTTGCCACGCAGCCGCGGTGAGTGTGGAAGGCGCGGCATCAAGGTGACGTCGCCGAAACAATAACTTGAAAAAGTCGAGGTGACTGCGTATAAGATCTTGCTTGGTAAGTTTAGGCGTATAGAGAAAGCCTAGCCTGGGGGTGCGTTGGGCGCTCAACAGACACGTGCATTAGCATTATTGAGAGGAAGGGGAAAAACTGCATCAATAATAGCAGCATAGCAGCAGACGAGAAAAGAAGAATAAGGAGTGAAGAACATTGAAGAGAAAACACAGACTGCTACAAACCGTGGAATAAGATCCGGGGTATCTTGTACACGCAACCGTACTACAGTCCATGCCATCGCCCTTGTGGCATCCGCCTTGTGCAATCATCTCAAACCTAACGTCACGTAACACCCAATGCACCCGGAACCCAGAACGCTCATATACCTTCCCGGACCCATTAGACTGATTGAGACACGATGGGGAACTGTTGTGTGCCGAAAAGCCCAAGGCATATCAACGCCTACGCATCATCCTAACCTTCCCTTCTGCCGCTGCTCGTCTTAGCAGCAGACGAGCCCTTTCCTACGAGCCTGTATCTTGCTTGTCGTTCTTTGGGCTGGCCAATCTGGCGACCTGCTCAGCAACGCCAGTGCTCCCACGCCTCGCCCTGGCCCCCTCTGGCGACGCAGGAATGTCAATCGAGTTCCTCAGTCCCACTCCACTGATCCTGCCCAAGGGTGTCTCTGGAGGACTAGATACTTGCCTCGCTTCTTCTTCAAGAATGGTAGAATTCACACTTGCAGGCTGCATCGAGTCGGATTCACGGGACAGTTTAGCAGGTTTGGCGCTTGGGCTGGCACCAAGACCTCTATGAACTTCCACGGGACCAGAAGAATGGAGGAAGTTGGAGATGTCTGCATCGCTGGTGCCCTTGCCCTCGGGCGTCTTTGGTACTGCCCCTGAAGGACTCCGCGGGCCTCTTGAGTTGTTGGGCTGGAAGAATTTCTGCATAGCGTTTCGGTCGTCGGCTTCGTCTTCCTCGTCACTGGTTTCGTTGAAGTAGATACTGTCCCAATCGCTGGATCCGATACTACGGGTCGAGTCACTGGTATTCACTCTCTTCGGAATCCTCAGACTGGGCCTTTGCAGTGGTGCCAGTTCATCAGCCACCTCTCTCATTTCGCTAGCGGTGCGCTCGATAGGTGGCTGCAAATTTTCTTGTCCCTTGACATGTTCGCCGTCTTCATTAACAGGCACTTCCATATTCGCGGCGCGGTCGATTGCAGGCTCATCTTCGTCGCGGGTCTGCGCTGAATATGTATCTGCGAAGTGCGTGTCGCAGAGATGTTGTACAACAGGCCATCCATAAGCGTTGGCGAACATGCGGCGCACAATCATGTTGTTATGCGCATCAGGCTCGAGTCGTACCAACACCTTACGCCACGAGAGGTCTTTGTGATAGGCACGAGCGATCTTCTCTTCAACGCGCATCACGCTTTCATCGACATCTGTGCCAGAAGAGTGAGACGTGGCGCTTTCACCCGACATGTTTCGTACAGGCTTCTTTTTCATGGGCGGCGGGGGAATGTCCTCTGGATGGTAGACTCTGTCGTGAAAAATGGTGCGTGCGCGAGTGGAAGGGTCAATGATCCAGGATTGGGGAGGGACAGGTGGATTGATCAGGTCACCAGCGGACTCGAATATTGTAGTCTTGGGTGGTGCGAGACTGCCTCGGGGGTTATCGACAATCGAGTCGCCGCGGGTTGCTTGGGGCCTCTTCCTCTGGTTTGTGCTGTGTGTTGATGACGCACTCTCAGCTTCCACTGAACCAGTCTCATCTTCCCCGTCTTTGTAAATAGTCTGGCTACGTGTGAACATCTTCTTGTCCCGCGCGGTATGCTTTCCTGTAGGCCTGATGTAACTCCAGAGCTGCATCAATGTGTTTTGCGGCTGGAAGTATTGATCGTTCGTCTCTTTTCCTTCTGGACTCTTCTGTCCTTCAAGAAATTGATGAGATGTTGGCTCAACTGAAGCCTGTGCTTCATCGTCTTGGTTCGTGACGTCAGCACCTGGTAGTGGAACCGTGGTATCGTCGCCTTTGTGCGTAGGAGATTCGACGCCCGAGCCTTCGTCGTCCGAGAAGCCGATTCTAGAGGGGTTCGGTGAAGAGTTCTGCCCTGTTAGTTGGCCGTAACCCCAGACAGCTACTGAGCCGATCAGGCCGTTCTCTCTGCGCGCCTTCTCCACCCGATCTAACCCTCTCCAATCGAGAAACAACAGGCAACTGGTTCGTAGTGGTACAATGCCATCATTGACAACATTTGAATATAGCGTACGGTTTCGGAACATGCGCAAAACCTGATGAGCTGGACCAGTAGGGAGTATGCGAAGTAGAGGCTTTGCGCCTGGGTCATTTTGATTTTGTTGATCCTGGCCCTGAGAGCCAAATACGTTGCCCATAGCGGTCCAACCACTCTTTGCTAGAGTCGGTGCTCTCCATGTCAGACCCAGATCTTGTCCTGTTCTGCCTACTAAACCGAAGTCCAGTGCGAATCTGACATATGTGGGATTCTCGTTGCTTAACCCTAAGAATGGGGAGGCCATTGCGACGAAGTTGATAGGCTTGACGGTTTTGAAAAAGTGTGGAGAGTGCTTATGGATGTATGCGATGGCATACGTCTGGACTAGACCGCCAAGTGAATGGCCAATAAAGCTGATACTGGTAAACTTGTATGCACGCTTGTCGTGGCGTGGAGGTGCGTGATGCACGCTGCTACCGTGATGGGATGGAATGCCTTCGTCCGCTTTGTCTTTTACAGGCGAGAATGTACTGGATAACTTTTGACCCATGGATTTCTTGATCGGTAGAAACGATTGATCGGGAAACGTTAGATGCAACACGTACTTAGCGAGTCGCTTCCCGAGATACTGGATACCTCGCTCGGTGCGTATAACATTACCGTCGAAACCACGGACGACTACCTCTTCGTCGTCGTCGTCGTCATCATCGCCATCCGATATCTCATCTTGGCCCCCGGACAGAGGTGCAGTCGAGGTCTTCTTGTTCAGTTCACGGTCCTTGGCTCCTTTCTCTTTCCTGCACCGCCGACGCCGATCCTCCCGTGCTTGCCTTGCCGTCGCATCGATGCTCTCTTTCAAGTATAGCATATCTGCGCCCAAGTTGCTATGTAGACCATGTGTTACTATCACAAGGTGGACGTTCTTCTGTTTCCGTGAGCCTCCTGCCTGCTCATGATCGTCTCCGGAGTGTCTCGTGTTGCTTTTGTCCTCATCCTTCCATTCCGGCAGCTCAGGCTTGTTCCACAGGCTTGTCGTATCGTCTACCACCAGTTTGACCGCCTTCGAGTACACTCCCCTCGGCTGCGCGGGGTGGTTCCTCACGTGTTTCTGGCTCCCTTGCTGGTGGTCGTGGACCTTTCCGGGGGTTCCATGACTGTTTCCGGTAACAGCAGTGAAGCCCAGATCCAATGATCGCTCATCGCGTGCCACCAGCAGTTCGTAGTTTACTGACGCCGAGTTGGAGAAGATGATCTGTGAGGCAATCTCAATGATCCAAGTCAAGCTCTTCGGTGCGCCGTCCTCGTTCATGACCTCAGCCCTGGTATGCTCGGGCACTGTCAGCTTGGTGTTCCAGTACCCGCCCGCCTTGACATTGGGCTCAAAGTCAGGATAGCCGTATATTTTCGAATCGTCAGCCTTCCTATTCGGGCTGAAGGACGAGGGGTAGGCAGAGACATGGATCGTATACGGCCCGTGGAGGTATGCGGCGCGCAGAGGTATCGCGGACGAGTTCCGGATACGGACATGCAGACAGGGGGGTGGTGGTAGTATGCGGTCTTCGGAGGGTGTGTAGGTAAGTGTGTATCTAGGCAGCGTCTTAGTGTCTCTTCATATGCTTCTCTATGCACATGCTCTACAGGGAAAAGACACATGCTGGGGCTATGTATCAATCTCTCCGACACGTGCTAAGGACATACCTCACAACCTCGCCCACCCGCACGCTCCCCTTTTGATGCAACAGCAGCATTCTCAGCGCGCGTTTCTCCTCGGCTTCCAGCTCCTTCCGCGACGGCGTGCAGAGGAAGTACGACGGTTCAGCGTGTTTGCAGCCTTGGTCGGCGGTTCGGGCGAGAGAGTAGGTGCGAGGTGTGAGCAGCATTTAGCGGGTCAGCGGAGACGGGTACAGCCAATGGGTGGCAGTCGCAGCGCGTCATAGGGCATCGGTCTTCGTAGCTGCGCAGACGCAGATGTAGACGCAGAGGTGCAACTAAGCAGACGTCGAGGATTCCAGAGGGAGATACAAGGCCATGTCCAGCCACTTCAGCGCAAGACTTTGAGATGGATGGAATGGTCACGCACGCGCTCGCGGGAGGTGGTGGCACGTCATCGCTCGCGCGGCATGCGCGCTGCACGAGGTCTGATATTCGAAACAACAGCTTTCTCGTTGCAACGACATTGTGACATAGCAAGGACTAGGAATGGCGAGATTGCTTCACATGTCGCCGACGAATCGACAGCACATATGCAATGTCGTGCACGCGTTCGGGGGTGCACCTGGTCGGAGCGCATCTCGGCCCGCGTCTGACTTACGACAAGCAACAAGGAGTAGGCCAAAATGCTGAATAGAAAACCGGGCTGGATATGATGGGCTCTAGGACTTGTACACAACTTGATCTCTCGTTAACTAGCTATCACTATCGTAGGCCTAGTGGAAACCTTATAGGATCTGCTCAGATTCTTCACTTCCTCTGAGAACCCGCTGATGTCGAACATCAAAGTAATCAAATCATGTTAGTCGTGATGATCGCTGATTAGCAAAGCGAACGGGTATGAGAAAGGATTCGGAGCGAATGAGTACCTATCAATGTCTGAAGTAGCGTAGCGATGGTAGTTCCTCCAGAGTTTAATGCACCTCGAATGAAGAAGGCGCAACCACGGCCACCAATCAGCGATCCTACGAAGCGACGACTCGCGATACTTCGCAGTCATCAAGACTCTCAAAAGCACATACTCCGAATCTCGTAATTAGTCCTCCCCTTCAGAAGCATGAAGCTGACGTTCAAAGGCCCAAAGACAAAAGGGCCGAAAGCGGTAGGTAGCGCGCCGCTGTTGACCGACTGACATGCAAGCCACTGCCCAGGTGATGATCATCATCAGGCTGCTGCTGAGGCTACCGGTACTCCACAACTCAGCCGCGTTCCCGTACCCGTGCAGGCTTGAGCTTGAGCTTTTGCTACCCGTGACTCTGGCTACCCATCCTTCACTTCTATACCTATACCAATACTACGAGACAAGCTGCGACCATGTTCAGCTTCATTGCCGACGGCTTGACGTACGTATGCCCCGCCCCCACTACCGTCGAGCCTCGAGCCAAGCTTCAAAGCCCGACGATGCATCGTGAGCGCCGCAACCGCTTTTCGGACGTCGCATGACTCCCATGTGCAATCAAGTCACTTGAACAATGGCTTTCTCTTCGATTGCTTATGCATGTTCAAACCCGCCAAGCTAACCATGTAACCAGCACCGCCACGACCGTCTTCTTCCCCATCTACGCATCCTACAAAGCCTTGCACACGTCGGACCCAGCCCTTCTCGCACCCTGGCTAATCTACTTCGTCGTCCTCTCTGGCATATCCGCTGTCGAAAGTACTTTCGACTTCATCCTCAGCTGGGTACCGTTCTACTCATGGATCCGCTTATTCGCACACCTGTACCTCATCCTGCCGGGATTCCAAGGCGCCACCTTTCTTTACCAGGAATACGTCGAGCCGTTCCTGTATCAGCATGAGAGGGAGATTGATAACCTTATAAGCGAGAGTCATGATCGGGCCAAGGCGGCGGGTATGGCGTATGTGGAGATGGGCATTGAGTGGATCAAAGTCAACGTCCTGAAGTTTGCGCCGCAGAAGCCGGAGGAGCCTAGGCCGGCCGGGCAGAGTTATACGCAAAACTTGATGAGCAGGTTTCAGATGCCGTCGGCGAGGGGAAGCAATGATTTATATGGTCTGGTGAACCAGGCGCTCAGCGGTGCCAGTGCGCTCTATGGTGCTGGTGGTGCTGCGGGTGGCACGCGCGATGCGCAGGCTTCGGATTTGAGCCGTGCCGCCGCGAACCTCGTGCCAGATTCGATCCGCAATAATGATGATCGACTTAACTATGTTGTTTCGCAGCGTCAACGCCTCGAAACACTGCTTCAGGCTTTCGACCGCGAACAGGAAAATATTCGTACACAACAGACTGGTGGGAGCAGATACTACGAGGGCAACAGGAGCAGCGGCAATCTCTCGGGGGGTCTCTCGCGCAACAGGAGCGATGCCGACTTTGACATGATGGATCGCGACGAAGTTACTGCTAGCTCTGGCCCCGGCTCC
This sequence comes from Decorospora gaudefroyi, assembly GCA_010015605.1. Taxonomy (NCBI): domain Eukaryota; kingdom Fungi; phylum Ascomycota; class Dothideomycetes; order Pleosporales; family Pleosporaceae; genus Decorospora; species Decorospora gaudefroyi. The sequence goes on from ML975276.1 coordinate 35,262, forward strand.
GAGCGACCGCCCTACCCGATTACGCCACCTGCGCTGGGTCGCAGGACGAGCAGTGGATGGATGCCGTGGAACTGGCAACGCCAAGTGCCGCCGCAGGACGATCCACTGGCCTACGGGCGGGAGTCGAGCGATGTGAGGAGTAGGGCGAGGGCTTCTGGATTCGACCTTGGGGATCGCTAGGCGTCTTTGACGATCCAAGTCCGTGGCATCATGTTAAGGTCTTACGGCGTTCAGGACGGGGATATAGATGGCATCCTGCTAGGCCTCACAACTGTACGATATGGCTGCATATATTTGGTACTCCCAGGTAGGGGACACATGTCTCATAAGAGTGGGACGGTTCCTTCCTGTATTGTTACAGGATATCCACATACACAATCATCATCCCGTATGGAGGCCTCAACACCTGCAAATGCATTTTTCCGTCTAAATGCTCAACTGCACATCTACACTTTGACCTCCTTGTAAGGGTACTTGGCGCTATCGTCCTTCCTCAACATAATTTTCCTCTTCTTCTTCGTGCTCGCATGCTCCACCCACACCTCCTTTGTCATCTTATTCGTAAACTCGCGAATAAATCGGGGATCCCAGAGCTCGGACGCGATACCCAGGTCTTTACAGCAGCGCATCAGCGCGTTGGACTTGCAGCCTTCGGTCGCAGTGGGGATGCCATCGGGGTCGAAGTACTGTTGCTCACCGCGGGCTATGGATACGAGTCTGTCCGGTCACTAGTCAGCAACAATGAACACCGACGCAGAACCCTCTCTCAAGCAAAGAGGGTTATCTAATGACGTACCGTCCTTGCACGATAAGCCCATACTCCCTCGTTACCAGCTTGCCCGTCACTATGCTCTCGCCGCGCGGCGCTAATCCCCAGCCCCCAGGGCCAAACGCCTTGTTCAATATCCGCCTGTACTTGATCTCGGGCAAGTAGATGATGCCGTCGGGTTTCACCTCCACGTCATCCTGCGTGATGGGCGCCAAGAGCGTCTCGGACTGCTCTGGCGTGAAGGATATGCTGCCGAGCCCGTGGTACGAGCGCGTCCAATCTATAGCGGGCACGCCTTCCAACTCGGGCGGCGCATCGCTGAGCCCGTCGGTGAGCGAGCGTTGCTTTTGCGCAGCGGTGGCGGCCGAGTCGGCATATGCATTGCGTGTGGTGGGCACGGGGGGTTCTTTGACGAGGAATTGGGGGGTTACTGTGCGTTGCGGGGTTGTCGTCGAGGCGGATGGCTTGGTAGTAGTGTTTGAGTATGTTGGCTTCGCTGCTGTAGAAGGTGTTGTTGTCGTTGTCGCTGCGGCTTTGGGCGCTGTTGCGTATACGGCGTAGATGCGGGAGGAGGAGAAACTGCGCTGGGGAGTCCGGGAGGCAAATATAAGAGCGGAGATGCCTTTGCGGGCTGGTGTGGCCGCCATCTTGGATAGATGGTCGAGAATGGTGTACGGCGGTTTAGGCGTTTGAGACGGAACGTTGGAGTGGTTGGCCAACGCGAAGTCACGATCTGATGACGCACAGACTGGCAGCTATCCGACCAATCATGTCGCGGCAGTAGAAAACTCCATCTATAGGTCCGCCTCATAACTGCTTGTCCGAAAGTCTCTCTCATGCCCTTGATCTAAAATCTTGGATATCGAAAGAGTGCTCCCTCTTACGGAGTGTGCGAATAACCAAGTACCTAGTGCATCTCCAGGTTCACATCGCCCGAAATCCCCGCTTTTGTGCACGTTGATGTCCAACACATGTGGTCCAATGCCCTAGGTATGACCTCAGGCTGGCAATATGGCGGACGAAACCGGCGCCTTGGAACGCATCACAATCTAAGACACGTCTAGTTGTCATGGTTAGATTGCAACGTTTTTCCCCTCATGTCCCACCAAGTGCTGATGGACGCCTAGTTGGTAGATACCATGTCCTACCAAAGTGTTGCTGAGCGCTGGGCGCCTAGTCGGTATCCTGTCTCACCAAGCATCGGAAGCTTGTGGAAAGATGTGTACTGTAATAAGTATCTATTATAGTTTTTCGCTTAGGGGGAAAACCAGAAGGGGCGTAAAATGGGAGCACTAATCTAAACGACGACGTTTCATAGGTTTTGTACTACATCAGCGAATAAGGCTCAGTTCTCACATCCTGGTAGTTTGTGAAACCCTCCTCGTTGCCAATCCATCTACTGGTAAAAGGCAAATTCCGGCGGACATTTTCTCCCGGATGAATTTCATGCGTGAGCATGCGAGCAAGCGCGACGTCCAACAACGCTACCGGTATGAGGCGGCGTACGTCACCTATCTCCATTCCGTTAGTTGGCAGGTCGATAATACTTAAGCACTGCCCGCGACTCGCTTTCGACGATTCTATACAGAAGGGGACTCGGTCATCATGCCAACAACATCAGAAGAGGGCCCTCAAGGGCTCTCGATGCTCTTGACTTTCATACCGCGCATCTTTGCTACTCTTACTACTTTGGTTAGTACCGAGTCTACTGACACCTTTGTGCAATGGACACCTTGGTATCGTTTGCTAACATCGATAGTTGCTGATCCGCTTCATAATACGAGCCATCTACCGGGTATACTTCCACCCGCTCAGCAAGTTTCCCGGACCCAAGCTCTACGCCGCCACGCGCATCCCATGGGTAATTTCCACAGTGAGGGGAACGCGCAATGATGTTCTTCGAGACCTCCACCAGAAGTATGGGCATGTTGTGCGGATCAACCACGATGAGCTGAGCTTTACCGATCCTGATTGCTGGAAAGATATCGATGGCCACGGCACGAAAGGCACTGCAGGATCTCTTCCCCACAAGTACTGGGCCAGATATGGAACAGCGCCCAACGGTACGCACAATATAATCTCGACCCGGGATGAAGATCACACTCGGCAACGCAAAATTTTTACACCTGCCTTTTCGGACCGCGCGCTCAAGCAACAAGAACCCCTATTTGTACGGTATGCAGATCAACTCGTGCTCAAATTGAGAGAGGGCGTCGAGAATCGTTCAGACAAGAAATTCGACATGGTCAGAATGTACAACTACGCGACCTTTGACGTCATGGCCGATCTTACTTTCGGGGAATCGCTACACATGCTCGAAAATGACGAGTATGATCCCTGGGTCACTACAATATTCGGCGGTCTTAAGATCGGAAGTTGGTTTGGCATCTTGCAGTACTATCCATGGTTATGGCGTGCCTTTAAAAGATATGTGCCAGAATCAGTGAACAAAAAACGAATGGATTTCTTCAATCACTCCGTCGAACGAGTCACCAAACGTCTCGAGAAGGGCCACAACACTGAGGGTTTGGATCTATGGGACCTTGTACTGTCTCAAAAGGAAGGACGGGGGTTGACTCGAGCAGAGATGGACGCCAACTCTTTCCTGTTTATGATCGCCGGAACAGAAACAACGGCGACACTGCTATCAGGCTTGACGTTTCTGCTTCTGTGCAATCCAGAGTGCATGAAGAAATTGAGGGACGAGATCCGCAGCGCCTTCGCCAGCTCAGATGACATGACCATGGAAAAACTAGCCATGTTACCCTATCTAGCGGCCTGCGTCAAAGAAGCGCTCCGTGTTTACCCACCAGTACCGCTTGGTTTGGCACGAATCACTCCGGATGACGGTAGCACGATCGTCGGACGATTTATACCACCCAACACCACCATTGTCATCTCGCAACACGCCATGTATACACACCCGAAGAACTTCAAGCGACCGACCGAGTTTCTTCCCCAAAGGTGGCTGGGCGACAAAGAATTTGAAAACGACGAGAGACAGTGCGTGCAGCCATTCATTGTAGGCTCAAGGGACTGTCTTGGCAAGAAGTAAGTTTTTGGGACATTCTACACGGCTCACGACGGATGCTAATTGTTGGCTTAGTATGGCATACCATGAGATGCGTCTCCTGCTTGCTAAGCTTTTATACAATCTTGATATTGAGCTGTGTCCTGAAAGCAACCACTGGATGGTTGGTCAGAAGACGTACTTTCTATGGGAGAAGCAGCCGTTGTTTTGCAAGGTTAAAGCCGTCAACTAGGTACATGTGGGACTTGGTTCGCTTGAACTACAAGCAACGGACGATGATACAGGGGAAATTGAAGACTTACATCAAATCGACTTGCCACGTGGTAGTTGTTCAAAGTCATTACCGAACGAAAGGGCACCAAATCAATGTCAGAATTGCACCATCTGTGCAGACGGGTGTATCAAGCTACGCAAGGGGGCAATACCAGACTTGGAATACCTAGAGAATGAATTCAATCCTTATTCTTTCCCAGTAGCAGCCAGCATCACACCTTCTCACTTCTTTCCCCTTCCCCCCCTAAACTCACACCTCCCCTCCCCACACCCACAGAACACCCCCTTCCTCTCTAACCCCGCCCAATACTCCGGCCCATAATGAACCAACACCTCCTCCCCAACCCGGACCTTCCTCACCGTAACAATCACAACCCTCATCTCCCGCCCCACCCGCATCATCTCAAACACAACATTAGGCCTACACGAGTGATTAATAAACCGGGTCCAACTACCCACCCGCAACGAATCCAGATACGCCACCGCCTCGCCATCCTCCTCCCTCTCCACATTAAACAAGTACGTGCCACTATCTTTAGGAAACCGGCTACACAGCGGCAAAACCTCGCCATTATATTCCCCGATTACGGTGTCGGCGGGCAGGGCCGTCCGACTTATGGCGCCGATGCCGCGGGCTGGGGTCCAGACGAGCGATATGTTTTTTGAGAACCAGATGCTAGTGTTGCGGTACGACCAAGTCGCTGTGGTGCACTTGCAGAGATGGTCTGGGTTGCGTGATTGGAGGTCAGGGTTCAGGCAGGTGGTGCCGTGGCAAGAAGGTAAAGGGGTGATGAGGCGAGGAGGTTTCTCTTTCTTCGAGTCGGATGATGGGGTTTTCTTGGGGGTGGTTGGCGTGCGGTAGAGGAGGGCTTGGAAAATGTCGTCTGGCCAGGTGAGGTGTTGGGGCCAGTGTGTGGGTGCGGGCTTGGCTTTCCATTTTCGACGGTCGATGACGTTTCTGTAGATGGGGCGGGTGAGGATGGTTTTTTCTTGGTAGCTGCTTTTGGCTTGCTTGGTGGTGTAGCGTTGCGTACCGCTGCGGGTTCGGCCGCCTACTGGTTTCTTGTAAGTGAATGTTGGTAGTGTGACCATGGTGTATGGATGTCGACTCGATGAATTAATAAAGCCAGATGGAACATGAAGGGCATTTCGCAGAGTATATGGTTCCGCTCTGCAAGACAATCAATCAAACAATGCATTGTCTTGAAGACTCGTCTGGACAGTTCTTTCATCGCTGTTGTCTTCCATGGACGCCTTTGTTGTCCCTTGACACCGCTAACATTGTGCACAGGGCTACCTCTTTACCGAAATACTAACGTCCTCTACGCGTAGCAGCCCTGATCCCATTCCCGCGACAGCCCAAGTGCCAAACTTCAGGTTCGGATTCCATGCCAAAGCCGTAACGGCAGACTGCTCCTCATAGATGCGGATAGCTCTTCCGATTTCGGAATTATCTAATCGCTTTGAACTCTCTGATCGCTTTGTCGTAGCACTTTGTGCGATGCCCGGTTGAATAGCCTTGTATCCTTCGGTGATGCGGACTAGTGGTTGTGAAAGAATAGCTTGAGGCACTTTGTTGGCCTCGGTGGCTAGGCTAGCCGCATCCCCATCTTGCGCCGTTGCCGTAAAATCGTCCTTTGCTTGCTCGACTGGTCCGCCTTCAACCATCTCGACGTTCTCTTCCTCAGCAGGCCTGACCAGCATCTTATCCATCGGTCCTCTCCATTCGTGGACAAACCACTTTTGCTGCCATGGAATGTTCTTGTAATTGACGATCCGTCCAACAGGATTGGTGGTCTCAACATCTCCGTTTGTACCTCCGATAAGAACTCCCGGATGTACGGGACTGGTTGCAACGCGGGTGATGCTGCTCTCTAGCCGCATGCTATATAAGTTGTGGTAGTAGCGACGAATCGGAGTATGCTTCAGCATGCAGTGATCATCCGGCATGACAAAAGACTGAGTATGATCGTGCCATGCCTGAGTTAGACATAGCGTGCGTCCACGTATTGAAGCAGTAGTGTCTGCAGTTGGGCTGCGAATGTCAAATAGTCGCGCAAAACCATCGGCAGTGTTGATAGACAGGTATTGGGGCTGTGACGGCCATCCAGAGGACATGGTAAGAATGTACGTGTCCGCTAGTTGTTGGTAAAACCACGGTCTGGGGTTGTGATTACTGGCTTCGGGTTCTGCGAGCGTACCTGGACGAGTCAAGGTCCATATTCCTACGGTGCCTGCCGCTGTTCCGACCGCGAGTGAGATTCCTGATAACCATTGCAGACATGATGGTATTGTTTGCGGGAATGATATTTCAAATGCTGCGTGGGAATAATGAAGATATATGGGCCCGGCAATGTCAGACCCACGCATTGGAGCAGAGACATCAAGTAAGCGGACTCGGCCATCTGACCAGATACCCGCAAGAAAGCCGATATGTGTACTCTGCTCATCGTCGGGCTGATGGGTGCCGTCTGTCGCAGCGACGGGACTCCATCTGAGCTGCTTTGGTGCGCCCCAGTCTGTGCAAATGACGAGCTCGAGCCGTGGCTCGGTCGACGTATCCAAATCGCCGTTTTCAGTAGCTTCGAATGCCCAAATCTGGATTGACGCTGGATATTTCTCAGTAGCAGTAAATCCGGGGGCTTTTGGGTGCTCCATCGGCTTTGGTTGCCGTCCGCCTATGGGCTTTTGCTCGACAGCAACTGCGAGATATTGTGTGCTACTATCCTCGTTGATCGACCACTGTGCGTCTTGTACTCGAGATCCAAGATTGAACAACCATGCCCGTCTGTTTGAGCTATTGGGAAAAGCTTCCGCAACACTCATATATGAGCCTTCTGCCAAGCTGTAAACATGAGGGTTGTCCGTCGGTCCCAAGAGCACGTTCAAGGTCTTCAGTCCAGATGTGCTCATGCAAGCCTTCTCTTCGTTCGGATCCAGTCTTCTAATCTTCTGCACTTGGGCAAAAGCAGATTTTCCAATAGTGTTATACCATGATCTCGACGCCTCATTCTCCTTCTCCCTGGCGTCGCTGCTTTCGAAGAAGCTCCGTCTCAAGCTACCACAGTCAACATCATCAGGCTTGGTCTTAGCATAGCTCCGTATAGGAAAGGTCTCTTGCGGAAACCAATAGTCGCGGGAACTCAGTACAGGTTTCAGATGCTCGTTATCCGGTCCAAACAGGTTTTTCAATCGTGTCTCATGCCCACCGATTTTGTCGAAGTCTGGAATGCCTCGTGTCCGTAGCTTATTTTCTGTATCCACTTTGCGCCTTCTAAATTCATCACGCTTGGCAAAGATGAAAGGCGATGTTATGATATCCGTGGGCCGCAGGTTATGCCGGGTGACGGGAGTGGATGGCACAGGGAGAGCGCCCAATCCGCCCGCGGCGCGTTTTCTCGGTCCTATAGAGTCTTCTTCGGAGTATGAATCGTCTTCTTCTTCGTCCGTGCCGTCCTCTTCATCTTCCTCAGCTACGTCATCTTCTAGGTCTTCTTCCGGCTCCTCTGCTTGGGCATCTGGCATGAAGTCATCGCCATCATCATCATCATCGTCCCGGAAGACTGGCGTTTGCGTGCCAGAAGGTGCTGAACCATCCTCATCTTCGTCAAGGAACGCATATTCGTCTTCTAAGCGATACGACTTGCGCTCCTTGCCTCGCGACTGGCGCGGTGATGGTTCTGAGTGCTATGTCAGCAGATCCCCGTTACGATGCAAGTAGTCAGGCAAATGCAGGAACAGCTCGTAGCGAGCCCCCTTCGATCTAACGCCTGAGCAACCTAGCGTTAGGTATGCTCGGTAGGATTTGTTGTCTATTGCTACATTTTCTTGCGCAGCTAATGCAAATTTGAGCTTCTCTGCGAGCTCTTTACTTACCTGATGACATGTTGAGCTGTCTAATGTGTTCAATGATTGGGTAGGAAAGAACAAAGACGATCTCAAGCAAAAGAGCCAGTCCCCGCCATTAGCGGCGTGCACAGACCCTCACAGCCCCGCACAATGCATCCAAATTTGCTTTCTAGTTGATACACTGATGTGTGACTCTCGGAAGCGTGACGAAGCGAGTGCTGACGTGCAGAGACTTAATTTTGTGTAGTATATATTAGTACCCAAATCCAAAATCGCCATCAAACAAGAATACCTCAAAGGTGGTATGGTCTAGTGGTATGACGTCGCGTTGTGGCTGGCGGAGACATTGCTCTCCCGATCCAGATCCGCGCCAGCCTGGGTTCGAGTACGTTGAATCACATATTGACGGTCCTGAGACATATCTAACATGTCTACAGTTCCCAGTACCGCCAATAAATTGCGACATTTCTTTTTGCTCTCGTCAGTGGCTTTGACCCCCGAGCATAGTCTTTTTTTTTCATTCCCCCGTAGGAAGCATATAGAGTGGAAGAGGGCAGAACTCCTCGCCTTCGAATGTAGCATAGGTAGCAGTATGTGGGTGAGCGCATTGCTAGAACAAGAAGAGCCGTAACCTTATGCGCTTGAAAGGGAGCACCACATGAGGGAGATGGTATAGTTTAATTATATATAGGCACTGTGTTGCCGTGAAAACTACAGTTGCTCAAAATATAATCGTCAATGTACCAAGTTATGGCTTGCCATTATTACATTCCGTGTTACTAACATACGTAGGTCAGTCTGGGTATGATGTATCAAGCTTTCCTTTATCGTATGATGCACGTAGTCGCGCTCTGTTGTAGCATGGTAGCTCGCAGCGTATCAAATCCTCTAAAAGCAAACCCGAAGCTGAGGGGGGTATCTATACGAGGGAAGATGAGTCGGGCGACATAGCGAGTCCTAGAGACCAAGTCCGAACTCAACGATAAAACACCAAGCCAGGGGTGTTCTTGTATCTAGCCTAGATTGAACAGCATTCCTGTCCAAAAAAGTACGTACTAGATGCCTAGATCATATCCATGACTTCGCATTATTTCTCGCGCCGATGACTGCGGGTGCAGTAACTTTTGTAGATCACTTTTAGTGCTATTTGAGTGCCAATAGCATCCAGGCCAGACGCCACAGAGCTTCATATTTTGCCCCCATCATCACCGAATTCCCAGCACCGACGTTCCCCTTTTCCGAAACCAGTCATGTTGTAGGATTACTCCCTAGAGGTTGGCCGTCTCTACGGGCCCAGTCCACGGCTTGCGCTTTGCCACTTTCTCCTGCATCTGCCTCTTCCGGTCGCCCTCATCCAAACTGACTGGGAGATCCAACGGCTCCCCTAGAAACTTTGCATCATCCGCGGGATATCTCTTCCGTTCGCTCTCCAATCCACCTGGATACTTCACCACCTCGCGACAAAAGGAACCGAAGCGAGAAAGGACGTGCAGTGACTGAGGTAGCCTCGGAATGAAGAGAGCGAAGTTATGCGGCAGTGCATCGTATTGGAGGAATTGGACTATTGTGCCTGCTTTTGCAGCTCTCTGGGAAAGGTAGTATGCTTCATCTTCTAGGTTTTCTTGGCCGCATGCGAAGAACATGGGTGGCATATTTGCGGCAGACCAGCTGGGCGCGGTAGATACACTGACGAGTGGGTGAAGGAGTGTGGGACCGTCGCAATAAATGTCTTCGCGCGGGGGCGAGGTTGGCCAAAGATCACAGGCGGGGAAGTAAGGTTGCAGATGCGGTAGCAGATCGAGATTAAAGATATCGTACGGCTTGTTCCGCCGATGGGAGTCGCTTGATGCTTGTGTAAGTCAAAAAAGACGAGGGGACGCTAGACTGCTCTACTTACAAGGAATTGGTATGGTCACAGTGCGGACTTAGTGTAGCGATGCCCGCTGGAAGTGGAAGGTCAACCATCTTACCCCCGAATGGCACGCGACCGTTGTTGTGATCGCGGATGTGCTGCACCAATGCTAGCAGGCTGAGCACCAGGTTCCCTCCCGAGCTATCCCCTGCGAAGACAATATTTTGAGGCGAGACGGCAGCATGCATAGAACTTTCGCTCGGATATAAAAGCGTGAGGTACGCCAAAAGAAGATCAATGATTGCAGCCGGGAATGTGTTTTGCGGCGACAGCCGGTACTCTGGTACCAGGCATCTACCGCCCGTCTCTTGAGCCAGTGCAAGAGTAATGCCTCGTACGGATGCCGGACTTCCTGAACTGCACCCGTTGAGTCAGTAAATCATCTCAACACTCGAAAAACTTATACTGACTAGTAAAATCCGCCGTGGGCATACAAGGCGACGATGTCCGTGGTGATGTCCTGCATCATGCCACCGTATTTTTCCTGTTCACTGATGGAAGGCTCCGGCTCCTTCGCCCGACTCGAAGGCTTGAATGATGTCCACTGCACCTTGACGTCGTCGATAGAAAAGTCGCCAACCCGTTCTCTACCTGGTGCGAGATCACCAAGTGCTTCTCGCACGACAGCCTTTAGCTCTGTCGGATCCTTGGGCTTGCTAAACACAGTCCGACTAACCCACATAGGCCCTCTCGCCTGCGTATCCTTTGTGGTCGCAAATTGTTGCATGGAAACCGGAGCGAAGAGCACTGGGGTCATCTTTTCGATTAGACCCTTTGTCATGTCTTGCAGCCGTCGTTCGGCTTCTTTTCGTGTCATGTTGGATTCTAATCCGGATTAACCCTTGCAAATTCGAGCTTTGAAGATGGTGGTCGGCCTCAGCGCTGCTCAAGGAGCCGGAATGGAAAGTAAGACTGAAGCGATTTCGAGGTAGGTAGACAACATGAAACTGATTATTAATCATTTAGCCACGTGTTCGCATCCCTAGGTAAGGCGTGACGTAGCACACGCCGAATTTTGGGCGCCCTACTAATACCGTAGAGACCATACCGTAGAGACTCTCTTAGTCGCCGCGGTGCGTATAGTAAAGGCAAGTCCTGTTAGCAGTAGTGGACATACCTTTACATGTGAAAGACCACCTAGTAGCACGTAAAGGCCTGCATTGGAGAGATATTGTAACCAAAAGAAGGCTGGGGAGGAAAAGCTTCACCGGTATGATGTCATTTGGGCATTGCAATTGATCGGCAGGCGCGAGCGGTTACCTGTGGAAAGGCATCTTCGACCCCGAATGCTGCACAGTCGCGGCGCAGTATTTACCTATGGATTTAAGCCGAGACACACCGTTACATGTCAGCTTACATGTAGAGAGGACGACAGTCTCGTTCCGGATACGGACCCATGATTGATGAACTCAGGTCTGGATGCTGCTACGAAAGAGGGGGAACGGGCGGATATATATACAGGTACCACACGACTACTCCTATTGTGCTTAGTAGCTGATATCGGTGATCGAAGATGACCGCATTGTGCCACCAACGGCCACACGACCGTTTGTGGCTGTCGGTGGAGGTTCACCGGTGACCGAGGAGGCATGCATGCCGCATGCCCGCGCATGAAACATTGTCGATCCTCGTGAGTTCCATAGAAGCGTAGTTCGGGAGAAGATATCATGAAATTAGACGCTGGCAATAGATCGCGGTCCGCATGCGAAGTTAGTCTAGATACCTTCAGGATCTTGTAAGGGAATACAGTACGTCGAAGTCTCCTTGTCTCCTATATTAGCGACCGGTTACGAATATGATAGCACTTTGAAGGACCTAGTTATTAAATTAATCGTGACGGAAGATATTCTGCAGTCATTTAGAACGTGTGAACATAAAGACATGTCGGTTCGGTTTCTCAATTTTGACCTTTTGCCCTACCGTACTGAGCTGGACGAGTTGCGATTGTAACTCAATCATGCATTGTTTTCATGCAAGTAAGCGTGCCCAGTGATCCGGGTCCGGCCGTAAACCGATCTGCAATCATCAAAGTGTGGTGAGCTTTAATATAAAACGGCCGGGTGGTACATTTTCGGAGTCCGAAAACCAGTCGGTTGCGCAATATGCATGGTTGTTGACGGCCCGCGCCACCACGCCTCTGGAGATCGCCTCGCAGAAGCAAGGCTACCTTGTTGTGATCTTCTTTGGAGACGCATTGAAAGTTAGATCTTGTGTAGATACATCACGGTGTTCCACCTAGCGGCAAGCATCTAATGATACAGAATCTGCAGATTATTCGCCAGTTCCGGTCTTCGGGTCAAATCTCAATAAAGACACCCCCAGGCCCATTGTGCATGAAGACTGGAGGCATAGGAAAAACTAGTTTGGACTTACCTACGGGCGCCCAGGACCGAGATATGAAAGTGGCTAAGCCCCGTAGAGATATCAGCGCTCAGGTATCGAACATCAGCCCACCAGTATCTGTTCTGGTGTATCTTCGTTAAATTCTACCTCTCGCGGCTTCGACTTTGATTGTCCGACATAACGCAACCACCATGAAAAGCTCCGGAACGATGCCCCCGGACGAATCTCGCGCTCAGGTCCTCATCACGACGGTGATCGCGTTCTTGGTTATGGATTACACTTTCGTGGCGCTGCGATTCTGGTCTCGACGAATCCAAAGAACGAAACTTCGCAGTGATGATTTGTTCGTGATCGCTGGCTTGCTACTAATCACGGGGACATGCGGCATTTCCATCTGTAAGAATCCTTCCCGCAAGCGAATATTCTGGCTGGTAAGCTGATACGCAAAGGGGCTGTGAAACATGGTGGTGTTGGTCGTCACCTCCAATACGTCTCCAAGCCCGAAAGGGTTCGATGGCTGAAGTCTGTATACATTGCTGCACCGTCTGTATACATTGTCTCTGCTAGCTTCCCTAAACTGGCCGTCGTGAGCATATACCTCCAAATTTTCAACCCCGGTCCCTCGAGGATCTGCTGCTGGATCATCGCTATTGCACTTGCTGTCGGACCTGTCATCCAAGTTCCAATCTGCGTTTGGCAGTGTGTACCGGTGGCCTATCTCTGGGACAAATCGATTCCGGGCGGCCACTGCCTTCAACAGGCTCATATGTTCCGCTACGGAAGTCTCCCAAACATTGTCACTGATGTTGCGATTCTTGTATTGCCGATGCCATTGATATGGAAGTTGCACACTTCCACAAGGGTTAAGATAGGCCTCTTAATCACTTTCCTTCTGGGAAGCATGTAAGTAACTCCCCAGAATGAGTGTACTCTCGGTCGTTAATGCAGATAGTGGCCTGGTGACCTCGATCCTTCGCTTCGTTGCCTTCTTCACCCCGATTGTCGATGGCACTTGGGCTGCAGTACCGCTTCTGTGCTGGGTGATCATAGAACCAAGCATTTATCTGTTGGCTGCTTGTCTGCTGACATTCAAACCTCTTCTCCGATACGTGGCCCAAGAGAGCAGCCTGTCCCGACGTATTCGATCCTGGTCCAGCGCTAGATCGGGCCGTCACAGGGATTCACTGTATGGTCAAGGGCCAGGCGGCGGCGGAACCAGGCTCCCTAGTGATGATGGAAAGTCGGACAATAAGATTCTGCGAGAGCGCGAGTTCTGTGTCGAGCGCACTGTCGATAGCAGTGAAGCTTTCGGCATGTCCTCGGTATTTTCTAGTCGGTCGTGATGATATGGGCATGCATGGAGTAAACTAAGAGAGGCATCGTACGGGAAATTTCGCGAGAAATTCTGCGGATAGCAGCCTTGGGCTCAAGTATTGCGTTGCGAGATGGGACTGTTTGATTTTGAGGGCGAAAAGGAGTACAGGTAGCTAGCGCTTTTGTTCACCTCGGCTCGTTACTAGATTTGGCATAGCGCAGTATAGTACTACTGTGTAATCGATATTTGCACGTCTTAACCTGTTAGTTAGGTACTAAAGTGCAGTACCGCTGTCCACATATAGTAAACAAGCCAAGAAGAGCACCTACCTAGGCAGGGTGAACCGGCCAAGCAAACGAACAAATTGCGAGATGCTTTGGGCTTATTTACCTGTCAAAGCGCCTTGCAATCCAGAGACATTCTTCTTAAAGGCTACAGAGCATTAACCGTAACAAAGAGGCTTTGTGCCAAACAATGCAGCCGCTAGTTTGACGCGTCAATGAGTTGTTGCCCAGCGCAGATCTGCCGCCTAGCGTACCCACGATTGTCACAATCTGTGGTGGATCTATAGAAATCCGAAGTCTCCATAATCGACCACCACATCAGTCTTGCCACGCGTTCAAAACTCACGAAACGAGATGCCAACACAAATTCAAAAAAACAGAAAACAGAGCGCCATATGCCCATGCATAAAAAATCGCACTTTAAATGCACAAACACAAACTATTGCAGACCATCCACCCCACATACCACCGCCCCAGCCCCTCCCCCTAAGCCACCCCTGCCGTCCTTCCCTCCCCCCCGCCTCCCCTCCCAACACCAAAAAAAAGACCCATCCATAACCCAGTAAAATAAAAATATGCCGCCTCGCGGAATCGAACCGCGGATCTTCGCATACCCTGAGGAGGAAATCTTACGAGTGCGACGCTGTACCACTAAGCCAAGGCGGCAATCGCATTGAGTTAATCACTGATATGGAACTTGCAAAAAATAGCATTTATACTCTTATGCAACGTAAAAAGGATGACGCGTGCGGGAAGGATGATGAAAAAAGTGACACCTGAGCTGCAGGGTGGGGTTGAAATTGAGGGGTGTGGAGCTGCGGGGCCACCTAGGTACCTACCGTTGTCTAAATTAAGTAATAATTGGATCAGACCAAAAAATTTGCAGGCAGGACAGATCACGAAAGTATTGCGATAACTGAAGTGATGAACCGAATGCATATTTATAAACAATGTCAATGCCATGCCATTATATCTACCCATAATCCCAACACACACATAAAAGCAATCCAAGCTCCTAGGCAGCAGCCACCTTGTGCGGCCTCCCACCAATCAGTGCTAACACATTGCTGAAGAGGCCCTGAGGCGGTGGAGGTACAGATCCGTCATTGAGCACATTTTGTAGATCTTGCATGTTGAAGACATGCTCGTCGTGCCCAATGTCCTGAGTAAGGTCTTCGGAGAGCAACAAGTTTGCCAACGGTCTGCCAGCAGCCTCATCTGCGTCCTCGTCCTCGTCTACTTCGTAGCTAACGCGCTGCAACTCCTCGTTCTCCTCTGGCGGTGGCGTTGGGAGTTGAAGGCGTCCAGCACTTGGACTCAAAGTCTTTATGCATGAAAATGAGTCCAGGATAACGTAACCCCTCTCGCTCTTCCGCGACGCAAGAGCCAATGTGATACCCGGGAAGGACCCGCTCCATAGCGGTTTTTTTCGATCAGTATTGTAGATGGACACTCTGGATGACGCCTTTTTGATCCTGGAAGCGGGGGAGTCTCTCTTCTCAAACTGAGGTAACGAGACGGCGAATGTGCCACCGCTTTCGTTGGTAGCGAGTCGAACTAGTGGTATGCGATCTAAGCGCCCGATACCTGCAGTATTAATCGGGATGCTGTATGCAAGCTGGTCAGATACCATATCCCAGACAGTGATGGCATCGGCAACCACGACCAGGTACTGTCCAATGAAACCGAGTCCGGACAGTGCTGTTACATCGATCTCGGTCAGCGATCGTCGAATGGTGGCCGTTTGGGTGTCGATAAGATGCGTAACTCCAGCATCTTCAGAATCCCAAGAAACCGAGGCAGCGAGAACCGAAGCATCTGCAGAATAGGCTAGACGCGATGTTCGCGGGGGCAAGAGTTGCTGTGATCCTTCCGTAACGTCGAGCTTATCGCTGATCTCGACTGAACAATCAAGTGACCAAGTGACCAGTCCTTCTTTCTCAGCTCCGCGCACAACGACACCATCGCGCAATCGCGTCTTGGGTCTCCATGCCCTAACAACGTGGTCTTCGCCAACAGTCGCAAAACCGGCGGCAGTAGGATCTGCGACGAGATCAAAGACCCGGCCATTGCTACATACGTCCTCAAAGAAGTGCGGTGCATCGATTCGAGCTTCGAGCTTCCACTGCGAATTGTCTCTGTCGCGTCGCCAGATCTTGAGGTGTACTTCGCGGCGGTGCAGACGTTCTTGTTCGTTGAACTCAGGAATACCTTCATTGAGATAACCACTGTCCGCGCGTGGCGGAACCCATTCATCTACTGTCGCAAGCCACTCGCCATCGTGACTGGTCTGGACATGTGTGACGTTAGGTTCTTTGATTCGACCCCCATCCGGGGCCACATTGGGCTCCGTCGCATTGTTGCGTGTCAGCGCCTGGCGGCCTCTGGCACGCTGGTTTGCAAGATCGAATGTCTGTAAATATGATTCCGATCGACGACCCTCGTTTTTCTGGCGCGGTTGTGACGAAGGCACTGAGAAGAAGACCTCACTTGAGTTCGTTGGGTTTACCGCCAGGGGCACCGAGTCGAAGATATAGAGGTGAGCATTGCTCGACTTTGACTCTTTGGGCATCTGCTCCAGATCAATCCGTCGCGACTGAATGCCGATAACATTCGTTTTAGCCTCCAACTCAGTCGTAGAAAGAACGATGACGGAGTTGTTGGCCAGAGTCAAGGCGTAGGCTGAGCCTGTGGGAGACACTACGATCTTTTCGATAGCGGCGGCGAGATGGGGTAGGTGTTGTGGCTGTCCAGTAGCAAGCTGCCAGATCGTAAGGACAGTTTCGTCGCCACCAGAAATGAGGTAGTTGCCTTTAACATATTAGTATTTACGAAAGCAGAGGCAAGTGAATATGTACCATCCAACGACCACTTGACGGACCCCACCGCGTCTCTATGCCAATGAAGCCGCTTGGGTCTGAAGCCCTCCGCGATGTCCGTTTTGTCTTTCTTCCCTTTTTGACTGCTTTCGATTGCAGCGAACGAGGCCAATATATCCTCAAAGAGGAGAACAACACCAGCTTCATCTCCAACAGCAAGATCAATGACGTCTCTTTGATCCCGGGCGACCTGCTTTCCCTTGTCGGATCCCTGAGGCTGACGAGAAAAGGCGTCGAAGGTGGTGATGCGCTTTGAGAATTTGAACTCGCGCCAAACGTATTCGAAATCCTGCAGGGCCGTTTTGCTGACCTTGACGCGCTTACCGACCGTCATAGAATCGTCGCTTGCAAGAACGACATACCTCCCTTGTAGAAGCACCTGGACATCGTGGATCGCAGAGCTCGTCTCTAGCAACTGCTTGAGTTCTGTCCGGGAGCCTCGAGACTTGGTGTAAAATGCGCGTACGCTGATGCTATGGCCATCCCCAGCTTCGTGGCAGTACACGAAGTCTTCGTCTGACTCAGGTCGTGTGATGACTGCCATGTGTTGGATTGTCGCGCCAGCGTCCCATTGCCCAATCTTCTTGCCGCTCACCCAGTCCCACAGTGTTACCATCCCAGTGGAGTCGGCGACGTAGACTTGGTTAGGCTTGGTAGAAGACAGAGCAAAGGCTGTAAGTACTCCTGTATCGCCAATGGGAAGGACGTTCGCAAGCAGTGATGTCTCGGCGGCGTAGATTCGTAGCGACTTCAGGTTTGCGAGGATCAGGTATTTCTCATCGGGAGAGAAAACGGGGTCTGTGGACAAAAACCATCCTCCTTGAGATGAAGAGGTGAGCCATTCCTCTGACCTTTTGGCCTTCTTCTTTCTTGCAGAGTCTGCCACTTCCGTCATAGTGAGTTCTTTGCGCGCTGCCCTGTTCTTCTCTTTTCGCTCCTTCTTCTTTTTCTTGTTGAGCTCCTTCTTTGACAAATGCGATGTGTCTTCTTGCTTCTGCCTAAGCTCCACGCTTTCTGCCGCGGGTAGGAGATCTGGTGTACTAGGGGGTTTGCGATCATGATGGCCCGCTCCATCGGTTTCCCCGTTAACCTCTAGGCTTGGTGTCTGAGTCTCCACTATGCCAGGCTCCGATTCAACATGGTTCGCGGCTCCATTCTGCTGTTCCCGGAGCTTCTTAGTCTTCTGCGAGGTCGCGGGGGTATCATTCGTCGCATCTTGGCTCACACCATTCGTCATCGGAGTTGATTTCGAGTGCTTCTTCGGCTTCGGCGTAGTCTTCGATTTATGCGTTGTAGTAGCGGAGGGTGTGCTGGTATCGACGCCATTGCGACCATCATCGCTGCGTGCTGCCGCCTCGCTCCTCCTCTGCTTCTTAGCCTTCCTCTGCGCCGCCACATCCTCGCTCTTGCGCTTCAGTTGGGGAGCCGCGTCCGACATGCTGACTACTGCTGAAAGTCAGCTCGGGGTAAAATCCAGCGAATGGGGAGTGAATGTCGTTTCAAGTGAACTGTCCGCAAGCTCGACATTGTTCGAAATCTTTTTTTTATGGAACTTGGCCCGAGCTTTTCACCGCCCGCGTCGTTAGCGCGTCCCGCAACTTTAACTTTCTTTGAGATCGCGAACATCAATGCAGGCACCATAACTTTTCCGCACTCGCATAGCTGCTGTATTGCGATCGCAAACACTAGAAGCACCGAAAAGCTATCTGAGGTTTTCGCAAGAATGATCGTCCCTATTCGTTGCTTCTCTTGCGGCAAGGTAACTGACCACTACACCAAGTTCATGCGCCCAGGTACTAACCAGCTCGCAGGTCACCGGTGACCTCTGGGAGAAATACATGGCCCTCCTCAGCGACGGCATGGAAGAAGCGTAAGCCCCTACCTCCCTCCTTCTCCTCCGCGTACCACATCTTCCTCCAAGCTACGCAGTTCCCCCATTCAACCCCGAGGCCCCCCCAAGTCCACACACCCACTAACACATCTCCCCTCCCAGAGACGCCCTCGACGCCGTCGGCCTGCAACGCTACTGCTGCCGACGCATGATCCTCACGCACGTGGACCTGATCGAGAAACTACTCAAGTACGTGCCCACGGGCGACCGAGCCCAAGTGCAGCGCCAGACGCGCCGCCGCGCCGCAGAGATGGAACAAAGCAGACTGTGATTTTTCTACGTCCCGGACAGGGGCTAACAACTTTTGCACTGCAGGTACAACGCTAGCGAACGGGAACAGGCGCGCGCTGCCCGGGGTGGACGGTAGTCGTCAGCCGAGCTATGGGAATACGGTTGGGAGTGTAATTTGTGAGGGAGAGTTTGGGTTGGGAGGCGCGTTTACATTGCGAGGCGTTATTAGGTGGGATGTGTTGGGATGAGCTAGGGGTTCTCTTTTTTTTTTTGGGAGCGTAGCTTGCTATTGCTGGGAGGTTTTGGACGCTTGAACTCCCGTTTAGTTCGTCTTTGGGGCATGGAGAGTTTGACAGAAATGACATCTTTAGAACTTGTCTCCGTTTCGATTTTTACCCAGTACAAGTCCTCTTCTGCGCTATACTTCCCACGATGAACGGGGTCTACAATGCCAGGGCGCACAGCGAAAATACATGTGCAACGTGTATAGCAGCATAATACATACATACGCTACGAACAAGATAGCTTCAAACAACCCTCGCGCATCCCAGCTCATCACGAAAGACATTCCTCCTCCCCATGCCCACTCCCCCAATGCTCGCTCACCCAGTCTGTCATAATATCCGAAAAACTCTTCCCATTATCGAACGCCTGCGTATCCTCTAGACTATATGTCTGACCCGAGTACTCCAGCGCAAGAAGGATCCACTTCTCAATGAACTCATTATACATCAAATCCACCGATTCGGGCTCTTGCTCATCATCCGACGTAAATCCTACATTCGCCTGTATACAGTTAGGCACGTTGTAGAAATCAATCTTCTCGTGTACTGTATCGTCCCCATCTTCGCCTGCGTCGTCTTGGGTGGTGTAGCCCGGAAAAGGTTTTGGTTCGTCCTGATTGAGCATGGGTGCTTGGACACGGTTTTGTTGGTGTACGTGGAATGCTGGTTCGGGTGAAGCGAACATGTGTGGTCTATATCGTGCTGCAGAGACTTCTGGAGGCTGGAGGAATGCGTTGTTGTTGATCATCTCCAGTACGATGGGGCCTTCGTGATTGAGTAGATTTAGCACCTGGCTGGCTGCTTTGTATGGCACGTTCTTGATGTACCGGATTGAGCTTGTGAAGGGCGAGACGAGGAATTTTGTATCCTTGGTAAACGTTCCTTTAAAGATGTCGAAGCGGATGGCACCAGTATTGGTAATGACCAACGCCTTGCCGCCGTTCGCCATACGGTCGGATTTCTCGATGGTTTGGGGCAGCAGTTGTTCCTCAATCCAGGTAAAGATACTCTGGTTGTGGGGATATGGCCGGCGACTGACCCAGAGATCCTGCGGCGCGCAGCCGTACACTTTGCCCAAGTCAAGCGACTTCCGAGCGTCGCCGATTGCTGAAGATACGCTCTCGCCGTGCTCGGTTGCGAAGGCCTTGACGTCTTTACGGCTATGGTGTTGCATGGAGAAGAGATTGTTGTCAATGTACCGACGGGAGAAAGTAAGCTTCGATTTCCCGGCAACAGGTGAAAGGTCCTTCGACCCGCCTGTACTAAGCCCATCAATCGACATGAAACCCAGCGTCTCCATATATCGCCCGCTTTCAATAGCCACGGATTTGCTGTCGAAAATCTTGTAATCGCGTATGTGCGAGTGTCCGCCAAAAAATTGGATTGGCGTATCCCATTGCGCAGATCGGATGGTGGAGAAGAGCAGTGCATATTCATCGGAGCGGATGTCGACATGGCCAAAAACGACAATCAGGTCTACTTCTCTGTCCCTCAAAGCCTCCTTGAACCACTCTTCTTTCACGGTGTCTTCAACTCTCTGGACTACGGTGTTGTTCGCGTTCCCCGTGAAATCGAAAAGAAAGCCGAAAGCTAGAATGCGGATGCCTTGATTCTTGGTAGTGAATTTCTTGAATCGTGGTGCGAGTGGCTCCAGGTTTCCGGTCTTTGGATTGTAGATGTCCAGGTTAGATGCTAGGTAGTTGCCTCTGAAGTCAGGTACGGTATGAAAATACTCGCCTTCAGCGGTGTTGGCTTTGTAGAGCTCATGATTGCCGGAACAAATGAGATCAATATTCTGTTCTTTCGCGATCTCGTACGTGAATTTCCCACGAGGCTTTGATGAGTCATAAATGGCATTTCCTTCTACACGATCTCCGGTGTCGATGAGCAGTAGGTCTGAACCATCTGCGTCTGCTTTGTCGCGGAGATGCTTGGCAAAGGAGACATAGTCGCCCCAGTCAGCGGAGAAAGAAGCTCTGGGATACGTCAGACTGGCGTTGCACAAAGAAGCATGAGCACTGAGCCGACGTGCGACAGATAATTCCGGACTGCGGCCACATGAAGCTCAAAAACGTAGGCTGGCATTATATGACCTACTCTTGTAAATGACCACCCCACCACCCGTGGACGTCGGTAGTGTGCAGGAAGTTGAGCTGCGCCCACGGGAGGTCGCGCAAGGGAGCCGCTTTGGGAGATGGGGCTTCCGGCTGGACGCAGGAAACCGCTTTCAGAAGCGCAAGAAGAACAATAGATTTCTCAAACACGCTGAAAGACATGCTGCAGTGTAATCAGCCCCTTATATGACCATCTAGCTGACTGCGTCTGGATGCTGCCTAGCGGATGGCAAATGCCCGGCAAGCCAGGCCGAGTGTGTGAAAGTGAAGGAACGCGTTGCAGTGGTGACGGTGAGGGAGAACGAGGGTGCGTGATGCTGCGAGCGTCGAAAGGTAAACAGATGATGGTCAGCCAATCACCTGTGACGTATGCATGTGGGTGTGAATGGTTGACGGGCCGTGGCTGCTGCGCAAGGTGCGTGCCTGCGATTGATCCAGGCTAGCGCCGCCCATCTAAATACAGTTCAACATTTTTCCGTCAACTGGTACACGACAACACCAACCACCTCCACACCGCCATCGACCCAACAACACCACTTACGCGCATCAAGTCCCGTTTGTGTCGCGCACAATGGCCCGCGCTGCAGGATCCCGCGCTGCGAGCGCACAACCAGCGGAAAAGAAAGACGCCAAAGACGTCAAGGTCAAGGTCAACGGCACGGGTACGTCGCAGCCATCGTTAGCAATGAAGCCACCACTAAGAGATGGAGCAGCGCCACGACGAGGCACGAAGAAAGCCGAAGACGCGCCTGCCGCCAACGGCATAGCTGAGGCCTCTGAAGAGGACGATGAGGTCGAGGTTGAGGCGCCACAAAAGCGTAAGCTCAACGCGTCGGAGCGAAAGCCAACCGCTAAGAAAGCTGCAGCTGCTGGCCGTGGTCGCGCGAAGAAGGCCGTCGTACCCGCGCCGGAACCCAAAGCCGCGCCCAAGACGACGGTAAAGCGCAAGAAGGACGAGGATAGCGACGCAGAGGAAGAGGATGCGCCTGCGCCTGTCGTGAAGAAGGCCAAGATAGAGCGCCCGAAGCCTGCTCCGAAGCCTGCTCCGAAAGCCGCTCCCAAGCCTGTCCCAAGGGCGGCCACACCAAAGACGGCCACACCCCAGCCCGAGCGTGAGATCACGCCAGCCGATCCCGCGCTCGTCCCGAATCCCAAAGGCCCACGACGCACGAGAGGAAAGAAGACAGAGGTCAACCAGGTTGTCTACACTGAGCCTCTGAAGGTTTTCGTCTTTGGAGAAGGTGGTTCCGGAGAGCTTGGCTTTGGCGCGACAAAGAAGGCTATTGACGTGAAGCGACCGCGCTACAACGAGGGCCTTACCAATATGGACGTTGTCAGGGTTGCTACCGGTGGCATGCACGTCGTCGCGCTAACAAAAGACAACAAGATCTTAACATGGGGCGTCAACGACAACGGCGCGCTCGGACGCGACACTTCGAATGCGGACGTGAAGATGCGCGATCTGGACGCGGAAGACGACTCCGACTCTGACGATGAGACCGGCGGTCTGAACGATCTTGAAGCCACACCAACAGCCGTGCCATCCGAATTCTTTCCCGACGATACGGTCTTCGTTGACATTGCTGCGGGCGACAGCTGCTCTTTTGCACTGACGACCGAGGGAGCTGTTTACGGCTGGGGCACTTTCCGCAAGAATGAAGGCATTCTCGGTTTCGAACGCGGTAACCACACGGCGCCGCGCCCCGTCTATATTGAGAGCATGAAGAAGGTCACCCAGATTGTCTGTGGCACGAACCATGTCTTCGCATTAGACAAAGATCGCCATGTATATGCATGGGGCAATGGACAACAGAACCAGCTCGGTCGTCGCGTCACCGAGCGCAACCTCAACCAGGCTCTGCAACCAAATAGGATCGGCTTCCACGACGCCTCCATCAAGAGACATAGCCAACGGATCAAGAGCATCTCGTCCGGTGATTATCATGGTCTTGCTATTGCCGAGGATGGGCACGTTTGGGGCTGGGGTGCGAACAACTACTGCGAGACAGGCTACATCGATAATGCTGGCGCAGACGACGCCAGTGTCCTCCAACCCAAGATCGTCCACAGTCTCGAAGGCAAGAATGTTGAGTCACTTGCAGGAGGCTCGCATCACAACATCGCTATTACAAAGGACGGGCAAGTCCTCGTCTGGGGTCGCTGCGATGGTTCGCAATCTGGTATTTCCGCGGATCAGCTCGATGCCGAAACGGACGAGAACAAGGTCCTGAAGAACAACGGCAGGGCCAAGATCCTCGTCCAGCCAACGCCGATCCCGAATCTGAAAAACATTGTCACCGGTGCATGTGGACCAGATCATACTATTGTCATCGACAAGGATGGCAAAGCCTACTCTTGGGGATTCTCGGCCAATTACCAGACCGGCCAGGGTACTGACGACGACATCGACACCCCGACAATGATTGACAACACTGCCGTACGGGAGACGAAACTGATCTGGGCTGGCTGCGGTGGGCAGTACAGCGTGCTAGCCAGCAAGAAGGAGTAGGATATGGAAACCTCTCCACGATTCAGATTTTAGCTCGCCGGAGATGCCTATGGCCGGCATCTTCAACTAGAATGCTTCTTTCATCTCTTCACATTTAGTACTTTGTTTCGCCCTTCGAGGGCTTCAGACTGGCATACATGGCGTTCAATGTTCTCATGCGCAGTCTCTTGCATAGCGGATATTTGGAGCAGTGCACGGGGTTTTTGAAGCCTCCCTATCTTCATTACGCGGCTGATTGTTAGGCTTGTGGCGATTATGATATCGCTATGAATGGCAAGAACGAGCTCCCGTGAACATATGTAATAGTAGCTATGCGATTTCTACCTCTCTCGGTCTAAGCCATGTCTTTTGCCAGTGTGCTGAGAGAACAACGGGACATGTTCCATCCAGTGAACACGCTTAATGTACAATAAACATGTCTAATTTGTCAAAGCTTCCAAAACGGGTGCTCAAAAGTTGCGCTTGAGTGAAAGGCAGTTGCTTACATAAGCAAAGCGCATGACGCAGGAGCGGACCCTCTCCCAAAAGTTTCGCGACCTTCAATCGCCGGCAAGCGCAACAACGCCAAAGACCCACGACGACAACCACAACAACTCTCTCAGTTCCCTACCAAACCGAACGTACGCTATTACCGAACCTCCCCAAGCCCCTTCACTGCGACTGACAATCGAACAAAGCTTCCACCACAACCGCAAACGCAAACCATGCCTCCCAAGCAAATGACAGGCAAGGGCCGCGCCGTGGCCGAGCCCAGCTTCGCCTCCAGCACCGTCCAAGCCTTTACCAGCGCAGAGAACCGATCCGTCGTGACCGCAATAGGACTATTTGCTGTAAGATAAAGTCCTCACAGCAGGGAAAGAAAGAAAGAAAACGATGGCGGCGATAGCTAGGGTCAAAACCGAGGAAAGACGGAGCGCAGCGCATACGAGATGAAACGATTTGGAAGATGGGAAGCTGACATTCACGTATACAGATTGGCGTCACGTTCCTACATAGCAGCTGGGCTGAGATGCTGTTACCCGCGTAAACATACCCACGGAAATCCGATAACTGCCATGGGGAAGGTGATGGAAAAGGATAGTTTGGCGGCTCTGTGACGGCTGATGATGATGATGATGGAAGATGGGCGGTTGTAGTTGAGCGTGCAGTACGTTCAGGCGCAGCAATGGAGATACTGCCATTCATTGTACAAAGACAAAAATGTCTAGAAACACATGAGTATTAGGCTCTATGGCGTTTTTTTTGGTGTTGGCAGAAGACGGGGGGGCCATTGGAGAAGGGCTAGTGTGAAGTGAGAGTGAAAGCCCGCCCAAGACGGATTTTTCTCTCCTGATCATCATCAACACTTTGTAAAACTTATATTTGTAACAGTAAACTTCTGCACTTTACATCTCACATCTTCTTTTGACTCCCCAAAGACATATATCCTTGTCCCTCTCCTTCCCCCATCTTTATTTTTCCGCTTCTTTACCTCTTCTGCCCAATCTACAAACCTTAGACAAACCCATCCCGTCCCATCCCATCCAACTATCCATCCCCACTCCACTGAATCCTCCCTATCCGCGAACCCTTTTTTTCGACTCAAAACTCTATTGCCAAACGCACATCCCCTCTCTCTCTCTCTCTAGATATCTAGCCACCAGCACATTGTTTATATCCCACTTTACCATACCGTCCGTACCCCGAGCCAAAAATTAAAAAAAAAAAAGGAACGGAAGAAGAAATCGACTAGACGCGCGATACCGTTTTGGCTATGGAAATTTTGGGTTTGTATTCTTTGCTGTTGTGTAGTTCTTTGGGTTTTGAGGGCGCTAGAGTACTAGTAGGTGGTGTTTAGCTGTGTTACATGGCATCCCCTTTTTACGCGCGAGGTTTTTAAGCTGAGGGGTTTCCTGTTCGTTTGTTTGTTTTGGGATGCGGGTATCGTTATGTGGTTTGTATAACATACTTACTACTTTAACTAGTTATACGTTATAGTAGTTAGTTAGCTTATAAAGTAGGTAAAAGAATCCACATACCTATCCTACGCCCACAAAGATTTGGTGGATAGCGAAATGTGCCTTGACGCTACCCTGAGTAGGAAGGTAGAGGTTCGTCAAGACAAACCTAGTAGCGTACCCACCGGTAAGTACCTCCAGGCCAGGGCAGACATCTATAATTAGCCCAGTTGCTGTCATCGTCTTTCGTACCTAGCGTATTCGGATACGGTACGGTACGGTATGGTGCGGTAGGTAAGGGGGCCAGTGTAAACGCATGTCAGAATAAACAACTACCGGTGAGTTGTGTGGTAGGCAGGATTTTCGCGGCACAGGTTGGCGGTAAAGCGTGTTTGAGGCACAGCAGAAGTTGGCTGATGAATGTGCTCCTTCGTTCGTCCATCAATCAGGTTGTTATTCTTGTTAATGTTTTTAAGCGCCGTTGGCGTTGGCTGGGCTTTGGTAGAAAGGCCTTACATACGGCGGCGGATCCACCGCCCCGAACCCCCAAAGTGTCCCTTGTCCTAGGTACTGCACGTGGGCTTCCTTTCCGTGGGACTAATGCAAGTGCGTGGGTACATGTCACGCAGCACAGGGCGGATAGAAAAAGGGTCGTACTGCGTATGTTTTGCTTCTTGATTGATTGAATTGACGATTACTCCACTGGCGCAAGTATGCAAGCCACAAATGTGGGTCCAATAATAGCGCTTTTAGAAAAACAAAAAAAAAACTAGTGCGGATCAACAGTCCGGCTGTGAAAAGGTATACAGAAGTCTTATGCAGAACAGATGATTATGCTCGCTACAATTACAGCAAACGCGGCCAACTTATCGTCGAACTAATGTGCACCGAAGCTAGGTAAGAAATGGGTGTCGTAAACATGCGTGATGCTGGGGTATCTCTAGTCTATACTTCTCTAACCCAAACCTGCACGATAATTAGCATGAGGACGTATCTTTGAATGAGTGGATCTATTTGACTTACCTCCATCTTCGCCATCTCGCTGCCATCCTTCCTGGCAACACCCTTTGCCGTCTGGATCGCCATATCGAGATCATCTTGGTCAGCCATGGTGATCATGTCTCCGTCGTCCTGGAACTCCACTTTGAACTTGTTCCTCACACCGAACTTCTCGCGAATGGATTGCCAGAACTCGGTAATGGGTTGATCCTGGGTGATGAAGACATAGCGTGTGTCCCCTGAATGGACCTTGACTCTGATCTTGGCGCCCATCCGGTTGCCGCCTCCGGACCTACTGGAGCGTGCGGGTGACCGTCTTCTTGATTTTGAGCGGGGCATCATTTCGAATTCAGCGTCGTCAAATTCGCTACCTTCGTAGTCGTCCTCCTCATCTTCTTCCTCGATGTACGCTGGTCGTCTACTCTGTTTCGAGCGGGCGTAGGCGCCACGGCTCGAACGAGACGGCTGATATGCGTCGTCGTCGTAGTACTCGTCAATAATGTCATCGTCTGACCCACGGCGGCGTGGCCTGTAGTCTCGTTGGCTCCTTTGTCCACGGTCGCGCATGGATTCTGAGCGGTTTGGCGGCGGTCGCTCTGAGGCGGAGCGCTGGGTGGGCTGGCGACGAGGCTGCTCGTTGTTACTTTGCTGGTCGAAAGCAGCTCGTCCGAGGTTCAGAGGCTGAGGCTTGGGCCCACCGCCTCGCACAGACTGTGCGCGGCTCATGGGAGCTTCCGCGGGTCTCCGTTCGCCAGAGCGTCTGTCTGCCTCGGGTGGTGGTGTGGGCGGGAACATGTTGCGGTTCATGGGCGGTTCCGACTGCTGGCGGGCCCTGCTTTGCAGTTCCGGCTTAACAAGATTGGTTGCGGCGAACGAAAGCTTCTCTTCTGGCCTGTCATCCTTGGCTACCTGTCCGCCCTTCTTGATCTCGGCGCCGGTGAATCCGGTGAAAGCGTTGTTTCGGTCGGAAGCGGCGACCAGGCGAGGCTTTCCGAGGTAGTCCTTCGTCTTCAAGTTCTTGACCTTGGCTTCATTAGGGCGGTAAACGATCCCGACGGGAATGGAGAAGACGGTGTAGCCCTATAGAAGGTCAGTGCACAGTCAAGGCTCGTGGATGGATTGCGGCATACCTCGGCCTCCTCTCGAATGGCCTCGTCGATAACGTCGTGATCGGGAACGACCTTCTCCTTGGCCGCGAAGGACAAATCCTGCAGACCGGCGTCTCTCTGTTGCAGGTAGATGTAGCAGAGACCGCGATTGAACAGGACCTCGCAGGAGTAGAGTTTGAACTTCAGGCCCAGCTGTTCGTAGTCGATGTTGTTGTTGCCGCGCAGGTAGAGAAGCGTGTCGTTGAAGTTGGCCAGGGCCTCCTCAAAGTCGCCCATGAGGAAGTTGGACACACCCTGCTGGAAATATGCGACGGCGAGATACTGATCCAGACGCACAGCGCGCTGGTAGCAATCGACCTGTGGAGCCATCAGCACGTGCTCCTACGTGTCTCACACTTGTCTGGCACTCACCGCCTTCTCGTGTTCGCCGAGCGTGGCATGGATGACGCCGCAGTTGAAGAGGATCTTGGAGGTGTCGGCAATCTGGTCGAAGACCTTCAAGGCCTCGTCGAACTCGTTGTTGTCGTAGCTGGCGAGGGCTGCCACCCAGGTTTCGATTTCCTACCCCGCCATTTAGCAATTGCAATCGGAAGGCGCGACTGGGCGCGGGAGGAAGGCGCGCACCTGCTTCAGAGACATGACGAGTGAGCTTCACGTGTTACCCGGCAGTATGGTGTCGTCAAGTCTCGATCGAGCGTCACTGATCCTACCGCTCCACAACCGTTGGGGGGGCGGTGTTGCTGAGAATGCGCAAATGCCCGAGTATCCTCCTCTCACTCACTTCCACCCGCTTACTTGCAGCGTAGCCACCGGGGCTTCCGTCGGGGTTTGGGTGGTGTTGGCGTGTTGGCCGGCAGGGAGTGCGCCTCTACTGTTGCGTCGTCGCGGGAGACTGCAGACGGGGTGGGCGGGGCGGGCACGATGGTACAGGTGCAGTGGTCAGGGCACGAAGTTGGGAAGCCGGGCGAAGTCGAGGGAAGAAGGAGCTATCGAGCTCGTTATGCGGAAAAGACAGGGACACGGTGGGAATTTGGCGGGCGGCTGCAGCAGGGCCCCCAGGTGGGGAGAGCAATTCTGAGGTCCGGCGCGTTAGAGGTCGAGTCTTGGCTGGCACCGCGCCTGGCCCGCTGATTGGATCCCTGCACCGTGAAGCCGACATCCACAGCGCTTGGAGGCTCCCCAAGGCTCCCCAAGACGCCGCACCCCAACCCATTCCAGCTTGACGCCACGGACGGCCAAGCCGCAATCTGATAGACTAGCGATCCTCTGAAGCGCTTCCGGCAGCCATCGCCTCTCCCTGGAGCGACGAGGTGGACTGGCGAACGGCCGCCATCGGACTGCCATGGCTAACGGTACGATGATCGAGTGACTACGTTTGAGGTCTGATACATGGCAATCTTGCGGCTGAGACAGCCACGTGACGCTTGATCTGTTCAGCCACTCATTCTCTGGCCTCAGGCTTCCAGGCATGAACGCATGAGTATACCAAGCTTCGCGAAGTCCGTGTTCGCGCAGCGTTGGTTTCGGCCTAGACTCGAGGTACATGCCTTATCTCCACCAAACCAACCCGGCATTTAGACGGCATTTCATTACTTTGGCTAACTTGTTGTGTCACCATCTCACAGCATCCCACGATCCCGCTGTTCCTCCCTCTCCTGCCACACTGTCTTTCCAGAGCACGAACAGACAGTCTTGTCGTCTGAAGAGGGTCGTGGTTAGCGAGCCGTCCGATCACGAAAAAGAGGCATGACGGGCTATCACGAGTACTTACTATCCCAAACACCAGCGCTACGTGCAATGACACCCACTAGCGTGTCCGGATCGTTCTTGTCAAACTGTGTTAAGTTAGACCACTCCGGAAATCTCCACGCGAGTTTCGCCTACCTTTCCGTCCTGCTCTCTCGCAACCACGATACTTCGACCGATCATCTCCCAGATGTGGATAGGCTTGTCAAGGAACACGGATCCAATTCCACTCTTTCCGACTTGTACTGTGCCGAAGATGCCTCGACACGGCTTGTTGTCTTCCTTCGCCTTCAGAAATTCCCAAATGCCACCAGTAGACTCGGGTCCCTCGGAAATGTCTCCTGACTCTCTGACCGTAGCATGGTAGGTTCCAGGAGATAGTCCTCTTATACTCAGGTCGACAATAGTCATACTGGGAGCAACTTCAACCATGCGTACCAGGCCGCGGACCTTGTTCGTGACATGTGGTGCATGCGATTCTAGAATACATACAGCAGCACCTGCAAATCATATCAGTGTTGTGGCATATATCGAGATGCTTCGGCAAGTTCACATACTGTCCGATTTCCCAGACCCTCTCAGGATGGCATCTCGGCCCGTAGCCTGAATTGCTTCTACAATAGCGGATGGCGCTGCTGTGCCCTCAATGGCCACTAGTTGATCCTTGAGGTTTGCAGTAACTTTGGTGATACCTGCATGCTGTCAGAAGCCGAATGACGTGCATCGGTAGCGCTCGTACCACTCAATTGATGTAGAGATCCTTCGATGTCGTTGATACATGACTGGCAAGTCATGGGCACCGCAAATATAGTCTCAAAGGGAGGTACGGTCATGGCGATAGTGGTGTAATCTGGCCGAGTCTGGAGCTTGAACGTTGGATTAATGGCGAAGAGGTCAAGTTGTGAGCATGCGACCCACCATCTGTCGCTTTGAACGGACATAGGCCGGCGGGGGATCTAGCAGATCTTATCTGCCACGTGACTTCGTTCTGGCAATTGTGAGAGCGGACTTGGCATCGACCTCACCATGTCGGATGCGGCATCCACAACGAATAGCAGCGCCCGCCTCTCCGCTCCAGTCATCGGCTTGCAACATCAAGGCCAGTTGAGCCCATTAATCGATAAAAATCCGAATACCAGGCCATTGGCCTTACCTTACACCACACCATGTCCCAAGTCGTAGGAAAGGTATGTTTGGCACCGGACCTCCGCATCTTCTAAGCTTCGAGACTACTGCCTCTATCGCTTTCCACACACTGTTACTACTCCAAAGGACATGGCACTAACATTTCCAACTAGACGCGCCTTGCCTACGCCCGTTCATGGCACCTCCTCGACATCGGCTCGGATACACGCGCTCTCGGCCGCGTAGCCTCCTCCATCGCCCTCATACTCATGGGAAAGCACAAGCCCATCTTCGACCCCTCAACCGACTGCGGCGACTATGTCGTAGCCATAGATTGCGCCAACATCCACACTACGGGCAAGAAGCGCTTCAAGAAACTCTACCGCACACACACGACCCGCCCCGGTTCGTTAAAAGAAATGTCCATGGACCGCTTGATGGCCAAATGGGGCGGTGGAGAGGTGCTGAGGAAGGCGGTTAGTGGTATGTTGCCGAAAAACAGACTACGCAAAGAGAGACTGGCGCGGTTAAAGACGTTCGAGGGGAGGGCGCATCCGTACAAGGAGAATATTGTAAGGGTCAGCATGGGTGGTGGACAGAGTATAACGGAGCATTTGGATATTAGGAGGACGTTTGAGGAGGCTAAACTATCACAGGACACTTCTTCACCGGTGTCATGACGATGGAGAGGAAGAGGTAGTTTGCGTACTTGTAATGTCTCTAGAGCGAGGCTACCGCTGGAGATGGTCTCTGGTGTATCGGCTGTGAAATACCGCGCTCTTCATCCTTCGACAGCAAAGACAAATGTAGTCACTTGCATCGTGGTGGACCTCTAGCTAGGGGCTTGCCTATATGCGTTTGATTGCATATTGTTGACCTTTCCATAGCTCGACACTAGCACCGTTCTCCTCCCAGCGGGCAATGGCCAGGCAATCACGCATATTACGTTATCTGTTTCTATCTTTTTGCGCCATGGTATGCTGATCTCGTCATAGCAATAGACTGAAGATTTGAGTCACGGCTGGCGGACATTAGGGAGCAAGAACCACCCTTCAAAGCGTATTGCAAGCGCTTAAGTTGCAAGAGGAAGGTGCTTGAGGCTTTATCTTTGCTCTGGATTTCCTCAAAGCTCGTTTTCTTCGCTATCGCACTTGCCTACGTGCTATCGCCAGCGCTATAGGAAAGCTCGTTCAGCATTGCCAAAAACTATCGACTAGCACACCTCTGGTCTTGCCCAGCACCTTGTTAGGTTACTGAAAGATATCCCGACCTTATATTCCTGTCTTTAATTTTGCTTCAAAAACATATATTAGGGTATATCTGGGGTCCACACTTTCGCTTTCACCTTCACCACGACGCCACCAATCCGGATACACAGCCACGCGCTTCGACGCGCGCGCGTGACGCAAACGCGCAAACGGGGTCCGATACATCTTATCACTGTCGTTTTTGAGAAACTTTCTACTCACAGAGCCTCTGGCTCTCCACCTACGTCATTTCTGCCTACCTCAATTTCTTTACCGCCCCCGAGCACGTACCCGGTACCCGTCGAATGGAGATTGACCGGCAGCTCCTCTTCAACTGCTGATTTGCTTTATCCCACTATGGCTCGTCGTCCTGCAGCTCAGAAGGCGCCGCGCAAGAGCCCACGTCTTGACTCGGGTTTCGCCTCAGATGGAAACACAGAGATCACAACATCTGGGCCCGCAACACCTGCGTCCGCAACGTACTCAGCTATACGCAGGTAAAGAGGCGATTCATGCTCGAGTGTCTGTACCAAGCTCACATACTACTAGAAAACTCTCATTGCCCGCTTTCTCCAACACGAAATGGGATTTCGGCATATCAAAGGCATTCCGTCAAGAGAATAAGCTTCAACTTCGGCAACCAAAGGGCTTCCCGATTATCCCACTACCCCAAACTCTTGCTCGCGCTCGCGCTGAGGCTGAAGCTGAAGCTGAGGCTGAGGCTCGAGCGGCGTTCGAGAAACTTCACGAACCGGGTTTCGAGATCTACGAAGACCCCGGCAACGATGGAGACGTTGATACCACCACGAGCGTTGACAATACTGCTGAGGAACTATCTTCTGAGATCAATTCTCCCAATCATATGCCTATGGTTTGGACTGCGCGCAGGTCGGTGAGAATTGCGAAAGCGGTTCAGCCATTGTATGCTCAGAGCGATGAGGAGAGCGTAGTGGAGGGCAGCAAGAAGCGTAAGGGTGGCAGAGGTTGTACGTGGGCTTCTAAACAGAAGAAGGTGAATCAGACGAAGAAGGCAAAGAAGGAGAAGAAGGCGTGTTAGAGAACCTGTACAAGGCTGTTGAAGGGGACGTGGCACGTTACGAAATGTGGATTACATCTTTGTGTATAACATGCGAGACTGCCTTGAAGTATGGGATACCCTGCTTACGGTTCAATCGAGTTGCGACATCGCGACAAGGTCTCAGTCGTTTCGGTTAGCTTGTTCCCGCGTGTCGAGGTGACGAAGCGGTGATCACGTGTGGAGGAGGCTGCTGGAAGGTCTCGGACATCGGAGGAACGCCAACACTCCTACATCTCACGAACTAGCAATGCAACACCTCTCCTTTGTGTCGAGTCTTATCTATATCACCACAATATATGAAATCGCTTAAAGATCCGTAGCGCAAGGATTATTCGTCCCGGGCAAATCCGATGTTTAGGGTGGGTGGACTTTGACCTTCACCACGCTAACTGCATCTGGCTCCCGAGCATTCGCAACCACATGTGAGGGTCTCCACGGGCGCGAATCACAAGGGTTCAGTTGCAGCCCCTCACTGCCTCTCACCGCGTTTGTGAAACCAATCTCTCCCCTCTCACCTCCGTGATTCTCACTACACCTTTTGTTATATATCCGTCAACTGCCCCCGGTGAGTATTCCTCCTCAATACAGCCCCAACGTCGCCTCAACAAAAGCAGATGGACAGCTTTGCTGCAATGGATACCGCCGACACGCAGAAAGCGCTCCTCCGAATGTGGGCTGAGGAGGCCAACCACACCGTCGACGTCGAGCAGTCGCCAAAGGCGGAGTTCGCGCGTCTAGCAAAGGCGAAGGGATGGGTAGGCGGTGATCAGATGTGGTGTGCACACTGGGAGGTGTGTTTCGGAGAATCTTATCCTTACGGGGCGCGCAGTAAGTGCTCGGAGCTTTTCTTAGGCCTGGAGGCTTTGCTTTTGCTCAGGAATGCTTGCGCTTATCAAGCGAGACGAGTTGCTAACCACAGTCTTAGACATGTCAGCAACTTCTAAGGCAAGCGCTGAGGAAGATGTAACGACTGGTCTCGATGATGAGATGCGCCGTCTCTCCTTCGGCTCGGATGCGTCGTCTTTCTCCCTGGTTTCACGCACCTCTCGCGCGGACTCATTCGGCAGTGTCCACTCACTGGATACCGAGCAGTCACGACACAGCACCGAATTGCGAGACACTCGCCACTCTGAGAAGACTTTCGGTGTCGAGTCTGGATTCGAGGTCTCGCGCAAAGCTACTCGCTCTTCCGGCCTCAAACGGTCACGTTCTAGGGGGAGCGCAGAGTCCTGGGACAGCAAGGACTCCTCCAACACCCTCCTGTCTCTTGATTCCGTAAACTCGATCGAAGAACTCTCTGGCGGCGGTGTCCGCATTTCCGCAAACGATAAAAACGTGGAGTCGGAGTCAGACTCGGACACGCAGAATCCTGTCTACGACCCGGAGCCAAAGGCAACCCCCGACTGGTACACCTTCGACGGCTTTGTGCCCTCCCCAACTGCTTCCTTCAAGTCCGAATTCGAGCGCCTTGCCCGCCACGAGCGCTGGGAGGGTGGACGCTTGAAACGCCATCATATGATCGAGCTCCTCAAGGCTGAAATCTTTTTCCACTGGGACATGCGTGCTCAGAAGCTATACCACTGGCAGGAATTGTGCGAGGAGCTCGGTATCGAGAAGATTCCTACCACGATGACGCAGTGCAAGAAGGTAATAATGTCGCCGAAACATCTTTTCAATACGGACATGTGGTTGCTAACTATACGCGCAGGCTCTCAAGTCCGTCAACGTCAACCTCTTCAGCTTGATCGACCACAAGCGCAACCCTAAGAAGAAAATCATCCAGTTCTATTCTCACCGTGAGCTCTGTCGCGATATTCGCAACGGTAATCGATTCCCCAAGGAGTGCGCTAAGGATAGTGGTGGGCTTCTCAGTGCCTTGCTGCATAGGCTATGGTAGTCGTACGTACGGTGTCCTGGGCCGTGCTACTACAACGCTGGTTGCTGCAGGGGAATGGTAGCATGAACTTTGGCTAAACCGAGGGTATGCATTCTGTGGCGCTGTCCAGGTACTTTTAACGATAGTATCCAGATCTGGTCGAGGGAAGGCCACATCGAGGGTTGCCACGGTGTGTCTCTTTTTCGGCTCAGTTTCAAGGGCTTGATGAATCTATGGTCTTGCACTTTGATTTTCCACATCGTCTCTCTCTCTCTCTCTCTCGTGCAAGTTCACCATGATGCCGCCAGGGTACGAGTACGCTACTCATGAAACCACAAGTATACTGTCTTTCGGACTGAGCCTCTACAATGCATCTGGCATGCAAAGTGTTTGGCTTGCCTTGACTTTGAGGCCAATTGCTCTAAGACATTCTTACCGTTCGTCTATCCGCCGATTGGATGCTGTGAAATCAACGAACGGAATAGAACGTTCCAGAAAAGTTTCAGCTCGGTGTAGAAAGGAGCTTTTTGGATTCCCATTGGTGGGGTTTACTTGCTGCGCCGTGCTTGCGCCGTGCTGCCTGTTGTGGCGCATTTCCCCAGCCTTATTTCATGACACTGTCCTTGTTCCCCAACCCGGCGACATCTCCCAAGTACCACCGCACCCAGAAACGACAGAGAAACGACCGAAAGAAAAGGATGGCTCGCTGCCGCGCTCAGCGCGCTCGTAAGTATATTTCCCGAACACTCTGCGCAAATGTGTCGGCTGATCGATAATCCTAGAAACTGCCGGGCCAACCTTCAAGTCAAACAAGGGCAACCATACTTCTTCCGACCATGCCCAGAGTGCATCCGCATCACAAGCTGGCGACTGGTTCCTTAAGTTCGCCCCATTCGTATACGACCCGACCTTTGGCATTCTGAGTAACTTTGACCGCTTGGCCGCTAGTCGCAAATGGGGCGACAAACTCACACGCAAGCACTGGGCTGAGTGTCAAGCGGTTGAGTTTGGTCAGCTGTACGGGAAAGATTCGACGAAGCTGGAGGCGTGGCAGCAGCTGTGTCGCGATGTCAATATCGACCCTGTTCCGGATAGCATCACCCAGTGCAAGAAGGCGAGTCGCTCGTGTGCTGACATTTATCGCGAGATAGGAATGCTAATGCAGTGTCGTAGGCGCTTGGAAGTCGCAAGGTTTGGGTCAACTTGGTCAACCTAATCGATCATCGCAACCTCGGGGTTGAGCTCATTCGTTTCAAGAACTATCGTCAGTTCCAGGAGTACACCGTTGAGCTTGGTAACATCTTCCCCAAGAAGAAGGCGAGGGAGAATGGCTTCATCTGCGCGCTGTTGAGGAAGTTGTGATTGTGGCGTTGCTGGGTGAGCCTGCTGTTATCAGCGCGGGTCTGCAGCATAGGGACATGACGGCTTCTGTTCGTATCTAGATAAACAGCGCTTAAATGAACAACTCAAATCTTTGCGCAAAAATCATGGTCTGAACAGTCTACCCACGAAAAGCAGTCAGAATGACTGAATATGGAAACGGAGCGGACAGAGAGGCACAGAGGCGTCTAGCAGAACGCAAGGCCGTAAATGATCTCGTATACCTCAGGTGACATAAGCGCTAACTACTCCCAGATTCACAGAGGTGACATGAAGACGACTGCCGCCACAC
Organism: Decorospora gaudefroyi; assembly: GCA_010015605.1. NCBI lineage: Eukaryota > Fungi > Ascomycota > Dothideomycetes > Pleosporales > Pleosporaceae > Decorospora > Decorospora gaudefroyi. Next base: position 71,735 of record ML975276.1, read on the forward strand.
TCATAGTACTAGAGCGCGTCGGTCTTTGTTCTTTGCGGATGCGGACGTGGTGGAAATGAAAAATATGGTTCGCTCGTCACAGCGTGCCGTCTACGAGAAGCTTGAACTGAGTAGAGAAACTGACATCTTGCCGCAAGAGAAAACTGGGGCAGGTAGCGCCGAGTCTGGCGTCGTCAATGCAGAAGCCCTGATGGAGCGCCATAAGCAAGAGCCTGAAGTCCGACTATCGTGGCAGGGGGCTCGGACGTGGTAAGATTAGGGGAGAATAGGTTTGATGAACAGTAATCTTCTCGTGCAACAACGATCGATATGGGCAGATCTCATGTAACTAGGGCGCTTGATAATGCATATGGAGTTAGGATTGAGCCCTGGAGGGTGCGACGGTCGACCGGACCTTCCCCTCCATGGCCTTAGCGTAGGCTTGGCTAACAACCTCACCCCATGTCTCACCCCGCCGTGCCCGCCTGCACAGCACACCGTATTGTCGATCGCGTACATCCTTCAAAACAAACGCCTTTCACCATGCGTCACCGGTCGCGGTTGCTGCAGGTGTTGTGGCCTCGCCTACTGCTTCGTCTGCCATAAAGCCTGCGACACGCCAACCACCATAACCACCACGGCGACTTCCAACGGCGATCAGCACGATGCAGCAGGAGAATGAGCGCATGAAGCTGGAGGATGGCCGTACCCTTTCCTACGCGATATACGGTAGCCCTGTGCCCCAGAAAACCGTCTTCTACCTGCACGGGTTCCAATCGTCACGCTACGAAGGCAAGCTCTGGCACTCGGTCTGTGCCAAACACCACGTCCGCCTCATCGCCCCCGACCGACCAGGCAACGGCCGCTCTAGTTTCCAAACCAACCGCCGCATACTCGACTGGCCCACCGACTTACTCGCCTTGGCCGAACACCTCAAAGTCCACCAATTCTACATGTTGGGTGTGTCAGGAGGCGCGCCATACGCGTTGGCATGCGTGAAAGAGATGACCAAGGAGCGGCTACTCGGGGTCAGCATCGCCAGCGGGCTGTACCCTGTCCAGCTCGGAACAGCGGGCATGGTATTGCCCACCCGGCTCGTGCTGTGGGTTGCGCCGTGGATGACCGGCCTGACGACTGTGCTATTCGGCAGCATCATGGGCAAGGCGAGTCGAACTGAAGATGGCAAGGTTTTCGAAGATATGCTGGCGAAAGAGGTCGACAACCGACATGCTGGCGATCGGGATGCGATCAAAGACCCCGTCCACTGGCCAACCTGCGTAGCCATGGCACGGGAAAGCTTTCATCAGGGTAGCGAGGGTGCGAGCTGGGAGGCCAGGCTGAATGGAAGCGAATGGGGCTTTGAGCTCGGTCAGCTGTATGTTGGGGATAATGGGGTGCCACTTACGCTATGGCATGGAACGGAGGATTCCAACTGCCCAGTCGCCATGGCACAGCGAGCACGGGACTTGATGCCGGGTAGCGTTCTGTACCTGAAAGAAGGAGACGCACACGTCAGCTTCATTTTCCGCGACGCTGATGACATTCTGGAAGACTTGGTGGGCGAGGCTGAGCCTGAAGAGTACAAGATGGTAGGTGCGGTAGCTGCGTAGGTAGGCTCCGCTCTTCTGATTTTACCAAAGTACTCGTCCTCATATACCCATTTTCACCATACTTTCTTTTGGCTGAGTTTATGAGCTTAGCAAGTTTTTCGGTGTTCAGTCCATATGTATTGAATACCAAAGTCCGAGTTGGTCTTCCCGCAACCAGACCCCACAATATCTTTACCCAATCCCGACTCTGAAGTTTACAGTGCACGACCACTGAAATTCGCACGCATCCACCATGCTTAGGAATATATAGTGCGATGGGCTTCGAGGCCATCTCCACTGGGTCGTCTACATTACCTCACAATTTCCACTTGTTACTCTTTGGCTCGATCCCCATTAACTTCTTCAACAGTCAGCTATCCCACAGCAGATTTGACATTTAAGAAACGCTTCCAGGCGCTCAGGGTCTTCTCTTTTCAACACCCATCTAGCACTTAAACGGAGCGATCACCAACCTAAATACAATAACACCGTACGTACATGAACCATCATTCCATCACGCGTAGCTAACAATTTCACAGATCATGCAGTATCTCAAAGCCATCAGTCTCGCAGGCCTCTGGGCCGCCGTTTCCGCGGCGCCCACACCCCCTGCGCCATCCTCATCCTCATCCTCCCTCAGAGTGGCACATCCAATTCCCGTCGAGAAAATCCCTGCTGAAGTGAAGGATTGGTACTGGTCTGGCTACTCAGCTGGCTACGACACTGGTCTGGCCGAAGGCGAGTATTCCGTGCATGGCATGACGTCGGATGGTGAGGGCGGTCTGACTACGGACGATGAGGATGAACAAGAGTACTATATTGACAGAGATCATATCGATCCCTATGACAGAGATCCTGCCAGTCTCTTCAACACTGTCGGTTTTCATCGCCGTTCTGAGCTTCCTACGGCATCAGGTAATGAAGGCAGCGGGCTCACCACCGCCAAAGAAGAAGCCGGTTCAAGCTTCGACCCCTTGGCCGATTGGCTCGACGACATTGAAAAGTACTACAGCCAGCCCGGCCACGGCACCAACGCCTTAGCCCAAGTCGTGCACGACGACGACGACAACTACAACGAGCACGCAAAGTCCGACGCCTCTCCCAGCCACGTAGAAATCCAAGTATGCAAGCCCGTCAGACACGAGTGCTGCGATACCTGCAAATGCAGACGCCCATACTGGTACACGTACACGTGCGCCACGCTGCCGCTCCTTCCCACCGAGACCCTCCACCCGCGTGCGACGGCGCCCATGAACCCGCACGACCAAAACATCCACCGGGTCGGAGCCGCAGAATTCGACCTCGTCCAGGGCGGCCCCGTCGTGCCCTACAGCGAAGTCGTGCACCGCATCCACGCACAGTACCCCTCCGCAGCACTCGAACCCCTCCCCAACGAAGTGTGCAAAGAGGTAGCCCCCTCGGCCGATGTAAACGACGGCTACGTAACACCCTTTTGGTTCTGTGCGTCCAAGCCCGAGTATTTCGATCCCGGGACGGATCGTCCGCTCCCCACTATCACGTTTGTGCCCACGGCCATGTTCGATGCGCTGCCTGGTGCGCTGACGACGCTGGGCGCGCTGCTGGTGCTGGAGCAGGGTAACCACCCGGCTGAGAACTTTTCGCTCGAGTTTGGGCGTTATGGGTCGGATACTCCGTGCTTGGGCACGGTGGTTGAGTGTTTGTATGCGTTGCCGTGCTGGCAGAGTCAGTGGACTTGTGAGGCGGTTTCGGAGTAGGCTGGCGTGATGGAGAGTATTAGTGTGGGCGGGCAGGATATGGCTTTGTTTGATACTTGGGCATGTGCTACGTGTTGCACGTCGGGTTGCCTTGACGGCTTTGGACGGAATGATGTTGTCATTACTGATGCCCGGGAGGTGTAGCGGTCGGGTCAAACCCGGCGATTTTATTTTAAAAATCGCTCTTGTGGCATGTCTTTTCTTGTTAGGAAGGGGGTTCGGGGTAGGCAGTGAAGGGAGGGCGGAGCGCACTCCATTTTCCAAAATTGACGTGGCGTTTGTTTTTGGATTGATTTTGAGTGTGTGTGTGTGTGAATGGAGTTATCATGACATCCACTGGATACTGTTTTCTTGGGGGTAGCAAATTGAGGTTCTGATACAAGATTGGTGTATGCAATGGGATTTCATCATTCCTATACTACATACCATCCAGCAGCCGAGAATGCATAGTAATCGAAATTTCCCGCTTGTACATAAGATCGTCCGTTGCTATCATTATTCGTTTCACATGACCATTCCGTGTATAGGCATTATTCCCAGTACTCCCGGTCTTCGCAGTTTGCTACAGTTGATGAGCGTTCGATGCGTAGCTATATTTCCACCTTTACTGTTGCAAACGCCCACCATGTGATCGCTGAAAAGCCACAGTTGTAAGAACACCATAACCGAACGTAGTGACTTTATGTATGACTGGAAGCTGTTAGTTCCGCTATGGTAACGTCCTTCACTTTCTACACCGCAGCTCGCTGGCCATGTCTCTCGTCCTTGGGGTCTCCATCGCCAACACTTAGATTCTCCGTCGCAATTTTCTGTACCTCTTCTGGCTTCGGCTCTGGCGGTTGAGACATGTCTTCCACTACCTCGTCGAAGATGCCACCCATGGGCTGCACGTCCTGTCCGATCGCCGTGAGAATTCTCCACGCTCGTCGGAACTCATCCCGTATAGCCACGATACCGCGATGCGTAACCGTTCTTGCCACGTTATGGTCAGTTTCGAACGGATCCTCGATAGCAAACAGGTACCGGTTTGTGACCTTCTTTTCCGCTGTTATCTTTGTCGTGGCACTAACCCAGCCTTTGCTCTGCTTTGATAAGATACCGCCTGGTGTGCGGAGAGACAAGACCTCGTTAGTCCAGTGAAACTGCGGCGGTCTGGGACCATATCCATAAGCGGACAGGGAAGCGTAGTACTGGAAGAAGCCACGTAACAGCGACCCAATCGACTGCCTGTTCTGGGTAAGCCGGCCGGCTTGCGCGGCTTCGATGATTTCAGGCTCGTTACGCCAGAAGCGCACCGGGTAGCCAGCGATGGTTGGGATATTGAAGTACTGTTCTAGGGCCGCTGCATCGGATGGTCGTGGCAGTGAGTGTTGAAGGTTCGGGCATACTGGTGGTTTTACAACGTTCACTAGATAATGAAGTACCATGAGGACCCAGCCGTACGAGGAGAGAGTGCCAGAATAGGCGCTGTTGACTTTGCGCCGCTTTGCCCAAGATTTGACGAAGAGGACCATGGGCCGGACGCGGGAATCAGTCAGAGAGTAACACCGAAGCATGCAGGTGTTGTGAATGCCAAGTGGGTTTTCGAAGTTGATATCACATTGGATTTCACATCCGGTTTTTGGGAAGTCGAGAGGCCCGGTAACCCTTTCGCGCATCCACTGCTTCTCAGGGCGGCGTTGGTGATCTTTCCTATTTTTGTCATCAGTATCGTGGCTGACAACGTCATGTGTCTTCGGAGTCGAAGTGGGCGAGTCGGGTTGGGTAGGCTCAACCTTTGCGGATGTCTTTTCTTGCTTTTCTGAGCTTGTAGCTGTTCCTAGGGCATGAACGTTGTCTCCAAAGTTCGGACTGTCTGCGTGTTGAGTCTGCTCTGCAGTCTTTCCGCCACCGATCTCTTCTAATGGCTTGTGCAATGGTGAAGGTCCTGCGGGCAAATCCGAAGGATATTTCTCCTGTTCAGGCAGGTCGTCCCATTTCTGGCGTTCTTCGACAAGGGCAGTGTATAGGGTATCTGTTGGTGTTTGGCATATCTTCAGAATAGGTACTCGTGTTCGTGTTAGGAGGCGACCACCTAGCTTCGCATCAAGTACTGCTCGTTCCAAGAGACGCGGAATGTCGCGATCGATGCTGTTCTCGCGAGCCCTGACGGAGTCCTTCCATGCTGGCACAACCGCCAGGTCCACGTCCGACCCGGGCATGCCGAACCCCGAAGCTAGGCTACCAAAGCCAACCAAAGAGATGGTCGCCATATCTCCAGAGTAATTCCTGGCGAGTGCTGCTCGCATGATCGTCTCCAACTGCTTTCTGAAATCCTCTTTCGCTTCCAATTCGGACAAGGACATCTCAACTTTAGGGACCTCTTCTGCCGCCAACCTGTCCAGATGCTCGATTTGAGCCATGGGGTTCTCTCGACGCTGGTTCACGGGCGGTCGCGGTGCATATGGGCCTTGCGGGTGGGGACGATGTGGAGGTGCTGGACCGCCTAGTCCTTGAGGTGACGGAACAGGGTTGTGCTGAGGCCGTTGAAGGATCTTTGGAGGTTGCGCATTTGGTGTACCGTCTGCATTCGGAGCCTGTTGCTGGTGGTGGTGTTGCCTGAATGGGCTGGTTGGATACGGTCGATGGTCTGCCGGTGAGCCATTCTGCAGCGTACGTGGCCCTTGTTGATTTGGGGGATTTCTCTGAAGTTGTTGGTATTGTTGATTAGAAGGATGTCCCCTTCCGCTTCCCCTAGGCGAGGCAACGTTTGCTGAAGTACTCGCTCGCCATGCCTGACCTTGACCCTGAGCAGCGGAATTGTGGTTGTGACCGTGGCTGTTGATGCTAGGCAAGTCTCCACGTCCACGACCTCGCCCTCGGCCCCGTCCTCGGCCACGTCCGTGATGTGCCTGCGGGCTATGCTGGGTAACTTGCTCAACAGCTACGCTGACGTTACCGAGTAGCATATTGCGCAGTTGGTGCTCGAGTCCAACGGACCCCTGCGCGTTCTCCTGCTCCATGATGGCGGGTTAGTGTGGAAGCAAAAGCGATCGATAGGCGAACCGAACGCCGAAATCGTGAAATACTGCTAGCGGTATGCGCAACCACAGGCCACAGGACTAGGCGAGGCCGTGAACGGTGATTGCCAGGCTTCAGGTTGGATGCGTGCTGGCAACACGGGGGTGAACTCGACGATGAAATCGACGGTGAAATCGACGGGTTCAAAATACAATGCGATTGTTGCTCAACAATCGCACGTGTACCGCAGCTATTGTTCAAGCCGGCGGAGTGGCTGGAAGTCATTGTCGCACTGTTTGGGAGGGCGGTGGCAGGGCTTGAGGGCTTGGCGCGCTACCGATAAGGGGACTAGCGCGGAGCTGTGACGGAGGTCGGTAGCTCACTGCACGCCAAACCGTGGTGCGTGGTTACCTTACCTTCGCGGCCTCCACTGGGGACAAAGGCAGCCCGCTCTTTTGTATCTGCCCACCCGTCCTCCTCTCCCGTCTCCCATTCTTGTCTCCATTATACCACCCACATTCAATATGAACGGAAACAGGGACGCGACCCCGCCTGTTGCGCCTGCAGCTGCGCCCGCGCCCGCCGCCCCTAATGGCCAGCAACACCAGCAGCCCGTCCGCCGCCGCCGCCCGCGTCCCCAGGCCGACGTCCTGCGCAAGCCGCGCCGCCCGCTGCAGAATATCACCCGGCCCATGGTGTCGCTGACGCAGATGAACGAGGCGAGGAAGCCCGTCGAAGGGCCGGGAAATCAGGGCACGTTGCCCAAAGACGCGCTGCGCAACGAGTTCCTCAGTCAGGGCGCCAGCGTCTTTCCGCTCGTCGTCAGTCGCAAAGACCTCAAGGAGCTGCGACACCACGTCATGCGTCTGCAGAGCAAAGCCCGCGTCGACGTCACCGACAGCAGGCAGTTTGCGACCCCCATCAAGCTCCATCGCCGAGACCCGCGCGCGCCCCCGAGCGGTGTGGGATCGCACTATGAGGAGGAAGACACAAAGGAAGATCTGGAAGAGATCAAAGAGCGCGAGAAAATCGAGCAGATGAAGGAAGATCGCCGCAAGCTCCGCGAGGAGAACCAGGCCAAGATCGCGCCCACGGGCACCAAGAAGCCTCCCGCCTTCCACAAAAAGACGGAGCAGAAGTACCGGCCCGATGATACGCCGGAGGCGAAGAAGCGACAGTTGCTGCGCTATGAGGAGACCCTGCCCTGGCACCTGGAAGACTACGAGAACAAGCAGACATGGGTCGGCACATATGAATCCGAGATGTCTGAGACACACGTAATGCTCTCAGCCACTCGCCCCGGTGATCCCAGCACAGCTATTCAGATGGCACCCATGGAGCGCTGGTACAGGTTCAACGTCAAGGGCAAGGTCAAGACAACGGACGATCTGGACAAGATCATGGCTAAGACCGAGGGCGATGGACCGAGGTTCTTCAAGGATATCGAAGAACGCAAGAAGCTCCGCGTCAAGGCAGAAGACGATGCGAGAGCCTGGAGTGGCGTGCGCACCCGTGTGGGTGGTGGTGCCGACGACGAGGGCCGAATCAAGCGAGAGCGCAATTATGATGACATCGGTGGCCCTGTCAAGCGTGAAGCCGACGCCGACGACATTGATTTCAACCTCGACGAAGACTTTGCCGATGACGAGGAGGGTCTCAACGGTCTCTTCGAGGGCGAGGAGCAAGACGTGAAGGAGGCAGCCGAAAAGCTGAAGCGAGACCAGCTTCAGGCCGCTCTCTGGGACCGTCCGGACGAATCTGAGTTGTCCCGCAAAGAAGAGCAAGAGCGGAAGGACCAAGAACAGGTCAAGGCCATAGAGAAGGCTATGAGGAAACAGCTCGTCAAGAGGGAGAAGCAGTACGACTATCTCGATAGTGATCCTGAGAACCCGTATATCACAGAAAGCGAATCAGACACGGACTCAGAAGCAGAGCGACAGCAAGCCAAGGAAGAGGCAGAGAAGAAGGCTGCCGAACAGAATGGTAAAGCTCCAGAAGGTGGCAATGTTCCGTCTGGTACATCTACCAAAGGCTCCAACACTCCCTCGGGGAATCATAAACCTGGCGACCCAAAGAGCAAGAAGCGTCCGGGCTCGCCCAACCTTTCAGAAGCTAGTGGCAACGAATCGTCGCGCAAGAAACACAAAAAGAAGCATGATAGGCTGGCGGACGGATCGCGCAAGTCCTCTCTTGCGAACCTCAAGGGCGCTGGCTCGGGAAGCGACAGCGAGATGACCGATGCCGGTAAGGTTAAGAAACTGAAGAAGAAGGACAAGAACCGCCTTACGCTCGGGGGATCACCCAGTGGTACACCTGGTGCTAGCCGCGCAGGCAGTCCAGCTGCCAACGGCAGCCGTGCTGGTAGTCCCTCCGCTGCTCCACCCAGGCCTCCTCTACCATCCGCCAAGGAGATCTATGAATCTCTTCCGCCCCAGGGCATGAACATCCAGAATCTCATTGTCAAGTTCAAGGGCCGTGTCGACAAGACGAACACACAACTGTTCATAAAGCTTGTTAAGGCCGTGTCCAGCTTTGATAAGGGTAAGAGCTGGCTGACACCATTGGAGAAGATGCCGTCGGATGAGCATATCAGCGCGTTCATGAGCGCGGGGAATGCACCCAAACCCGCTTAGACATTTAAGCTTGGAGCGCTGATTTGTAGGATAATGGATAGCGTGGCACGGGCGTAAATTGGTCTTACAAAGCATCATGGATGGGATGTATCATGGCTATGGTTATCCGAGCCTGTTTACTCGGTATCATTAGCAAACGTTATAAAACGAATAAACACGGGTTTCCCCCTAAAAACGTTTCTCTTGATGTAGCTCCTCGTGATTGGCGGTGATACCGGATATAACAAAACTGTTGATCTTTTCGGCTCCTCACTAACGGGACCTTTGCCGAAAGACAATGACGATCCCGTCATGGACTACCGAACAGCAGCTCGAGATGCCATCCACACGTTTTCTGTTCCCCTCGCTTTTGTATTCATACATTCAGTCTCTTGTGAACGCATCTCACCAGTCTTTTCAGCCAGATATGTTTAGCATATGAAAGAACACACAGTGTGAGCGAGAATGACGGCCGTGAACACTGTCCATGGTGGGCCGCAGCCAGCAACGAATGAGGAAAGAGAGGTCCGCGATCCAACGCCGTCTGCAGGAATAGAACAAGAGGCACAAGAGAAGCAATCACAGCAGTCGTCAAGATGGAAAAGAGTATGGAAAATCCTAACGTACACACCACCAAACTGCCGCTGGGATCCCGACAAACCACCCCAATTCTCCGTGAGCAGTACGTTTTAACAACCATCCCTTACCTTACCTACTTCCAGGACCAAGCCCTACATCCCGAACTTGTACTAATTTGCTTTGGAAGTGAATGTACTCTTTGCTTTCGCGGCTGGCTTCACAGTAGCGAATCTGTACTACAACCACCCGATCCTCAACCTACTCGCAGCAGACTTCAACGTCCCCTACGAGCGCGTCGCACAAATTCCAACCGTCATGCAAGCAGGCTATGCCGCGGGACTATTGTTTCTATGTCCACTGGGTGACTTGTTGCCTCGACGACCATTTGTGTGTGGCTTGGTGGGCTTCACTGCTACTTTATGGTAATGTCACCCCCTACCTACCCAAAACCACCTCCCCCAAAATATATACACGAAGATTCAGAAATTTGGGGGTGTAAAATGTGTTAACAAAAGATGCCCTCCATAGGCTAGGTCTTTGTCTAACCTCAGACTTGGGAACCTTTACCGCCCTATCCTTCATCGTAGCCATCACAACCGTAACCCCCCAACTCATGCTTCCCCTCGTCGGCGACCTCGCCCCACCATCTCGCCGCGCCGCCGCGCTATCCATCGTAGTATCCGGCCTCATTCTCGGCGTGCTCGTCGCTCGCGTACTATCTGGCACGATATCGAATTTCACCACGTGGCGGGCCGTGTACTGGATGGCGCTGGCCTTGCAATACCTCATCTTCGTGCTGCTGTGGTGCTTTATGCCAGACTATCCTGCGACCAACCCCGGCATGAATTATTTTGCCATCTTGGCGGATATTGTGAAGATGGTGTTCCGCCACGCTGTCCTTGTACAGGCTTGTCTCGCCGGCTTATTGTGTTCTGCGCCTTTTACTTCCTTCTGGACGACGCTCACTTTCTTACTGGCGGGTGAGCCGTACCATTATTCAAGCTTGACGATTGGTCTCTTTGGCCTGATTGGCATCGCTGGTATGCTCGTTAGCCCCGTTTACGCGCGCACCGTCACCGATCGCTTCGTGCCGCATTTTTCCGTCCTCTTTGGCCTGACGTGTTCGCTGCTCGGTGTTAGCATAGGAACCTATACGGGCCGGTCTACGGTCGCGGGGCCCGTGATGCAAGCCCTACTCATGGATTTTGGCAACCAGACTGCACAGATTGCGAATCGATCCGCCATCTACAGTATTGAACCTACGCGCCGCAATGGCGTCAATACAGCCTTCATGGTAGCGACGTTTTGTGGCCAGCTCATTGGCACCGCGGCCGGCAATCATATTTATGCGGCTGCGGGATGGATTGGCAGTGGGAGTGCTAGCGTCGGTTTCGTTACTGCGGCGATTCTGGTTATTATTGCTAGAGGGCCCTGGGAAGAGCGTTGGGTCGGTTGGAGAGGCGGGTGGAGCATGAGGAAGAAGGATCGGGAGTCTGCGGATGGGAAGACCAAGGATAGGGAGATGCATGGGAGGAGGGATGGTGATGAGAAGCAAGGCAGAGAATTGGGGGCGAATGAAAAGATTTTGAGGGAGGTGGCTGCTGAGGATCGTCATCACAGTCCGCTGGGAGGTGGGAGTGGGAAGGAGAGTAGGACTAGTAGTCAGGAGGATGGGGTCGAACAGGCGAGGGTATGATGCATCTTGGGGTTGTTCCAGGAAAGATACAGGAGGATAAGACAGGGCGGGTGTGCCTCAAATCATCACGGAGGACATGGGTAGCGATCATAGTAAGGCGAAGGTACTCGTGGCTCGTCCAAGAACGCGTGCATTGTTGCCTTCCAGATACTTCCTCTGGCCGATACATGGACATTGTTTTTGTGGCGTTTAAACTCGTATGTGTGTTTGGAGACAAGATCGTTCGAACCGAAATGACATCGGACCTAGATTATGTCCACAATCTTCTCATCCTCATCGTCCTCGCCGTTCTCTAACTCCATCAGCTTCCCATTACCACCGGCGCTAGCCATGTCTGGTATATCTTCCTCTTCGCCCTCCTCATTCCGCATTATAATCTGCACTACGCGGTCACAAGCCTCCCGTACACCCTCATCTTCAACGTGCATATGACACTCCCTGACGATAGGATACACCTTCACCCTCCTCAGAACCTCTCTGCTTTCTTGCGTCGTGCTCAGCAAAAGGAGTGTCTCCAAATGTGTCTTGATAATCTCAATGTCCTTCTCACGCTCCTTGTCCGGTTCGAGGAGTTGCAATTCATCCAACATGCCCTCTGTGTCCTCGTCTGCGTACTCTTCTGGTCCCATGAGCGGGAGCAGTATGTATGGTAGTAGATTCGCGCCGATGGATGGAGGTGGTAGATTCGTATCGGGAGAGAGATTCGAGAGCAGTACTGGATGCGCGGGAACATGGAACGTGACGTTTTTGATCGTCGAAGCTACACCGAGGCGTCGGATATGTGAGTTGTGATCAGTGAAGACGTGGATCTTGGTGATGGGAATGACGTTCTCGTCATGCTCTTGCGGTGTCGTGAGATATTCGCGCCCTTTGGGGAACTTGGCCAAGTCGGCGAAGAAGTACGACAGGTAGTCGAAGTCGGCATCCTTGTTGTAGGCGCCCTCAGCACCCTTCACGAAGCAGTCCATGAGCTGGTCCATTGCCCATTTCGACCTAGACAGCTCCTTCGGTTCGTCGCGCTTCAGTTCGAGCACTCTCTGGAGCGAGTCGTCCTTGGCCATGTTGGCAAGGAGCATGGCGATCTCGTTTGCATTTTGCTCTTTCGAGTTCTACATGCAGTTAGAGGCTGGCTCTCCTTCACTTACACGTATGGGGAACTGACATACGGTTATCTGCGATAGCAGCGTCTCCAGGAATGCATCGTCCTTGGCTAGTGACTTCTGGACCTCGGTGTCTGCCGAGATGTTGATGAGGATGGTGAGGGCGTTCTTCGCGATGGGCGCATAGTCTCTGACGAGGAGTTTCAAGTCCTTAACGGGCTCTAGCTGGTTGCGCTTGAATAGGGGAAGGTCCGTCTGCGAGTATCCGACGAGGTGTTCGGCCGCTGCATGGTGTGAGTCGTGTCGTAGGTATGGTATGGTGGGGTGGAGGGGTTGTCCTGACCGGCCTGTCTAATCTGCGTGTTGCCGTGGTGGAGGAACTCGATGAGCTACAGCTGCCTTGTCAGCAAGAACCATATCTAAGCCTCTGCATGCTTCCTACCTCTTCTAATTCTGTCGGCATTGTGGCTGTGGCGTCACCTTCATGCCGTGAGCGATGACTAGCATTCAACTTTTTCTCCGCTGCAAAATAAGGTTATCGATAAGCCGGGCACCCGGGCTAACACTAGCGCGTACCCTGCACCTTCGCGTGGAGTTGTCGCGATGCTCACTGCAGCGAACTGATGCCCGTACATTACTTCACCTAAGCTATATTATCCGCCCTATTTTTGACCGCAGATGGCTTGTATCGACTATCGGCTCTTGGATACCAAGGCCTTGTGTGCTTCCTACCGCCGAACGTCCAGCGAGGTCCATATGCACACGGGCGTAGTTCGGACCGTAAGCCGCCTGGTGGACAAGACATGCGCTGGCCGTTCGAATAGCTTGTCATTCGCTATGCTCAACTCAGTATCTGCGGGCTATCGCATCCGTGGACCACCTTGCGCGATATCCCCAGCTAGACTGCGGTGGGAGTAGGGGCGGCTACAGGCGTCTCGACGCCTTACCGCTGAATCTTGTGCCTTTCAGCCTTCAAGCCCCAACACTGCCGCGGACGTAGCGCACGCATTCCCAGCACCAAAATTATTCGAAATATTTCTGGTTTCTGCACTTCACTCAGAAATAGTGCCAGGTTGATGAAGTTGTCTTCGGCTTCGAAGTATGCCGGACGACAAGCCTTGACACATCCGCGCCAACTGGAAGAACAACCAGACAAAAGACATGGTTCTCCGCATTCGGCGCAGAGCAGCAAAAGAGCCTTGCTGGCCAAATTTTACATCGCTCGAAATAGATCGCCGACCTGCAGCGGGCCGCCAGACTGGCCAGTCGTCACATACATATGCTGCCCAGTGCGCAGAACAAGCACACGGCGTCGACCAACCATCGCAATTTGCAGGTATGGTAAGATCTTGGGCTAACGTGGTAAGGGGTGTAGCGAGCGTGGAGCGTTGGCGCTTACGACGAAGACAGCCAACCACCCAAAATATAACCGCCGCTCATCAACTGACGGGTAGCGCCGAGGCTTACACCCGTCTTGATTGGACCCATTTGACCACCACCCGGCTGCAAAAGGCCATTTGTGCATGGGAGCCGTCTTTCTACCGCTATTGCCCTGACCGTATGGCTATCGCCCTACCGCTGACTCGGAGTGTGTAGAAACAATGCTCGTCTTATAATCTGTATCCCCAGATTACCCGACCCGACTACCATGGTCGTACTCCTGGTGCTACTGTTCTGAGTCTTTGTCCGTTTCTATACCCAAACGGCAATCTGTTTCGTTTGGTTGTGCCGTTTATTTTAGGCCATTCCATCTCATCAGAAAAGAAGTGTACTACAAGTTCACCATGGCCGGTCCAGGTTTCCAGCTGTTTCCTCCCCCACCTCGTGCTCCAAGACAGACGAGTCCAAACAGGAAACCCTCTCCACAGCCGAAGCCTCTCACGCCAGAGCCTCCAACAGAGAGACTAGATAGTGCAAAGAGCACGAAGCCACCAGTCGACTTCCACGAGCTTGTCATCCAAGTCAACTCGGTTCCCGTATCTCCATCCAACCCAATGGCACCCCCATCTGCCACATCAGCTATCGCTGCTCCACCGAGAATACACATTCCCAACTCCCACGCTGTCAGGGCACCTACACCAACAGAAAGACCGTACTTCGAGCCGCCTGCACAACAAGGAGCGACTTCTTCGCATCTCGACCGACAAGAGAGTTTCTATCGTGCTCAAGATCCGCGTGCTGCCTCACCAGCGTATAATGATCATATCAGGGATGAACAACGCACTACCAGTCCGGATCCAGGCCGTGCAATCTCTCCCGCTTTCTCGGAAGCCCAGACTTTGGTGCGAGCAAACAGTTCGGCCACACGTTGTCGAAGCATGTCACCACAAGAGGAGATTCCCATGCGATCCATGTTCCCAGTCTATGATCCTACAGTCCCTCTTGCCCGTCAGCCATATCAGCCTCCACAAGCCTCGCCAACCCATATTCCGCGAGCACAAATTAGCCGATCGCCATACTCATCGGAGTCGTATGTCCCGCACAGCAATGTTCGCACAAGCAATTCGTCAGCTCCTCCAGCCCCAAAGCCTTTCTTCACGCCGTCGAATCTGCTCGACAACCTTTGGCTAGCTACGAATGGCCAGGAAGAACCCAGTGTTCAGATCTATACCTTGAGAATGCATCGAGCAACAGCAGCAAACCCCACCATCACGTTTGGAACAACTCCATCACTGCCATTTTACTCCTTAGGACAGTCGAATCTTGCAGGCAACCATGAGGTTCCCAGCATCATGAACGAGCTTCTCATTCAACGACACCATCCCACTCAACCGCGGGTCCTCCCAATCGCTCATCTTGACCTCATCGCCCCGCCATCGTTGGACAATGGAATGTTCAACCCCCACCAGCAAGAAGATACGACTTTGATTACCAGCATATTTCCCAAACTTGCTGCTCTTCAAGCACTTGATGCTGCGGCCAACTCGCCTGCTGCTTCACGCATTGCCTTGTCAGATCCTGGTGCGCAGTCGCCGGCTGCGCAACGACTGGCTGAAGATGTCCTCGCCGGTACAGCGCAACGCGAATGCTCCGCGCTCGCCTGGACGAAGGACAACCCTCAACAACAGGCCAATCCTTGGGCCCAGCACATGCCATCGGAAGGATCATACCAACTGCATCACCCGACGCTTGGCACATTTCCCATCTCAATCGAAGGCGACTGTTCGGTCATTAATGCACCTTCGACGAGACCAGTCACAGCGATCTACGGACATAACATGCCCATGAGCCCACAAAGCACAGGACGAAAACCAGCCTGCATCACGCTTCTCAACCCCTATGTTCTCTCTCCAACCACGCCCCGAACAAACGCTTTCTCACCACTGCCACCTCCACCACGGATAGACGGCATGCCCCGCCCATCCTCCATGACCCCCTCCGAAATGTCCTTCAGCCAACTCCCCACCACCACCGACGCCGCAGCCGACGACGCCATGCTCGCACGGTTAGACTTTGCAAACGACGCCCTCATCCTCAATCTCGGCGCATTGACGCGCTTCGGCAACCCATTCCTCGTCGACGTCATAACCTCGACGCTCCTCGCCGTCGCCGTCGCAGAAGCCACGCGCGGCCGCAAACAACGGAACCGTTCGCAAGACAATTTTGAACCTCCCCCGCCCAGCTTCACGCTCACCCACCAAAAAGACGATACGGCGAAAGCGTTCAAGGATTCGTTTGTCGATGGCTTCCAAGGCTGGGGTGGCAAGACCAAACCGCCAAAGGGGCTCAAGAAGTTTGCGACCAGTCTGAAGAGCTCGCGGAGTCAGAGTGTGGATACGAGTTTCGATAAGGATATTGAGCTCGGCGAGTGGTACGGACAGAGTAATAAAGCCAAGACCAACAACAACAGTAAAGAGGAGAAAAGGGCGCGGAAGAAGGAGGATGATGAGAGCAAATTGCCGTTTGTGGCTCGCGCCGTTATTACCGTGCTGACGTTTGCATTCAAGACGGTTGTGTTTGTGCTCAAGATTGCCATCAAGATCGTGGCTGGGGTTGTGGTTATGGTTACGCGGAATTTCGGCAAGTTGTAGATATTGGGGTTGGCTCTTCTTCGCTCCGTGTTCCGGGTGTCTTCTTTTCGCCTTTGAGTGCGATTGGGGGAGGGTCCCGTTTGTGTGATACCCATTCCTTTTTCTTCTTCTACTCCTTCGTTTGATGAGCTAGTAACCGCTCGTTACGGACTCTTAGAAAGCCCGTCTGAGGGGGTTGTAGTGTTCCCAAATTAATCCCAACTTGTACAAATTCGTTCTTGTCTTGCATGTTCCGTTGTAGATGTATGCGGTTCGTAACACAGGTAAGAGCGATATGAGAGGAAAAGCTCTTCTATAAATGGTCGCCCGTAGAACCAACTAAGATCCACCCACTAAATCCTTGTGTGGCTCTTACTTTTTTTTGGACTTGAACAAAGTGATATATCATCCGAGTCTTCTGGAGCAAACGAGTCTAGGAAATTTCAAATAAGTATGACGGTAGACAAGAAACGTAAGAATAATGCGGGTCATGCCATGTGTAGTACGTGACAGTATGGCTAGTCATGCCATCTCAGGATAGAGGAAGGCGAACATCGTCGTTGCTGTAGGCGACCAAGCTTTAACCATGACGGGAGACACCAAGTCCCATAGCTCCGCGCATTAAAAATATCAGACTATAGTTTACCTAGCGCGCCTCAGGAAGTGAGAGCTCGTTGCGCGTATGAGAAGCTCTTAGTCCTGGCCACGGGTTTTCAATAGGTGCCCAGAGTTTTGGACACTTTGCTCAACGCACATATCGTTCGACACGGCGAGTTTTACTTGAGAAAGAGTCCCGGGCCAAGCGTCCTGTGTGACTGACGATCCTCCTTGCAAAAGACACCCAACCCATAGTGTATGACGCGATCGCCGATAATGCGTGCGATCGTTGAAATCTGAACAATGCAGTCCTGCGCAGCCTTGCTCTTCCATTGGTAAACCCATAGCCTAGCAAAAATCAACCTCAACCAACCAACCAACCTCTTCCCTTGGGACTCTCCCCAATTTCTTCCGACCGGAGCAAGGCGTCGGATAAAGGCGGCAGGAACAATGGTGCCAAAGGTAATATCTCCACTCGTTGAGACCATGCCATGGGATCCGTGGTTGTCGATGTTTGTCGCGTCTGGAGCGTATGCGTTCAGTATCACCCGGGGTCGGTGTTTTTTTGAGCTCCACATTATTGCGAAGGCGAAGATTGCGCAGAAAGAGATCTAGAAGTGACGCGGTTCCGAAGGCTGCAGCTTGCCGTCGACGTGTTTCGAACCGGACTCGTTGCAGGAAATCGGGTTAGGTTCTGAAGGTTGCAAGTACCGGAAAAGACGTTGCCTGTCTAGATCTATTCTAGTCACGTGGATACTAAAGTACCAGTGGCAGGTAGTTCCAGTTCACGTTTGAAATTGTGTGTGGCTGGGGGTCACTTCTTTTCTGTGTCCGAGGAGATTTATCAGGGTACAGGGTCTGTTCCCCACAAGACATGTAACTGTCATGTTTACGCGAAGATGTGAACAAAAGGGCAATGATTCGACAAATATTCAGAACCTAGGTCAGTTTGTCATGGATTCCAATAAAATCAGTTGGCTAACTCGTTCACTCACTTGACGTTAACGATGAGTAACCTCCTCGGACGTTGAAATGTGGTCATGCGTCGTTGAGCGATCTCGGCATGTATGCATCCTCATAATCCATTTTCCGTTCTTCGACCACATGGAGGTTGACTATCTTCGTCGACCTGGTTGAATGAACGGACAAGCCCAAGGTTTGCGAAAAGCAGGAAGGTGGATGGAGACAGAGATAGTGAGAAGATGCGTCGTGCTCCTTTTCCCCCACGATTGTCTCATCGAACCACCGCGAGCGAGAGATACTTAGCGACGTGGTTGTGGGACACAATGAGACCACGGTAACAGCATGGAGAACGAGGGATCTAGACAGACAAGAAGGAAAAGTCCATGGAGGCTTTCGGCGCTTCTTCGCTGTGACGCCAAGCCACTCATCAAGGGGTCAGTGATGACGAGGATCCAGAAATCGGGTGCGCAAGGGCTACCTCTTCGGGAAACAGCAGAGAACGTACGGCATTATTGGAACACGGAAGCTCATACCATTCGATAAGGCTGGACATCGTGGCCCGAGACTAAGTTCCGTGAAAGTTCATAGGTCTGGCCGTTGACCGGGAAATCCGCGTTATTGGAGTCCAGATAGAGTGCAGACTAAGGTCGTCGATGGCTGGGAGCAGCCGCTGACCGGCTCATGATCGCTGTGACGGCGCAATAGATGCGATGGGAGCTTGAAGCGTATAGTTCGCCTGTGCGGGAAGGATGATAAACTGGCACCAGGCGTGGTTTGTTTCTGTGCTGCGCCGAAGGCTTTGACAAAACTCCACACCTCAAACAAATTCCTCTACAATAATGCGCCTTTATTCTCTGCACTGTGAGCAGCTGCAGAGTGGTAGCGATTTTCTGCAGTAGGGTAGATCCCCGTGATCATCGGTTCGCAGCTTCATGTTCTCAGGAGCCCGGACGGATTCAGATATCTACGCAAGGATGATCTGAAGGAATCCCCACTGGTTCGCGCAGAGAAACACATATGGTATGCTAAACTGACTCCACTGAGATGGTAGCTTTCCGTCGTAGCCGCTAAAAGACATCATGATCGCATTTGTTGAGAGGCTCTCAGTGTTCCTCTTCGGGGGAGCGGGGGGGAGGGGGGTTTTAAAATCGGAAGGTAGTCCGACCAACGCTCAAAGTCCATGGGCAAGGACGGCGGTGTGCATCTCAGACGCATTGCCAAGGCTCAGGCCTGGCCACAGTACGCCTAGAGGTCAGTTATTATTGCAGGCAAGTTTCTCTGTTACAATTGCAGTCAGGGAACCCCAGCGAGACGGGAATCTAGGTCTTGTGGAAGTCTTGAGATTTGCGCAATGAGCCTGTTTCTGTACGATCAGTAGGCGTATCAATGATATCCTTGCAAACCATGTCCAATAGTAAATACTGTACGAGACTGGTTTCTCTGACATACTAAATAGTACAGCGTGCAGTCATGACGCGTGACGAGACATACATGCCGCACCCCGCACTCGTGGGTTCTCGTGAAACGCACACTTGTCAAAAGTGCAGTTTTAAATAATGTGGCTGATGGGTCACCAGATGCTACAAACTGAATGTGCATGTGCATTTGGCCGCCATCGAAGCTAAACCGTGACCGTAAGATACGGAGCTAGATCCACGCTGTAAGCTGACGAATTGGCATGCGAGCTTGCGCTCCGTTTCATCCCTGAAGTGTACTGTTAGACGAAAATACAACAAGCTTTATTGATTTTCGACGCGGGCGCGAGAAATTCCGAGTAGCGGGAACTGGGGACGAACGTCGAAAGCCTCTGCGCGAGATCGGAAGCGGGTAGACGCAGGCTAAACTCGATTACTGAGAGTTCATCGATACGCACAAGTCAGTCCGATGTTGTCCTTGACGCCAGGAAGAACGACCATTAAACAATGTAGTCTGATAACGAGGAAGCAGCCATGACAAGCAGATGAAAATGCTCATGTCCGCTCGAGAGAGCGCTCTGATCCGCTAACGTCGCTGTGTAGTCATGCGCTAACGCCGCTGCGTAGTCATGGGCGGAGAAGGGAGGAAAGAACGGGTGAGAGAGCTGTCCAGCCACGGCAGGTGAAGACTACCTAGATCACATGTTCAGCGCAGGCCAAGCTCGCGCCATCTCGAACGAAGGCAAGCTGGCTGAAGTGATCTGCGGGCTCCAAAATCGGGCATTCTTCGGTCGCTCTGGATGAAGGTGCATGAGCTCCTACGCAGCGTTATTTGTCAGGATCTTGGTGTCGAGATTCGTGTACATTACTGATGAGGCATGAGGCGGCGGACCAAGACGCCGTAGGCATGAGGTTTGGGTGTGTGGGTGCGAAGGCGCATCGCGGTCTTCTAGAGGAGAGTGTAATAATCGGATATCGCGGCCTGTTGGTATTATTGGACCCCTAGGGGAAAAAAGTGGGTGCATTTCTGGGCGACGATGTCATGATCGAAGTGCCCGATATCGCGAATAATAATGCGAAGGTCAGGAAAGAACCAGCATCGCGGGCAGTGCTCGAAACCAATGTTGACTGGGCGGTCGATCACCCGTTGGGCGAGCGGGGATGAGGAAATTATGATGGAAGCCGCAATGCTTGGTGTTGCCTGGGTAGAGTACGGATTGCTGGACGAGGAAGGCGCTATCTGCCAGAAGCGCACTGGGAGAAGCAGCGGCGTGACCTGAAGTTCACCCTGAACATCCTATAAGCGACTACTCGTTGACGTGCATCTATACAACCAACTATTCTACGGCATAGTACCATACGTTCTAACTTCTGTCTGTGGCCCGACATTCAACTGGTGCCAGCATACCTATGTCACCGCACATACAGATCGCCTTCATGGCTTGCTAATGGACTTCTAGTGGAGGAAAAATGGTACACTGGAACTGATCGTGGTCCTGGCCCACATCCCGGAGGTGACAGCGAAGAATTTCGGACATGTATGCTTGGAGCGGAATAATAATGACAGTAGATTATTATTGACCAGTACCAAGACAACCAAGCCGGCCTCGAGATCGGCCAGGATAGCGCCCGTACAGTGACATCTGTGGGTGGTTCTATGCTTCCGACAGCGCCTTTGATATGGGTTGCAGGCCAACATGAGCTCCGTGCGCCACGTGAGGGTCGCTCGGCCAAACTCAGGATCTATTTCACCGACGACGTGGGAAAGCCACAGGCCCACTTAATGTTGGGGACAGGGGACCGCCCCTTGTCAGTGTCACCCACTCGCCCAGCTTTCACCATCGTTCCTGAATACGAGGCCAGTGCTAAACATTACCCGTGGCTAAGGCTACGTGCTTCTTTTGTGTCGGCTAGTGTCTGGGAAGTGTGCGCAGCGTAGTGTGCCTATTCATCATCACCGCCTGGCACTGCAAGTCTCAAGACATTATTATTATTGAGAGGAGACGAACGGCTCGCGACTCGAGTCGTGCGCAGCGAACCTTGTTCCAGACACCGGCAGCTCGGGGTGAGCATGTCGGCAAGGGCCAGTCTGATTCCTCGAATCACGTCGCATGCCGACGGCCATGCTCAAAACGACCGAAAATTTTGACTTTTGCTGTGATGCACACCCTCTGGGTTGCAGCACGGTCCAGTGTGCATCGACAGGCAGAACGCTGCAAAGACTCTAGACGTCAGTGTACCGCTGATGTCTTGAATGGTGTGAGGTCAAAATAGTCTATCGCGGCGTGGTGTTCGCGCTGTGATCGAGGTTACCTCCCGCTCCCGTTCGACGGCGCATGTGCGATAGTTAGTGGCATCTGCTCGTATTGATCCTGGGTCCGATCAGTCTTGGTCTGAGGAACCAATCAGATTGTGTTTCGAACCTTTGAGATAGAATTTTTTTTTTACATTGACAGCCAAGGACCAATCTACAGGGGAGGTTGCGATTTAATAATACAACGTCTATGACGAGCATACTGAGCTCGAACTCGAGGGTGCCGCCGTGGACATGCGAGACGTGGCTGGAGCTAGGTCTCATCGGAAGCGGGCAACCGGATCAAGCACATGCTTTGAGTGGGTAGGATATTACGAGGCCATGACAAGCCAGGAAAGCATCGTTAGAGTTCCAAGTCTGACATTGTTGCCGGTCCTATGGAAGGCGCAAGGGGTTTCTATTTTCCTGGATAAGTAGCAAAGAGGCAGTAAGCCATGTACCCTATTGGGGTGAGCGATGCGCGGTGACAATAACCAAAACGAATCAAAAACGAAGCCGCCGGGGCTGGAGGAGCAACGATCCATGGCGCTGATGAGATTCGCACACTGCATCATGCAGCTGCAGCAGAGCGAAAGATACACGAGGAGGCGTAACGCCCCGCTTTTTCCGAGCTGACAGCAGCGAGACACAATGCTAACCGACCTTCCGTTCCACGTTTTGTGCGCTCGAAGCCAAGGAGGCGAGAGTGAATAGAAAGTCGGAATATAGTCCCGATAATGTGGGTAGATGCAGCAACGCTGGGTCTGCTGACAGGAGAGCAAGGGTTGACCATGGGCACGAAAAAGCACGATACCAAATGCCACGGTGTGCTCATGGCAGTCCGAAAGTCGCAAGATGAGCGACACTAGAACGGCCCATGACATGTCTCTGGTCACGGAAGACACGGGTGGGGGTTCTCGTTTCAGCTGCCGTGTCCAACAGCGTGGAACGAGGGAGAGGGATGATAATAATAAAACCTGGCGCACTCTTACAAGTTATTACCGTGGGTAGGCGATCTTGCCAGTCGTCCGACGTGCGCCTGATGGACAGGTCAGCTATCCGTCAGCACTGAGCGTAAGATGCGGCCGGCAAGGACGCCAAGAATCAGGTAAGGATTGGCCGTGTCTTGTCTTCTACCGCAGCAATCAAACAATGCAAGGCGAATAATGGATCCTGTCTCTGGCACTCTCCAACGCAAAGGCAGCGGCGGGTCGTCTGCCGTCACCCTTCGGCTCCATGTTGCTTTTCACCGCAATGCTGAGTTCGCTTCGCATTCGCTCTCGAAGATAGACGCATGGGGCAATGTTGCCGCTCGCAGAGGTCTGTGCCGTGTCCAATATTTGCATGCAGTTGTTTTGCAGGCCGCTCGTGCCGAGGTCCGCGAAAGCCCGCCCGCCTCACGAGCGAGGGGAGGGAGGAGGTCAGCGTTGTCGGGGACATGCGACAACGGCGACATGTTGGATAGATAGTTATGTGCAATTGCGGTGTTGCTACTAGCTAGTGGTCTTTGCCCCTCTAACGAGGTTGGGCATAGGCTTCGCGCGACACGGCGGTAGGTACCAGGCCGCGAGCCACAGCGCAGCCACGACGCTGCGGCCGGTCTCAAGCCTCCCAGGCATGGGATTCATGGCACTACACAGTACTGGTACTTTATTTCCACGCAGATGATTTCACCTTTTCGCGCCGCAAAAGGCGGTCAATCGGCCAGGGTACGTCACATACATAGCTAGCAGACGTGCACGGCCCCACGGTCGTCCCTCGGACTATTTTTTTCATCGCTAGTGGCTCTCCACGCAAACTAAACCAACCTCCTACTAGCCTCGAGATATCGCGAATCTCAGCACGCCAGCAGCTCAACCACCATTCTCTGGTTCCAGGCTGCCCTAACGCTGCCATCGCCGCTGATAGCTCGCGGCCCCAGGTACACCAGAGCGCCGACGACACGTGCAACTGCCGCCCGCACACCCATCGCCGCCTTCCCGGCGCGTCAGGACAGGCCGGCCGCTGCACTCCAGCGCTCTCTCCAGCGCTTTCGCCTGCCATCGCGCGAGTCAACGGCGCGCATCCCAGCATTTCTGCTCAGTGCTGCCCAGGCGTGCGCGACTCTTGCTGCAAAGCTGCCTGCACCGCAAGCCCGCCGGACGACAGGCTGATCCTCGGCACGCTCGGCGCAGTTGAGCTTTCTGGGAAACAAAGAGCGCTGGGAGAACCACAGCGCGCGCGGAACCTTCAGTCATCGACCAGCACTATTCGACAACGGCCCGACTCCCCTCCACAGGCCCAGCAGTGCCTGTGCAGCCACTCAGCGACGCGCATCGCGACGCCATCCTCTGGCGGCCGCTGCGCTCCTTCACCCTCGGCGAGCACGCTCATCTCAACCCGGTTTCCTCGTCACTAGCGCACACCTACCACGGACCCGCACGCCCCTCACACCCAGAGGCCGCGCTCGAGCAAGGCCACTAACGTCCCACCTCTGGCTCGCCGCGCCATCCCAACCTCGTGCTAGACCACCCACCCAGAACAGCAACCATTCCCACTGTAACGGCTCGGCTTTACCGAATAGGCCCTCATCCCTGTCGGCTCCATCACGGCCGCTCATTACCTCATCCGGTGTGCTAAGGCTGGCTGGGTAAGCCGCGAATCGCTCCCGGCGGCTCCATTGGTGGCCATCTTTAAGGCGCGCGCCACTCAGTCGAAAAGCCTTTAGGTCGGGCTGTCACTAGCTGTGTTCCAAATTCACTCTTGCCCCCCCCCCAGCAGACCCGCAGCGCAAGCTCGTTCACCGCTAGCACCCATTGTGTAACCTTTGCGTTGCACTTCACTCTGCACTGCGCCAGCTGCTCCGCGATTCGAGACATCCCATCCCGCTAGCTACCTCCCCTGCCCCGGCTCCCTCGACCTTGCGCCTTGCGTGCGTTATCTTTTTCGACGGTGCATATTTGCCGAACTGCTTGTCCTCCACCTGGGCGCTGTGGAAAACACACCGTCTGCAAATCATCCGCGTTTAACTTCCACGCTACCACCACACGACCACAGTACTTCTCCGGTTTTCTGGCTGTGCATCTCTTGGCGCATCTCCGCCTACGTCTTTATACGCTCTAGCTGCCTGTCTTCCACAGACCGCGGCAAATCATCCCAAGACGGCTTGCGACGGTCATATCTCTGCAGCCATCCCTCCTCGTGGGCGCACGCATCCAACCATCCAGCCTCAGCTTAGAGCCTAGGTACCTCGCCCTCTCGCCAATCTACACAGTCTATGGACGCACGGCAAGCAGACTACCCGCAGTCAGGTTTGAGCTCGCCCTACCCAACCTTTCCTGAACCAGCTTCTGAGGGAACCTCTGCAGATCAAGCATCTGCTGCGCAATACCCTCCGCAAGGACCAGACCCTCGATCCTCCAACCTCACCCCAAGTTCAGACTACAGTCTGAACCCGTCCTCTGCGAGATCAGGGTCCTTCCCGGAGTACATTCAACGTTCGTATCAAACCGGCGCTCAAGGGCAAGCACCCGGTGGTATGGCGCAACAACAGAGTCCGTCAATGTCTATCCCAGATGGTCAAGCAAATGGCCATCAATCACCACAACAACTCAAGTCTGACTCCGACGTACCTATAGATCCATCAATCGCCGCCCAGACGAGCCCGACCTATGCGAGTCACCAACAGCAATACTCGCCTTACACCCCTCACCACGACATGCAGCACTATCCAGGGCAGCCGCAAACCCCCATGGGCTACCCGTCGCGACCTGAGTGGGCAGGCCATTATCCTCAGCCAGGTATGCACTACGGGCATCCTGCGACTTCAGGTCCGCCCGCGCCTGCCATGGTTTCTCCCGTACAGCGGCCACCAACGGTAAGTTAGCACTCCATCTGCGCACCAAAAGAACTGACCCGCGACGCGTACATTACGCGTCGTGTCTACCCTCCTTTCGCAAGTGCAAAGCTGACAACTTCGCACAGGGCGGACATCCATTGTCGACAGTTTATTCATTTGTTCCTATTCCAGGCGCACAACAACACAAGCGACCGCGCCGGCGATACGAAGAAATTGAGCGCATGTACAAGTGCGGCTGGAACGGCTGCGAGAAGGCCTACGGCACGTTGAACCATTTAAATGCGCATGTCACGATGCAATCGCACGGCGCAAAGCGAACTCCAGAAGGTATGTGCTTTGATTTCCATGGGTCTGCGCATGTCAACCGCTATTGAAGTGGTGGCCCTTGCAAGACTAGTGCGCTAAGTTAGCACTTGGGATCGTGCTGGTGCTGCGCCATCTTGGTCCTGCCCCCGCTGCACTGGGTAGCTTCTGACGACGGAAGCTAACACCTGTCGACCCATGCGCCTTAATCTTGGCATCTTAACACCTTTGATATACCATGCTAACCCAACCTTCCAGAATTCAAGGAAATTCGGAAAGAGTGGAAGGCGAAGAAGAAGGAGGAGGAGGCCGCGCGCAAAGCCGACGAGGAGCGTCACCGCGCCGATGCGCAGCAGCGCGCACACGAGGGAGGCGCTCCTGAGGCTCCTGTCTATGGCCAGATGCGACAGGCAGTTGGCGTACCTGGGCAACCTCCCCAACATCCCCAGCTCCCTCCCATCGGGTATCAGCCTGCTGCCTCTAGCAACTCAGCTGCTCCTCAGTACGGAACGCAGAGTCCAGGTCTTCCTGAGGGCATGGCTCAGTATGCCACCCCCAACAGCAATGCATACAACAGTCCCAATAGTAACAGCAGCAGTTACCCTCAATCCCCTTACGGACAGAACCCGCAAATGTACCAGCAGAACCATTAGGAATGACGCTGGTCACAAGAAGCATACAATCGCCTCGAAACCCGACCCAGACAAAATGTGTCCTGACACCCTCGCCTATTTCTGAATTTTTCGCTTGCGGACAGCGTGTGACACCTGATGACTCTCCTTATGGTGGTAATCTTCTTCCCTATCGCGGGCTTAGGCGACAGTCCCAGCATTTTTTTCCTCAACGGCGGTGCTTGCATTTTCACTTGGCGGCGGCTGTACGTTTTGTAACTGATGGTGTTTACGATGGGGATTACATGAGCTCCCATGCTCAGCATGCGTTTGCTTTGCGATACCGTGAAGAAGTCAGTACAACCTTCCAACGGTCCTACGGATCCATACCTTGGGGAGTCACCGTTCGGACGTTGTATGTCGTGTTAGCTATTCTCCGCGATTACGTCTTTGTCCACTCGGAAAGAGGTTTCAAAATTTCTTGGTTTCAATTTTTTACTCGGAGCTAGGAGGATTGCATGTGAAAGGCGCTTGGCAGAAACAAATGTTCAATTCTCTTCTACTGCAATACCCCTGTCTTTTGCTTGGATGCCTCCTCGTTGTGCCTGGTCCAACGACATGTCGAGACCACCCGAACCAGTCGCTTCTCCATCTAACTGCTCGCCTCGGAGTCTGCGTGTCGCTCTTGTGTCCTCGTACAAGCAACGTGGAACGAACCGAATGCGAAAGCGCCGAGTCACTTCTTTGCCACTATCGTCTTTTTGCCCCCAATTCTAGGTATCGTGTACTTTGCATGCGCACCTAGGCGCATGATCATCCAGCCTTGCATGAAACAAATCAGAGAGTCCGGCCAGGAGTTGCTGTGACCCAAGATTGCCATTGCGCAAGGCCAGCATATCGCTGTGTTTGCGCACCCATATCACGTCGTGCTTGTATCCCACTGTTCACACGGCGGTCGCCGATGCCCCTTCCTTTACCTGCTCCTCCAATTCGAACAAGTCGCTTGATCTTCCCCAACTTGCGAAACAGCACAAGTTTTCATGCAGAACAATGTGTGAGTGCCCGTGTCTTTTTCTATGCGCGCTTCGCCATGCATGTTCTGCTGCTCTACAACAATAATTCTCCCTCTACGGACTGCTCGGCAGAACTGGTATAACCTGTCTTCGTGCAGCGAAGATCTGTCCTCACTCCGCCTCCCGCATGCCTGCCACGTACGCCCATACACACACACACACACATATATATACACACGCGGACACACATTGTCCGAGCATCCGTCCGATTCGAACGAAAACCAGACCACCAATGAACACTCCGAAACACAGTGATTATTCCAAGTGTCACCCATGCTCCCGGTGTACAGCGTCTTTCTACACCTTGATTTGCTGGAAGCGGGGGTGCAAAAGCCGAATATTCTGAACACGAAGAGCCAATGAATCGCACATTGTTCCTTGTCTGACACATATTGTATTACGACGGTGGTGACGCACTGAGAGGAGCACGAGCAAAAGGTGTGTCTCGTATCCGGGGATAAGGTACACAACAACGCAGTCGATGGGTTCAAATCGGGAAGGAGCGAAAGATCGCCTCAAGCCACGGTCTCAATGTCTGCATGAGCATTGCCATTTATGATATATTAAACCTTCTGCCGAGAGCATCAACAGTTGCATGCGAAGATCGAGGATAGGCGGATGCTCGGCCGCCCGCATTATTTCGATGCAGATGTGTGTCGTCGTCCTCGCGTGCAGCAAGGTGTGTCCGTGTGACGAAGCTTCGCGCCCTCACTGCTGATAGGCCACGAGCAGCATATTCGCTTGTTCAACATCAATATCAGAGTAGATGTGAGGGGTGGCCGCCCGTTGCTCCGTGTCATCCATTACGATTACACAAGTCCTAGGTATGCCCAAGAACTTTCCTTGGTCATGCGACTATCCGAGCCTGACATGAATGATGACCGGAGAGATGACATCGAAAGATAGCTGACATCAGACAAACCCATCCGTCAGTCCGCAAACTTCTTTGCATGCGGGCTGCGAACTGGGGGCTTTTTGGAAAATTCTCTTCGCCTCCGCTCATCTTGCGCGAGACGCTGAGCACATCTAACCGACAAAAATCACATTATTGATTTGGGGCAATGTCTCCGAGCGTGAGTGATGACGCTGCTTCCGGCGAGGAGAGGGGCCGCGGCAAAACGACACGGCAAAGAAAGAAAAGAAAATTCTGCAATAACCAGGATGACGAGCTCAACAAAGAAAAGTTGTCCGCCGAGCTTGACCCGTACAACATGATGGCAAGAATAATGGCAAATACTTTTTGGCCATGCCCGGGCGAGCACGCTAGCATCTGAATTCAAAATCGCATCTGCGAGATCGCCCTCTAGCGGCACATCACCGTTGTCAGATTAAACTACCAAAAATGCCCCGGACTTTGTTTCTTTTTGGGGGGCGCCCGTTGCGAGCTAGCCAGGGGAGCAAAAAGCTGGCTGGCGTGACAGACATAACGGCGCGCCATGGTTCTGACGGCGGAAACTAGCATGAACGGTGTGCATGGGATGCTGCTGGTTTACGGCGTGGTCGCAAGTGCCGGTTGCACGACAGTAGTTCTTGGAGATCGCAGGAGTCGGGGCCACGAGGGGACGAGGGTGCGAGGACAGGGCGTACGTCCGTTACGCACGGGCAAGCGAGACTATGTGCTTGCATGTTGAGCAGAAGATGTAAGGGTTTGATGAGTGCGGACTTGTGATGAGCTTGACTGCCGTGTAGATGACAGAGGCGTCACTCAGACGGGCGCATCTTTGCACCACGTGCCGCCCAACGTTCCCACAAGCAACCCATCGCGCATCGATTGCGCTCACAATAACCTCACACACAGCATCCCACCAAACCTTCCCTCGTACACGACGCCAAAGCGGCGCAAAAGTCTGTCCACCAAGTACCCAAGCCATCCTCGCACAGAAAACAATCACGCAACCCTCCTTGCACACATGCCAAACGTACGGGAATCCCGTCCTTTGT
Organism: Decorospora gaudefroyi; assembly: GCA_010015605.1. Lineage (NCBI taxonomy): Eukaryota > Fungi > Ascomycota > Dothideomycetes > Pleosporales > Pleosporaceae > Decorospora > Decorospora gaudefroyi. Next base: position 101,070 of record ML975276.1, read on the forward strand.
AACACAGGAAACAGCCAGCCACCAGGCTCCCACCTTTGAACCCTGATCCCGTCACGTTGGCGCTGAGAGGGAAAAGCCTCCGACGTATGGTAGTGCAGGTTTGCTCACCGATCAGAGAAGCGTCGGTGCTATACCGCAGCTGTGTTAGTAGAACAAGCAAGCTACTCTATGTCTTGCACTAGCTTCGCCCTCCCACTTGTACGGGTAGGCAGTTTGGCGTAGCCGGGTTGGCTTTGAAGGATCCGATGGTAGTGAGCCCTACGAAAGCCCTGGCCCCCGCCGGCCGCTATGCGTGCTTTCGGGTCCGGAGACTCGGTTGGGTGTAGGTCGGCGGCTGGTAAAGGTCCTCAGCCTTGTTGCGGAGCGTGCGAGACTAAGCAACGGTTGGCTACTAGAGTGAGGCGCAGACGGGAGGTCGACTTATTAGGGTAGATTCTTTCTCCGCGTGGACACTGGCGATGAAGACTGGCGCGATGCATGGCGGGTGCCGGTTTGGGAGGCTTGCCATCGTGTCTTCAGTAGTGATACGAGCAAGGGTCGATTATGAAGGTTCGTGGTTTTCAGTGTGGTGTTGGGTAGTCACGTGATGTTAAGATGCGCTAGCCCCCAGTAGGAACATGGGGAACTTTTTTCTGTGGGCGGCCAGACAACCAACTACATTGTGTATAACGAAGCGCTCGCTCGAACTCATGCTGAATTGTCGGGCTTGCCTCTGGCGATGCACACAAGCACTCAATGTTCCGACAACTAATGCGCACCGTCTCGGCCGAAATGTAGGACCACTCCGCCTTAGCCAGCAGCGGCTCCTCTTCACACGCCGTGCCGGTCGAGCAGACGAGCGGTCCACCGACTCGAAAGATTTCGATGCTTTCTCACGAAGTGGCGAAGACCATTTCAGGAAGTCAGCCTTTGCAGCAAACAAGAAAAGGAGGGAGAGGACAGCATTGCGGCAAACGACAACGCGGAAAACGGTCGAGGAGACACCGAATCTGGCCAATTTGGGCAGGCGCGATTTCCAGGTGTCTGATAGCGACTGGAACAGGAGGAAGCGGGAGTTGAGACATTTACAGGATCCGCTGGAGCTGGCGACGTTTGTGAAGAATGAGCTGCGCAAGGAAAAGGTGGAGGAGATGCTGCAGTTGGTGCGCATGGCGAGTCACTCGATGCAGTGTATTGTCAGCTGGAACCATATCATCGATTATTACTTAGCCAAGGAGAGGGTCAATGATGCGCTCAAGGTGTACAATGATGTACGTAAGAGCAATGTGGACCATGAAAGCGATGCTAACTTGAAGTAGATGAAGAAGCGCGCACAATTTCCCGACTCTTACACGTACACTATCCTTCTACGAGGCTTGTCGATGAATGCGCACACATCGGGCGTCCTCAGCAAAGCGCTTTCCGTATACCACTCGCTGTCCGCACCGAACTCACGAGTTGAGCCGTCCATCATACACACAAACGCTGCGCTACGGGTGTGCGCCAGAGCCGGAGACATGGACGCACTATGGGGCATTGCTGGGAAGATACCCGAGAGTGGGCCCGCAGCGGCGAACACGATCACCTACAGCACCATCATCAACGCCATACGGCAAAATGTCTTGATAAATGGACCAAAGGGCGAAAGCGAAGATGAAATGGCCGCAAGGAGGGAGCGCGCCATCATGGAAGGGCGGCGCATGTGGGAAGACATTGTGGGCAGATGGAGAAGTGCTGAGCTGGTTATCGATGAAGATCTGGTATGCGCCATGGGGAGACTGCTATTGATTGGAATTCGGCCCCGAGACTGGGACGACGTGCTGTCTCTGATCGAGCAGACGATGGACATACCACGACTCGTTCCTCGACTAGGCAGTTCAGGGCGGGAGGCCGCAGGTTATCCGCGTGTGCGAGCCCCACATGTACCGCAGCAATACCGCGTTGACGACGATCACCTTTCGCCAGACAGCTCCCCATCACGCGGAGACGAGTTTCTTGCCTTGACACCCCAGGGTGTTGGCGGCGCGGTATCCAACCCCCTTCTGTACGCTCGACCCGGTAACAACACACTCTCCGTGATACAAGAGGCTTGCCAGAAGATTGCCGCAAGCAAGGCTGCGGATGAGTATTGGGACCTGTTGACAGACCCGATTACCTACAATATCATCCCCGATCTCAACAACCTCCATATGCGCCTGCGCAACCTGCGCCAAAACCGAGCCTCGACTGCTGCTGTCGAACTGCTCCAACATGATATGCTGGATAAGCAAGTTACCCCTCGGCCCGGCACATTCAGAATCGCAATGAGCACCTGCGTCCGGGACAAGAACAACCACAACTCACTCAGAAATGCCGGTCAGATCATGAACATCATGACGCAGGTTATGGAGGACGCAGATCCCAAAGCAGTTATTATGTACGCTGAGCTCGCTATTGCGTTTCCCCTCGGCAAAGGTTCGGATCTTGTCGATGCACTCACCCTTCTCGACCCAATTGCCAAGAATATCCGCCTGCAGCTTGGAATAGGCGCCGGAGAGAAGGGCGATAGCAGTACCGGACCGCAATATCTCAAGGGAGAAGAGAGAAATGATGCTATCGTTGCACTGAGAAAGATTCATGGTGTGTATGATAAGTTGCTCTTCTCCAACTTGATTGCCGAAGAGCAGAAGGCGCCGTTCAAAACTGAACGAGCGAGGCTCTCGAGTCTCATCCAAAGGCTTATGTTCAAGTCTTACAAGGATCACTCGCGGTTGCGTAGAGGGCTGCAGAATGAAGAGAGTGAGCCGCTGGAGGAGGCGGATATGCATAGCTATCTGCGTAGTGAAGATAAAAGGGACGAGAGTGATGGTGGACCGGCTTGGAGAAAGCAGTGGGTGGGGGAGGTGGAAAGTCCTGGACAACGGCCGCGGAGGTCGACTCCTACTTTGGATGCTATTGGCGCTGTAGATATGTAGGAGTTGCCGGAGTGAACGAGGCGTCTAAAGTGATTCAGAATCGTCGTCTTCATAGAGTCTTTGTACAATATCGGTGTGTTCTATTAGGCAAATGTCGTCATCATGAATAATACTCGAATTTGGGAGCGCAACTAGGAGAGTTTCACCTGCTTTCTGCTTGCGTTGGATTTTGCATAATGTGATAGTTGGTACGTTGAATTGGCACGTGCACTTCCCAATTCTACTCAAACCTCCGCACTTTCGCCGCAAAGCCGTCGACTGGTCTCGAGTCGCCACCACGGCCAACACCCCAAACTCCAGTACCAGACCCCAGTGGCAATCATGGGTAACGACGGCGGCAGTATTCCCAAGCGCAGCGAACTAGTCAAAGAAGCGGCGAAAGCGCTGACCAGCGCGCAAATCAAAGAAGCGCAAACCGAACAACAAGAATACGCCTGGTCGACCGACCCTCTCACACGCAAACCACTCGCCAAACCAATAGTCTCGGATGCCGCCGGTGCTCTCTACAACAAAGACTCGATTATCGAGTACCTGCTCAAAGAGGAGGATGACGCTGAGAAAACCGAGATGCGCAAGGTTGGGGGTGTGAAGGATTCCGAGCTGGGCACGTTTGGAGATCGGGTCAAAGGGCTCAAGGATGTTGTCGAGATCAAGTTGGAAACCGAGGACGAAAAGGGGGAGGGGAAGTGGGTGTGTCCGATTACGGGGACAAGGTTGGGTCCCGGGAGCAAGGCGGTCTACGTTGTTCCTTGTGGCCATGCGTTTGCTGGGAGTGTGGTTAAGGAGGTTGCGGAGAACGTGTGTTTGACGGTATGTGGACTACATTTCCCGGGCGGAAATAATGGTGGACACCGGAGGATGGAAGCTAATACTTGCGCAGTGCAACGAACCCTATGCCGACAACGACGTGATACCCATCCTTCCCACCGCACCAACAGAAATCGCGCGCCTCAACTTACGTATGAAGACACTAAAGGAAAAAGGTCTCACGCACGCGCTTAAGAAAGCGCCAGGTAGCAAAAAGAAGCGGAAACACGGTGAAAAAGAGGCCAGCGGGGAGAATACCTCCAACGGCACGACTGCGACAACCGTGAAGCCATCATCATCATCAGACGAAGAGAAAGCCGCAAAGAAGGAGAACAAGGAGGCGGCAACAACAACGAACAACGGCATCAAGAACAGCGCCACAGCATCCCTCACACGAAAAGTGCTACAAGAGCAAGAAGAACGCAACAAGAGGCGCAAGATGGCCCAAAACGATAATGTGAACAGTTTGTTTAGTAAGACTGAGCACAAACCTGGGGCAGGGAATAGTGCGGATTTCATGACGAGGGGTTTTAGTATTGGCAAGAAGTGAGACGGCGGTGGGGTTCTCGGGTTCTGGAAGCACGACGACGAACATGGCGTACGCTCCCACGGCGTTTTTTGGAGACCGCATACATAACCCAATTTTCCATGATGGGGAGGCGCTTATTGCTTGATTATTTTCTCTTATCCTGCTACCGCGGACGAGTGAGGTGAAGGATTACCACTTTTAAACGCTTGCGCGCGCGCTCTGTGCTTGATCACTGTGTGGGGAATGGTTGTTTGGACTGGATTATACGTAGTGTATGTCTGTAAGCCATTTGATATAGGAAACCCTCAGAAACTGATTATGTTCAGAACAAAATTAATGTATGATACCCTACAATAAAAAGAATTTTTCATGTCTACGGAACAGGTATCACCGCTTCTCAGTAGTTTAGCGTCCGTGATGCGAAAAGTATGCTTACCCTACTCATAGTGCAAGCTCGGATGTCCTAAGCAATGTTAGAAGAGAGGAGAGAGACTCACGATTTTCATCTTCTCAACTACAACTTGCTAACAACCCGCGCATCCCACCTCTTTTCGAGCGAGACAGGGCTGGTATATAAAGCGCTTTATCTCCTCTCTATTTCCCCTTCCTTTTCTTTTGTATTAACTCATTTTTAAAACCGATGTTTTGCCCTAAAAACATGCCTTCCGTCGACTTCATGTCCGGAGGTTTCTTCTAAAAAATAAAATAAAAAGACATAAAACAGAAAATGCACAAAGTATCAGCCTATGTCCGAGGGCTGTGTCCAAAAAGATATTTGCTATCGTAATGCCTGATGTGTTGTTTCTTGCCTAAAAAGAAAAGAGAGTTGAGATAGACAAGGTGTGTATCTATGGATGTCTTTGCTGCTTTGCTTCCCTTGTGCGCGGAAACGAAAACAAGTCAAGTTCGTTAGTAAAAAGTTAGGTTAGAAGGGTTTGATGGATGGATACATACTTGACGTATGTTTGTTTCCGGGTCTCTTCTCTCCGTTCTCTTTAAATTGGCACTTTTTCTGAAAAAAGAAAAAAATGCGGTTGCGATGGGCATGGCGCTCTGTTTTTACTGCGGCTGCTGCTGCGGCTGCGAAACAAGAAGAAGGAAAAGAAGAATAGAAAAAACTGTGATGTCGAGACCCATGTACAAGCGTTAGACTCTACTGCGTAATTATGTGTGGTGATGGTTCCTGAACCTAGCTAGTGCGGTTCGCGATGAACCTCGGCATGTTGAGGTGATGATGTCGGTCGATGCAGTTGCGCTACTCCGCATTTCCTGGCCTAGCATAAACATTAGACTGCCCGCACTCGATTCAGCTGCTTTCCTTGTATAGCTTCTGGATTCAAGTACATTTTCCAACATACCATACACCTCACAGACTAAGACGATATGTCCTCCTCCCAGCGCGTCGAACAAATCGCAGGCCACCTCAACTACCCAAAGGGTATGTTGGCTGGCCAAACGGCCATCATTACCGGCTCGGGCCAGGGGATTGGGGCTGAGGCTGCGAGGTTGTTTGCAAAGGAAGGCGCCAGGGTTGTAGTTGCGGATGTGGATGCTAGTATGGGGAGTCGGTCGACAAAACATGTACTTTGCTAACACAAGACAGAGAAAGCAGAGTCGGTAGCCGACGAGATCAAACAGGCGGGCGGCAGCGCAATCGCCGTGGCAGGCGACGTGCTCGACGATGAATACATCAAGACGCTCATCTCGAAGGCGGCAGAATTTGGCGGAGGCAAGATCCACATCATAGTAAATAATGCCGGCTTCACATGGGACGGTGTGATCCACAAGATGACGGACAAGCAATGGCACACGATTGTCGACCTGCACGCAACTGCGCCCTTCAAGATTGTTCGCGCAGCGGCACCGTACTTCAGGGTCAAGGACGGCGAGCCGCGGAACATTATCAACATCTCGAGTACGAGCGGTGTGAATGGGAATGCCGGGCAGATCAATTACGCGCTGGCGAAGGCGGGCGTGCAAGGCATGACCAAGACGATCGCGAAAGAGTATGTCCACTACGCCCCCTCTTCGTATATGCGTCTTCTAACACGTGTGTAGATGGGGTCCGCAGTTCGGCGTGCGCGCAAACACGGTTGCGTTCGGACACATCCAGACGCGGTTGACGGCGGCCAAGGAAGCTGGCGCGTTCGTCACGACTCCCGACGGTGAGAAGGTGGCACTCGGGATACCGCAGGCGCAGAAGGGGGCTGCAAAGGGCCAGGAGCACATGGACATCCCGCTGCGGAGAGCGGGCACGGCGACGGAGGCGGCGAGTGCGGTGCTGGCGGTTGCGAGTCCGCTGTTTAGCTATGTGAACGGAGAGACGATCAAGGTTACTGGCGGGCGGAATATGTAGACGTAGTGAAGAAATGCGAAGCGACGTCTCTGCTCAAACACTTTGCTGTGGTACCTAGATGGGGTAGAGTCTAGAGAGATGCCAACATCTTGGACAGGCCTCGGCGGACATGGATCCTCCGCTCCGCTCCGCCCTCTCCACGCATGCAACGCTCTGGCCGCCACAGCCAGGCGAGACGTAAGCTCTCCCTCTCTTCTTCTTGCATGTATTGATATACCCGTCGCTGCTCCTGGTACCGCTCCGCCATGTATATGCGCAATCGATAGCCCCATCTCACGCAACCCACCGCCCAGACGGACCACCCATTCGCCGCGGGTCAGCATCCCCTACCTAGTCCGCCATGAGCGACGAGAAGCATGGCTACGTGCGAGAACCATCGCCGCCGCCCATCCCCACCTACGACGAAGCGACCTCATCCCGCAATGCCCCGGCGCGCCTCGGGCCCAACGAGACCAGCGACGACGCCGAGCGGCAGGGCCTCCTAAGCCCCGACGTGCGCACACAGTCGGACCCGCGCCGACGCAATGGCTACTACCAGGCGCCCTCGGTGCAGTCGGTCGACGATGGCGACTCGGAGCTCGGCAGTCCGGCGCGCGAGAGCCAGGACGAGGACCTGCGCCAGACAATGGAGGAGATGGACATCTTGGACCCTGAGTCAGCAGACGACGGGCGCGCGAGACGGACCCGGTCGCGGAATGGCTTCTCGAAACGCTTCTACCGCATCACGCATTCGCTGCAGAGCTGGAACCTCCCCCGCATCCCGTGGCCGTCGTGGCGGCCGAGTTTCAGCTTCGTGACCGACCACATCCCTACCATACCAGACGAGTACAAGCCGGGCTGGTCGATAATAGCAAGACTATGTGGCCTGATTACCATCGTCATACTAGTCTACTTCCTGGTCGTCAGCGAGGTGGTGCCCATGGGCGGTGGATTTGGCACGCCCTTCAACCCCGAGTGGGTGCGGCAGACGGCCATGGAGGGCGTGGAAGGCTGGCGGATAGAAAGGAATCTCGAGTACATTACCAGCTACGATCATATTGGGGGCACCGAGGGGAGCTATGTGCTGGGACAGTGGATAGAGGGCAAGTTCAAGGACGCGCATATGGATACCTATACCCATGATGAGTACGTCGCGCAGCCAGAGAGGCTCACAGGGGATGCTGACACGTGCAGATACTATGTGTATATGAATTACGCGAAGAAGGGCGGCCGGAAGGTAGCCATCGTGCATCCACCGGAGAAGGCCTGGGACGCGAAACTCGAAGAGCCGTCCGTATTCAACCCCCCAAAGGCTCAGACGCCCGCCTATCACGGACTATCAGCCTCTGGAAACGCTACCGGGCCCCTGATGTACGTCAACTACTGCGACAAGAAGGACTTCAAGAGGCTAGAGGATAGCAAGATTGATGTAAAAGGCGCAGTGGTGCTATGTCGATACTATGGAACACAACCAGACTTGGCGATGAAGGTCAAGGCCGCGCAGGATGCGGGCGTCGCGGGTGTGCTCGTGTACTCCGACCCCGCAGACGATGGCTTCAAGAAAGGGAATCCCTGGCCGGACGGCAAATGGCGCCCCGGAGACAGCATACATCGAGGCTCAGTCGCGCAGTCGAACATGGTCATGGGCGACGTACTTACTCCAGGAAAACCGAGCGTTTCGAAAGTAGAGCGCCTAGCTAGGGACAAGAGCACCGCCTTACCGACCATTCCGAGTTTACCGCTGTCGTGGAAGAACGCGCAGAAGCTGCTCAAGTCACTGAAAGGATCTGGTGAGGAGCTTCCGGATGAATGGGTGGGTGGTGTACCCGATGTGGGAGACAAGTGGTATTCTGGTCATCCAAAGACTTCGCCCCAGGTTTTTCTGCAAAATGATCAGGATGAAGTCGAGCAGCAGCGCATTACCAACGTCTTTGGTTCGCTAAGGGGCAGCGAAGACTCAGCCCGGAAGATCATCGTCGGCAACCACCGCGACTCATGGTGCTTTGGCGCTGCTGATCCAGGCTCGGGTTCAGCGGTCATGCTCGAGGTGGTACGCGTACTGGGCGAGCTGCGTTCTCAAGGATGGCGGCCGCTTCGCACGATCGAATTCGCTTCTTGGGACGCGGGCGAATACAACAGGATCGGTTCTACTGAGCATGTCGAAGCAAACGTAGAGGCCCTCCGCGAAGATGCCATTGCCTACCTCAACATCGACGTCGGTGTAACAGGCGATAAGCTCTGGGCCAATGGCTCACCCATCTTCCAGCACGCCTGGGCGCGTGTGCTAGACCGCCTTTCGGATCCTCATGAGAACAAGACTTTGAAAGAGCTTTGGGAGGCGTCGGAAAACAAAATTGGCAACCTCGGCGCTGGGAGCGATTACATCGCCTTCCAGTCCATCGCCGGCACTTCCTCCCTCGACTTCGGCTTCACAAGCTCAACTAAAGACAACCCCGTCGCGAATCCTGTGGCCCACAGCTGCTACGAAACCCTGTCCTGGATGAAGAAGTACATCGACCCGTCCTTTTCCTACCACGCCCTACTCACCCAACTCACACTCCTTTTGATTCTAGAGCTCGCGCAAGAACCCATCATGCCTCTAAAAGTCGACGATTACGCCCAGGCTCTACAAGAAGAGGGAAAAAAGCTTCTGGACTGGACCGAAAGCGTAGCGAGCGGCTATGATAGCGAAATTTTCCAGCCCCTGGTAGACAGTCTGAGCATGTTCAAGAAGAAGGCAGAAGAGTTTGGGCGCTGGGAACAAGGATGGTACAACCAGGTGTACGCGACAGGCGGCTTTGAATCTGCGGGCATCACCGTCCAACGCGTTGCCTACAATGGGCGCATCGCCAGTTTCGAAACAGACCTCCTCGACCTGCCACGCGACAATGACGATCGGGATCCCCATGGCGTAAGTTTTTTTTTTCCCAAAGCCAATGGCTACATGCCATGAAATGGTTTTTGCTAACCGTTGAAATCATACTACAGCTCCCCGGACGCGAACAGTTCAAGCACATCGTCTTCGCGCCCGACGCAAACAACGGGCTGGAAACCAGTGTGTTCCCCTTTGCGCGCCACGCAATCGAGAAGAACGATTGGGATGCTGCGGCCAAGGCGATTCGGAAGACGGCTGATGTACTGAATCGGGCGGGTGACAGGCTGCGCGGTCGGTGAAAAGGGGGCGGGGGTGGCTGGTTTAACCATTTCTCTTTGTTTCTTTTCTTTTTTGCATCAATAGGCGTTTTTCTTTTAACCTCTTTTCGGCGAATGGCAAATGTGTTTTTTTCTTTCTAGACATGGCATTTCGGGGATCTCTTTTTTATTTTTAGGGGGGGGTTTTCCCATCGTATGTAGTGAAACTGGGGTTTAAAAATGTTATCTAGGGCTGTGGAATACCTTTTACATACCTATGAGCACTACCTAGCGTTTTAATATCACTAACTATACGCGGCTTCCTATCCATTGCTCGCTTTAAGAGGAGTATCGAAACTTTTCCGTCTCTGTCTCTCTCTTTGGTGTTTTTTTCTCGAAACAAGAACGTCTCTTGTGTTCTTTTTTCTATGTATGGACTTGTTTCTTCTATTTTGGGAAGATAGATTGCTGGCCCCTGGGTAGAGGAACAATGTGGTGACTCGTTTGTGTCTTCTACCTATACTTCCTTTACATGACTTCTACCTACAAGAAAAAAAAACTTGACGCAACATAGTTCGATGAATGCGTGCTTGCACGCCTAGGATGCTCGTTCGTACCGTTCCTAAATTTCCCCTCCTGTTTTCATGTGGCAGATTGCGTCGGGGCGTGAGAGATACCAAGTGAGAACCGATAAAATCATGTTCAAAAGACATCATCAATATTCACAAGAGTAACATTCCAACAAGATCCCAACCTGCGTATAATTACACACAACAAAAAAAACAGCAACGCCCAGTCGTCATACATTCATATACACATGCCATGGGGACCAAAATGTCCCGAATATCCATCCCAAAACCTCCTTGTACTTAAAACTTTAAAAAAAACATCATCGTTGCATCGAGCCAAAGCTAGGCGGGGCCTCAGAGCTAAAGCGTCGAAACTCCTCTTGCGCCAACGCAGCTTCCCTCGCCTCGGAGCTCGTCGTACTCCTATCGTTTTCGCTGCTGTATTTCGACGATGACGACGGGGACGTCTGTGTGGTCACCGGGCCAGAAGCCGGGGCTTGAGCCTGCTCGGAGATATTATTGTCGACGTGCCCCAGTCCTCCTGCGTTAGGGCCATTCTGTGATGTAGCGACCGAGCTGGCACGGTCTCGCTGTTGCGATGTATTCAGAACGCGGCGCTGGTCTCCGCTCATGTGGTTGAGCAAGGAGATGATTTCGTGACTGGGACTGGTGGCTGGTTCGGAGCGTCGCATGGGCTCTGAGGTCAGCGCGGTAGGGTTCTGTGATGGCAGCTCTGGCGCTTCTTCTATGACGGGTGTCTTTGCAGCGTCGGAGTTGGTGCTGTTCGCCGTGCTTCTGCTGGTCTCTTTTGGTGGAAATGTGGAGCGTCTGCGTGGCTGTCGGGACGACGGCCGGTTGTCGTTCTTACCTGGCAGTGTGGGTTTATACGTCTGAACGGCTAACTTGCTGTGGTAGTTGGGTGGCGGAGTGGGCGACTTTAGCTTGTGTCTCTCACTGTTCGTCTCCAGTCTCGCCAGAGCGTCGGTGACCGCATTGCCTACATCGATGTCATTCAACCGGTGGCCTTGGAGCTCGAATGTCCGTTGCTGAGGGGTGCCTCGACGTGATGGTGGGTTCGTGTGCTCCAGGACCGAGGTAGAGCCGCGCGGTGGCGCAGCATCTGGGAGTGGCCATTCTGCCGGTAGGTGTGGAACGGGAGGCGCATCGTCGTCGACAAGTGTCGTCCTGTCATGCAGTGTTGTTCTAGAAGAGCCTGCGAATGAAATGGTAGTGTGACGGCTACTCCTCGACGATTCAACCGAGAGACGTTTGACCTTCCAGTTCCCTGTCTTCTCGTCTACTTCTAGGGTCGAGGAAGGGTATCGCAGCGAGTCGGCCAGTGTCTGTGTGTCTTCAAAAACCGAAGATTGGTAGCGGTGCAGCGTCTGGTTAGAGTTGTTCTGGTGGATCATGGGACCAGGAGCGGGAGCGTTCAAATTCTTCTCACTCTGGTTGTGCAAGTCAACTCGACTCCTGGAGTAGTCCCCTGACTTCCTCGAACCGTTCGGCACATGAAAGCGCAGATCCACACGAATGACGGCGAAAAGGACAATGACAATGATTTCGGTGACGAAGTTGAAGCAATAAAAGGCTGCCTTGGAAAGGTACCAAGGCATTGAGACCGTTCCGTCTCTTATATCGACTATTGGGGTTGCTGGGACGTAAGCCAAAACACAGCGAAACACCTGCCCGATGGAGAGGATGCAAACTGAGATGAGGAGGATGATGATGTTGTATCTCAGGCGACCGGCACCGAATTTCTCAACCTCAGTGCGTGGAATAAGGAGCGATATGCCGATGAGGATGGTGGGAGCGAAGCAGAAGACAGTGAAGTACGTCTGGGCGACGAGAAATAAATCATGGAAGATGTTGAGCTTCCTCTGGTCAAGCGTAAAAAACTGCCAAATCTGGCTTATTATGAGCATGATCAGAGTCAGGACAAGTAGGACAAGTCCAGCTCTGTGGAAGATGCGGTACGGCGTCGACCATCCAAGACGTGCATGTTGAGCGCGGACGATACGCTGAACGAAGAACCAGTCCACCATATACAAGATGATGGTGCCGGCGTATACGAAGACGTTTGCTGCTATGGCGAGACCGACATTCCTGGGGTAGTTGGCCCATGCTATCCGCAAGGACATAGTAATGATTCGGACCTTGCAGAGACCTGCATGACGTTAGTTAGCATCAACACTCGTGATAGTTGGATGTATAGGGACAGACATACCAAGTATAGCGCCATTGAATATAAACTTATGCCCACGGTTTTTGTTGCTCTTGAAGATCTTGATATGAATTACACCAAAGATGAGATATAGAACAAGGAAAACGACGGCGAGGGGTACATCTGGCACGATGGTAGGTGTTCCACCCAGGCCCGCATTGCGAGGCGCATACGGAGGACCTTCTTGGCCAGAAGCTCCAGACTGAAGGTTGTCAAATCGCTGTAGAAGTGCACGCTCAATACTACTCACCGGAGGACCCTGCGTCCCTGGTTGCGAGGACATGGTTGATGTTCAGATGTGTGAAACGTCGCCCGCAGAAGTTGAGAGGAATCCACGAAGCGCTTCCCTGGCGTGGGGACGCGATGGCGTATATCAGGGACTGGAAACACGAGACTTGCTGCGGCCTAGGCTATAACGTGCATGGCTCAGAGTAAGACTTGTAGCCCTAAATACGGGAGTTAAATGCTGACAGTGTAGTAGCGATTTCCATATTTATCCCCAATTGGATGACTGGTTCTTCCATATGAGAATCCGGCGAATCCCCAGCCGCGCTTAGATGTGGCAGCAGAAGCCGTCACTGGATCGGGGTGCCGATATTTCATTGTTAACGCTTACTCTACCCCTAGTACGTACGCGAGATTGACCCAAAAAGCCAACTTTTGTCTCTACGAAGATCGACGACCAATTTGTCTTTTCTTGTTCGATATCTTCTTTCTCATCTGATTCTGTCCCCCTCGCACAGCATCTTTCTTCGATCAGGAGCACGACCTGCGTGCTGCAGCGTCCAGCTGTGCTCCTACAGCGCGTGTCTGTCCTGACGTGATTGAAGGCTGAGGGTTGTACCGGGTCTCCTCAGTGTTACCCGGAGCTGCATAATGGCTCTTGCTTGACGTTGAGTGGAGGACCCATAGGGTGTCATCGGCGAAAAGGCTGTGAAGGCTCCGACAAATGACGCGTGCATCGGCGTTCGCGAATAGAAGGACCGATACTCGCTTGGTGTTCCCAATGCGGTGGTGCATGTGAATGTTGGACATATAGGTGAGTGTTGGCGTCTTGGGCCGCGAAAACAGGCGAAGTTCATGTTACGTGCGGTATTGGCAGCCGCAGAGTCGGCATTGAAGATGATAATGGTTGTCACGTGGCAAGTCGCTAACTACTACCCGGGATGAAGATTTCCGAAACGGCAAAACTAATCGGAACTTGAAGCTCGAAACATGAGCGTTGCCTGTGGTTTTCACCAATAACGTCAAGCATCGAATACCAACCAATGTGTCCCCAGGCCAAGGGCAATCTCCTCAGTTTCTCAAACACGCTTCGATGCCCCCGAAATCGCAACAACGCGCCGTTAAAGCCGCCGCCAGCTCCGCGAAGAAAGTTAGCTCACCACCACCGCCCTTCACCGCCGCCCCCGCTGAGCTCAACGGCCTGTTGTCCACGTTCGATCCCGACTGCGTCTACGTAACACACGTCGATGTCCATCCTGCGTGGTTTAAACGGCGCATCTTCTTCGTCCCCGTGCTCCTAAACGCTGTCATCGTCCTTCTCCTCGCATGGCGCGCATACACCATCTTCCCCCACTACTGGGCCATCCTCCTGTCGATCATGGGAAACCCTAATGATACGACGATATACTATGCGGGCACATCCTGGGGACTTCTGGTTTGGAAAGTGGTCAAGCGAATGGCAATGTTCATGCTGGACTTTGTGCTATTCCGCATCGTAGGACCATGGCCTTGGTCCTTCTTTGCTGAGCAGCCTGGCAACCCAATAAGCTGGCGCAGGAACACTGGATTTCGGGATGAGGAGATTTATGTACGGGTCAGTAGGGGGTGGGGCGCTAAAGATCTCCTGGGCGAAGCGGAGGGAGCGAGTGGGAAGGCGGGGCAAGAGTCGCCGTTTTTCAAGACGAGGGTTCTGCCGGCTGTGGACAAGACGAGGTTGAGGCAGAAGACTGGATATTTGCTCATGGATGGGGATTTCGATCTCGACTTCTCCGCCATGGTTTCTGCGACGCAGTTTGTGGATCGGAAACATGCCACACTTGATCAGCTGCGGAAGAGCGTATTCGTCTACGTTGGTGATGCGGAGAGCGATGCTGGGTATTGGGCGGTCTGGGACTGTGCAAAGCTCGACGAGGGCTCGGAGACGGAGGCGAGAGACAAGGTCATCAAGTTCAAAGACAAGCTCACGGCCATGGGCAAAGAGAGTTTGTTTTTCAAATGGGTTGAGCTGATTCAGTATGAGAGTAATGCGCCGGGCGGCTTCACGCATGAGAGACAAGTGGAGACGGCGGGGAAAGTGAAGAAGTTGTTCGAGGATCAGGGTGTGGATTTCGAGGAATTTAGCAGGGAGCTGGACGGTATGCCGGCCATATAGGCTGGCCCGTCTAGTGTACGAGTGAAGGCTGGTTAGGATGAGGCACACTCGCGTTTTTGCTCGTGGCGTTCGCAATGATACCCAAGATTCTTCGGGCTTGCTGAATTGCGGATTCGGGTCTTCGGAGATGAGCGTTCTCGGGCCTCGCAAAGCCGACGGCCCCATCTCTTAAGCGATCGCCATCGCCCGTCAACATCTGAGATCCAGCATCAACACGTTCCGCCAGCCTGTCCAAGTTCATTGCACTGAGATCCTATTCACGATGTCCTCTCCAACCAATCCGCCCCAAAGGACGACCTATGCATGCATTCGCTGCGCGGAGCGAAAGGTCAAATGCGATCGACAACGACCCTGCGGCACATGTACGAAACACAACACTGAATGTATATTCAACGCTTCGAAGCCACCACGAAAAAAGCACAATCGCATCAAAGTACAGTTGCTTTCCGATCGTCTCAACCAGTATGAGACTCTCCTGCGGGAGCATGGCATATTGCAATCCGGCACTGCTGAGCTGTACGTTATGTAGCGAAGCCATAGGTGGACCTAGAGTATTCCGCCTCTCCTTCAAGCTTGATTTGAATTTAGGAGCCACGCGTAGTGCTACATGCACACTTGAGACAGCGTTGCTAACTCAGCCGAACTGGTCACAGGCTGACTCTACTGCCAACTTAGCCCCAGTCGACTGAATCCCGCCCCTATGATCGATCCAAATCAGAGGCAGCCGTCACGTCCCCTTTCTCTCGACGCAGAGACGAGCCAGAGTTTTGCGAGTTGTAGCAACACATTTTCGCAAAGTCATGGGCCGGGACAGTTCGAGTTCGTTGAAAAGTAGGTGTATACTCGTCATGTGTAACAGCTGCCTAACATCACTTAAAGTAGCCTCTGGAAAAGAGTGTTTGAAGAAGTAAGCAAGATCCGCTCCCGCTCCCGCCATTGTGTATTTGTGTTTTGTTCGAACGGTTGCTAAAAGTGGGAAAAGGCCCAGGACCCCGGGCATACCCGTGATAGCTCAGAGGCTTCAAGTGACGACGAATCGGACGATGACCAGGGTTTCGTACTCGGAACCCATCATAAGTCCAACAAAAGGCCCCGCCACCCGCCGACAGATATGATCCATCAATTGTGGGAGATCTTCGTTGAAAATGTGGATCCATTGTCCAAGGTTGTACACGTTCCTACATTGAAGCCAGCTTTCCACAAGGCAGTTACCGGCCCAAGGAAAGACATACCACGAAACCTCGAGGCGCTCATGTTCGCCATTTATGGCACGGCTATCATGTCAATGGGACACGACGAGTGTCAACAACGATTTTCCGAGCCTCATCACCATCTTCTATTGAGATATACACGTGCAACTGAAGCAGCGTTGTCAAGAGCTAGATTTATGGGAACTACCAACCTGCCAGTTCTTCAGGCTTTGTGCCTTCACCTCCTTGCGATCCGAGACATCTGCGAACCGCGTGCGCTCTACACATTGACAGGTGTAGCCGTGCGCATCGCCCAAGTTATGGGCCTTGAGCGAGACGGCACGTATTTGGGGCTTTCTCCGTTTGAAACTGAGATTCGACGACGCGTTTGGTGGCAGCTAAAGATACACGACTTCCGCACGGCTGAGCTTTGCGGCCTCGCCAAGTTCCGCGACCTCGATTTGGGTGCCGAGAGGACCAAGTGGCCAACCAACATTGATGACGATCAACTCTATCCCTCCATGACTTCACTGATGCCCGCGGAGAATAAAGCAACTGATGTGCTCTTCGTCGCATTCCGCTGTGAGATGACAGAGTTCGCCTTGGGTCAAGTCACACGGTTCCGAAAGCAAGGTCTCAACGTTAATCAGTGGGACCTTGACGATTCGAGACACCACGATAAAGGCGAGGTAGAAAACGCTGTGAAGGAGCTGCAAGACGTGCTGGAGTTGAAGTATCTTCGCTATTGTGATCCTTCGCAACCGCTACACCTCCTGACAATGCTGGTGGGACGATATGGCATGAATGTGGTAACATTCCTGACACATCATCCGCGGAGTTTGGCCAGCATGGGAAAAGTCTCGGTTTCTGAACGCCAGCTGGTGTGGGATGTCAGTGTGAAGCTTCTCGAGCAACATAACATGGTACAGACTAACGACATGTTGAAATCATTCTCATGGCACGCGCCATATTTCCGGCAGTGGGTAAGCTTTTTCCTAAGACCTTTCTGGTACAAAAGCTGACTCAACGTTCCCAACTACCAGCACGCCTTTATTCATGTGCTCGATACCCTGCGAGCTGATCCGCTCAAGACAGACGCGACTAAAGCCTGGAGGCTCATCACCAGCACATACGACAACACCCCAGCCATGCTTTGGGACATGAAAAAGCCCATTCATGCCGCAATCGGCAATCTCTGCCTGAAGGCATATGCCGCTCATGAAGTCGCGTCTTCCACCAGCAACATGTCTCTTCCCTCAACACCTGACTTTATCATGCAACTACGCCAGTGGCATGAAGATGTAAAGGCAAAGAGACAAGCCCGCAGCGCAAAGAGCAGTCGTCCATTAGAGCCCGCCGTCCAAGACGTAGACCAAAATGTCACGCCCCGTGACCCGTCAGCAATTACCTCCGCCGACGAAGGCATAATGTCACAGCCTCAGGACGCATTCCAGCCCAAGGATAGCAATGGAGGTGATACTTCCTACCTCTTCGACGGCTTCGATTACGGCCAGGTGGGTGATACGGGCATGGAGTTTGACTTGATGATGCCCAATGATTACGGTATGGCAGACAGCAGCCTTGAGCCAATCAACTGGGAGCAATGGGAGACTTGGCTTGCTGAATCGAATGTCATGCGATCTTGACGAGAATATGACGCATCGAAAGGATTGGTGTCTCATTCATGTCTCTGACGAGAGTAGCTACCTCAGTATATATCTCTTCAGCTTAATTAGCAGATCCATTAAAGTATTGGAGTCATGTTATGAAGTCACAATGTTTGTACTCTCAAGTATACTCCAAAAGCATAGTAATATAGCAGTGAAAATAGACGACATTTGATGTGTGGATGGACGGAAGGGGAGGACCGCTCGGTTGGGACCACGATCCCTGCAGCGATCATTTGGTGCACGCTCCTCAGTGAAAGTGTCGACGCGTTCAGCGCGACAACAAATGCACCAAGCCAGTGCGCCTCCGTCTGCAACACGTTGGAAATATACGCTATAGCTACCGATACCGAACTTGATCACGCATCAAATTACTATGCACTTTCACGATCCCATTACTGCACGGCAATGACTACGCGCCAGCCCCTCCAACCGCTTTCCCCGCCGTCGGCCAGCGCCCTCAACACACGAACACGCTACGCACACCTCGCAAGAAGCACCACGCCCAAAGCCGCCAATGGGACCGCCGCCATGGAGGAGCGACGACATGAATATGCAGACGTGCAGGACGGCGCATCGGTCGCATCGGGCGTGAGCTTGAACGAAAACGACGCCGAAGACGAGTTCGAGAAGATCATGATCCAGAATGTGCGCGACGAGCGGCGGCTGCATCAAGCGCTCGGGGGTAAGCCGCAGGCGTTTAGGAAGGCGCGAACCCACCCGCGCGTTGGCTTGACACTCGACAACCTGGAGAGGAACAATGCGGCTGCGGCTGCGAATGCGAATGCGCATGTCACGTTTGAGAGCCCCCCCAGCAGCAGCGAGAGCACGAGAAGCGATCCGGCGATACATGCGCCCGCGAGCTGGGGGAGGAAGAGCAGAAGCAACCGGAACTGGATGCGGGCCATTACGTATGAAGAGCCCATGCACGATGAAGCCGACGCGCAAGAGGCCCATGTCCCGCGCCGCTCCGTTGAAGACAGCCCGCTATCGCACAAGGGCTCCATGTACGGCACACCGCGCAATGACCGGTCGCAGGAGTGGGACCTCACCTTTGAGCTGAACGAAGCCTCGATGATCGCGTCGACGCCCTACATCCCGCGCAACACTGCACTGGACGACATACGGCAGCGCGAAATCGAGGGCCTGAAGGAGCAGGCCGTAGTCACAGCTGCGCGACTGGACAGGGCACGAGAGCGCTCGCCAGAACAGACGCGGCGGCGGGCGTCGTCGTCGTCCACAAGAACAGAAACGGCAGCGAACAGCACAAACACGGTGGAGCAGGCGACGCAGGGGTCCCCATCGCCACAAAAGAGACTGCGCACTAGGACACAGTCGTGGCAGTCGATTGGGAAAGCGCAGCCGGTTACTGGCATCGGCAAGGAAGATTCACCGGTTGCGATGTACAAGAGCGCTGAGAGTCTAGCTGCAGTCGACCGCGAGGTGCTTGTTGCCGCGCAAACAATTCCCCCGAAGCGCATACCCTACCGAAGAGAAGACTCGCAGGATCTTCTGCGTCGGCTGGCGAGAGTATCGAACACACCGAGCCCGGGTCGAGTGGCAGCTTCACGGCCTCAGACAGCACCCCCCGGAGCGCTGAACAGCTCGTCACAGACCATCGCCTCCGATACGGGACCTGTACGACCGGAAAGCATAGGGGAGCCTATGGAGGAGCCGGCTATCCCCGGGGCTATTCCCGACCCTGCAGAATCGAAACCAGAAGCGCAATCAGAGCCACCAGAGCCACCAGAGCCACCAGAACCACCGCAAGTAGCTGACAGGTCATCCGCGCCCGTACCAGAGACGGCAGAGGCCGAAGATGTGGATGCTACGCCAATGCCCGTCGAGCGATCCGTCTTGAACCCGAAAACACCAGTAGTGACTGGTGCTTGGATAGATACACCGGGCCTCCGAACCATTCGAAGACCCATGTCTAGGTCAACATCGCCCTCTCAACCACCCCAGAAGACGAGTCCGCGCAAGAACAAACAGCCCGAGAAACTACCTCTATCCGTCGCAGAAGAAGCACTTGCGGACACCGTTGCCGAGACTGTAGTTGCCGAGACCCTTCGCCCTAAACTCCCCACTTCCGCCTTGCAAGCCCTCGTTCAGGAAGCAAAGTTATTGCGCAGGCGACCGTCTGCAGACTACGGCGATTCTACTATCAACTCACTTGAAGAGCTGATCACTCCGTTAGCCGAAAGTCCAGAACTGGATGAGGGGGATACCCTTCAAGGCCTTCAATTGCCGACCAGCGTCCCCCGCAACGAAGCAGAGCGCCAAAGACAACAGGAGTTGCTGCATCTCCACCGCATGAACGATCGTCTCCGGGCAGCGCGAACAAGCATCCGCGACGCCAGTCGAGGCATGAAGCGTGTAGAGGATCAAGTCGAGCATGTCGAAGAAGGGAAGACGGGCAAGACGACCAAGATAGTATACGGCGGATGTCCCTGTGCGACTGACGGTCATGTTCAGAACTTCTCAATGTGGAAGTGGTGGAAAAGTCTCTTCTGGCAAGAAGGCTTAAAGTCTCTTCGGCAAACTTCCAACAGTCCGTGGAAGATGTGGGGTGGACTCACTGGTCTGAGTATCCTACTGTTGACATTCTTCACTTGGTTCGTAAGTGAGAACATTGCCTGGTATGTGTCTCGTTCGTTTACCTAACCCACGGGTCCCACCTATGTTTCCCAGGCTGCTAGCAGTCTACTAGTGACCACTGTTGGCTGACGATGTGAAATAGTGATATTTATTGTCAGCCCCTATACGCGAGATCATATCCATATCCTTTTGGCGTCAACATGAACGCCCCGCGGTACCCATATGTCCTACCCACCATTGTTTACCGGACTTTTATCAAAGGGTGGTGGTTGCCGTTATATTCCTTCTTTACATGGATCGGCGCGACGGTGTGGAAGTGCTTTTTTGGCTTCGAGGACCGTGTTGCTAGCCATGTGGTAGATTACGCCGCCATGGGAAGTTCAGAAAGTTCAGGCTTCCAGGAGAATTGGCGAAGCAGTAGCGAAGCTGCACAAGTCGTGGAGGACAAGGGCTGGGATGCGAGTATGTTGGACGACGAGATCTTGCCTGGGGCCCGCGCCAGAGCGTAGCCCCCCCGAAAATCTGGAATTGCTTTGTTGTGCCCTCTTTCAGCGCGGAGTTTATTATTGACTAGGGATGTGTATTTGGACGGAGTTGGATACGCCACGATGATTGTATTACTATGATTAGCTTTGTTGGATACTACCTACCTACCTAGCAGCTTATCGTTCGAGCCTGCATTGCGGAGCTGTACGGTACCGTAGTTGATCAAGTTCCGTACACCTCCAAGCAAGAAGCAACCCTGGGATAACACATGTCGCTATTGCACGGGGTTTGCCGTTTGCGTATGGCTTTCTCTCCTACGGTAAGCGACTCTTCCAGTCAGCACACCAGATGGAGATGAAGAGGCGTTTGCTAGCCTGCGGACTTGGCACCTCACCACCTCCTCCGCGCAAACCTATCACGATTACGCAGGCCGGTACTATTCGTCCAGTCTCGCATGTGCAGAACCACGCGATGCGTTCACGAACTTTTTAGATTGCAATGGCTGATGGCGCCCTCCTTGGTCCTGGTTCCCGTTCGTGTCCGCGAACCCCGCCATCATGCGATTGGATGCCGGCCTACCCCTCGCTTCTGGCCCGACCGCCAAATCCGACATAGCGGCACGGACTTCAAACATGTCGCAGCCCCCAAGACATGCCTTTGAAACGCCATGATTGGTTTCAAGCACCGTCGCGCGCCTCCTCGTCCCTCGTTCGAGTCCCGTTCTTCTCCTATTCATAGGCCATGGGCTTGTCGCAGGGATCCACCATGGGGGCTGTTGGAGTGTCTCAGAGCAGAGCGCGAGGGGCTAAAAGTGGTGAGCTCCCCCCTCGAGCATGCAAGGCGAGACATTTGGTAGGCGCAGTGTAACCAGAGTCTTTTATCTTTCGAGCGCTGGACCGCCCACAAAATATTCCTGATAATAATATTTACGCCGCACACCGCATCTACTTTTCCACAAAAAAACCACACAAAAAGATGTTTCTTTCCTCCCTCTCGTTCTTCTCCTTCCTCATCAGCTATGAGTTCTGGAGCAGGACCGGCTTCTTCATCTCCTACGTCCTCACTTTCCTGCTGGTACTGGAAGTCGTGCGTCTAGCCAGCACCGACGCGAACAGGAAGGAAGTGGAAAAAATGCTGGACGCGTACAGTGCCTCGAGGAGCGAGACACCCGTACGACGACGATCAGCAGAAGGCCTGAAGAAAGTCTCGCTCGATACGCTGGAGGAAATGGCGGCAGACAAGCAGGCTCGAACGCGCACACCAAGCCCTGCCGTGGCGAGGACGTCGGAGTCGGAACGTGCGCTCGTCAAAGAAGAGAAGAGACGGAGACGAGCTATTTCGACATCGCAGCACATCGCATCAGCGCCAGCACCTACCCAACCCCAACCCCAGACCCAAACGCCACCCCGTCGTCTGAGAAAACGAAGCGACACCCTCAACTCAACCAGCAGCGCCGAGTCCAAGGCAGCGTCGATAAGAAGGCGCCGCGAAGCCTCTCCCTCGGAATCCAAGGCTTCGTCCCGACATGCGAGCCCGACGCCCAGAAGTCGCAGCCACGAGACCAAAGTTTTAGGAACTTCATTGGGCAAGATGCTTCGGAGCAAGGCATGAACGATGATGCCGTGGTGGTGGCGATAAGACTATGACTATGACGAAGACACGATGGTGGAGGCGAGCAAGCTGATGCGGATGCACAAAGCCTTTTTTTCCAAGTCCCTCGGTTGGAATGGGAAAAAAGGCAGCATTGCACTCGACGGCTACGGAATCTCAAATGCCATACCGCTCTGATGGACGGTGCGATAGGGAGCATATGAGATATGAGCCTCGTCTTACCACTCCAGAGGCTTTACAAGCCGCAAGGGGGGCACATTGAGGAACCTGCCAGCCTTACCAGTTGGTGAGCACGCGAACCCAGTGTCGACAGCACCTTGCACTCGAGGACCTAGCCCCGGTTCATGCTAAGTAACGCTAGGAGCACAAAGACGTTGGACGGAGCGAGCATTGGGTAACTCAGTCAGAACTTGAGGTGTAGACTGCCCATGGAAATGTATAAGACTATATTCATTATTTCGTACACCCGATCCTCGAATCTGAACGTAACAACCCATGTGGAAGGCGGATAATAAGACTTTGGCCTTTCTCCAACAACTATGGTTCTCTCTCTCTCTCTTCAATCGATTCCCTAGACCAGCCCAAAAAAATGTCCAACCTCTATACTTCCTGGACACCGAAACTAGCCTTCGTTTTTTGTGGGCAGTTTATCACGACCAGCTCTGTAATTTTTTCTGTCTTTTTTCTGCCTTTTTTCTGCCTTTTTTTTTGTTTTTGTGAGCTTGGAGGCTCGAACTTTGAACACATTAGCTCGTCATTTTTTTTCTTATATAGAGAATCTGACCGCCATCCCGTTTACCGAGGTGGGATGGATTGATGGGAGATTTGAGAATTAATTTGTTTATGTGTGTATGTATAATAACTAACTATGTTTTTTAACAAATAACGTTAAATAAATTTGGTTTGGTAAGCCAGGATGTCAGGGATACATGAAATGTATGAATGAGCTAGAGACAGACAGACACGCACCGATATTCTCATTCAATTGTACATATGCGCAGCGAGCCATCAAATCATGGGTCCTGATCATCAAGGGCCTTCAACCGCCTCCTCACCATCTCCAGATCGGTATTCCCTTGCTCATCCCTCCACGCACACAACGCCTCTTCGCGCATCACCCGTCTCGGCGCCCTCTTGCCCGTAAACAGCTCGAATTGCGCAAAAGCTTGCTCGGGCAAGAAGTCTAGTCCGTCCATGTATGTCCACAGCTTCGTCGACGCGTCACGTACTTGCTGCATTAGTGGTGTGTTGAGGGTCTTGTACGCAGTCTCCATCACGACGCCGCCGGTGGGGCTCTGCATCCACTGCTGGGGTAGGGTGAAGTGTGCGGCGGGAGTGTCGTCTATTGGATCTGTGGGGATACACGAGAGTATCATGGTGGGTTGGCGGAGGTGCTGGGGCCAGGGCTCGTCGCGGGATTTCAAGATCGTGAAATTGGGCGTAACTTGCAGCCTGACTGGTAATCCAACTGCGACCCCTGTTGACGACGTGGTAAGACGTGCAAAGTGTGCTACGATGCTCTCGGCTCTCTCCCACGTCCTGTTGAAGACGGCAATATTGTTCACGCCCAACTGCAACAAAGCGTAGACGGCCGCCCGAGCCATACCACCCGCTCCAACGACAAGACCACAGGATGTGGGTTGTACTGCGTTCGCGGGAGACAGCCCTCTCCGCACACAGGATCGGATGCCGATCCACTCTGTATTATCTCCATAGAGAGCTTGAATGGGGCCCGACTGGTTGCGCTCTTGGAAAAGTTCGAGGTCGCTTGGAACGCTTCCATCGTCGTTTAGATGGCGCACGGGTATCAAAGTGTTTACTGCACCAATAGCCCGTGCATGCCGGCTCAATGAGTCAGCAAGCGCTATAACCTCCATCTTGAAAGGCTGGATAACAATAGAACCACCAAAGCTCGGTTTGCGCACAAGCTCCTTGAGGCTATTCAAAGAAGCGCTCTGGATAGGGATGAATTCGTGAGGCATACCGCACGATGTGTACGCAGCATTATGCATCGCTGGTGAAACGCTGTATTCCAAGCGTGCACCAATGATGTACATTTGCATCGGGTCAAACGTACACGAGGTGTAAAGGGCCTGTGTGACTTCTTTGGCGGTGATCCAGGAGTCGCGGGGGTATTGCGGCGTCGACGCCAAAGCATTAGGGTTGTCTCTAGTAGATGCTGCAACAACAGGCGTAAGGTGCTGATTGAAACACACAGAACGACGGCCAGCTCGTCCGGTGTTGTAGCAGATCAGAGGGACCCTGGCGTTGTTCCTTGCCAGGTTGGAGCAAAAGCTGCGGACTGAGATATCGTCATCAACGGACTCGGCTGGTCGAGTAAATCGAACAACGGAGCAGCCAAGACGCACGGCATTTTCATAATGAGTAATCCAGACAGTATCTTCCCACAGCTTATCAACGTGGAGATGCCCTATTATTTTGGTTGATCCTCGAGAAGCAATCACTTCTGCTAGCACAGCAGGCTCTAGGGACAGGTCGACGGTCGCGTACTCAGGTGCCAGTCTGAGTCCATACCACACATGCTCGAGGTAAAGCAACCGGCTTCCATCCGTCGTAGATGTGGGAAGCACATGATAGATGATGGGAACGACGGTGCTTCTTCGTACTTTGGACATGCAACTGCTGATGTCATCCATGAGATCGGCCGCCGGACGTTGTTGGCTCAGGTCAAGGACTACTTCAAAAGCGTCAGACCCAGCTTCCAGATTTTGAATATCGACACTTTCAGCCAGTAGGTCTTCCAAAGGTACTTGGACGGCACATGTGTATCTTCGAAGCTCGGTCGCTACGTCTGAGAGCGGATATCCGGGCTCCAATGGCGGAATCAAGGTACTTGTCGGATCATCAGAATCCTCGGGCGACGTAATAAGTGATAGGAATTTAAGGAACGTCCGTTGCGCCCGTTTTAACGTGAGAAATGCTGGAGCCACGGGCCAGTCACCAGAGCCGTCTGTGTCTGTGACTTTGATTTCAGATATATTGAAAAACTCGTAATTGGAGCAGCGTCGGAGCACGGGCGCAGTGAAGGCTAGCATATCTTTGAGTCTCCGCATATCCGGGCCTCCCAAGTAGCAGTGCAGATTGGAAAGATCGCGAAGCACGTGGACGACTGGATGCGTTCCAGTAAATTCCTGTAGCACTGCTTGTCCATTCCTCTCCAAGGAGGCACCGTTGCAGACGATTATCGCACCCTTGTCGTGTACGCGTAAAGCAGTCCGTAACAATTCTTCTTGGCGCAAATTATAGTTAGCAGCGCCGAACTGCTTGCGATATCTGATAGTGGAGAAACCTGTTGTCTCCTGAAACACGTCGTCAATATCTACCACGCGTCTTCGGCATGCCATTGACGCAATGACAGCCAAAGTAGACTTGCCGGTGCCCGGCATGCCAAGGAGGACTATAGAGGCATCTGTCTTGAACGCGCGACGAGAGTGGATCGATGGAGGCGCGGGAGTGGGCGTGTTGCGAGCGGTCGAACAGGTACTCGGGGTCGTTGAGGCTTTTGCTCGTCAGCGTGCGGTTGATTGAACAGCCGATGCTCGCCTTACGGATGCCATCTACGTTGATGTTGCGCCTTTGATGGGAGTCTATAGATGCCGAAATGACAGATTCTCGTGATATTGAGTGTCGGGTGGCCTGGTGGAGGTTGTCGTTATCTTCATCGTGCTCGCCAATGGACGCAAATGGGCGCTTCCTTCCATTTGCCGTTGGAGCCATAGCGGAGGTCTTGGATAGACGCAGAAAGAAAACGGAAGAAAGTTCGCAATCTCAAAGGCTCTCTGGCTATACTACTGCTGAGTATGTGAGGTGGTATGCGTTTATGCGGAGCCGACCACAGAACTGTAGGGGTTCATAACATATGGTTGTCGCAAAGACAGTTGGCCTGAGGTCAACCTGGCGAACACGGAAAAACATTGGAAGAATGTCGATGGTCGATATTACGCAGCGTCATCTTACGGTGCATGAAATGTCGGTGGGGGTGATGGGGTGATGGGATAGGGATACTGTACCGGTACCAACGGTAAGCAGGAGTCGCGTGTGTCGCAAGTGCCGGAAAAGCTTTCTTCCCCCTCATTTCCCCGACAACATGCGTACACGACCTGTTCACTCCATCATTACCAGCAATACAATTCGGTATCGAGAGTAAATAATCACATCCCAATGTCACTTTCCCATTCCAGGCGCTCGTGAGTCTCAGGTTGAGGATGACGGCTTAAGCTGTGAGTTTGCTTCCGTCGCCGAGGGGGGTCGATCACGAGCTCACAGCAACACAGCATGGCACATACGCATGATATGCAGAGTTCGGACCATTTAAGTATTTGCATCTTGTTTCGAATTTTTACCTGCAGTCTACCTTGCACGTACATGACACCAGGCTCATGCCTACGCAAAGTCACGCAAAGCGCCGTTCTGCAGCCCACCCAGAAGAGAAACCCGTTAAACGTACCAGAGTCTCAAGAGCCTGCGATCAATGTCGTGTTGCACGCGAGAGATGTGATGGGCTACAACCTACCTGCTCTACGTGTTCTGGGACCACGAGAAGGTGTTCGTATACGGCGAACCCCAAGAGACGAGGCATCCAACCAGGCTATATCCGCACTCTAGAACTAGCGCTCGCGTGGCTGTTCCAGCAGAATACTGAAAATGAGACTTCTCTCAACGAGGAGCTGGCACGCGACGGCCCATCTTCGCTGCTTTTAAGTCGCAACTCGAAAGAGTCGAACAAACTGCACAGGCGGTGGCGTAAAGCACAGTTCTACGTAGAAGTTGACAAGCAGCTCTCTGGAGGGGAACCTTCAAGACATGAACAAATCGAGTCGACCTCTCCCCACAGCAGTGATGAGGTTTCGGATGTGGAAGCGCCGTCCATCACAAACGTTACCCGCAACCAGGATCGCCAACAAGATAAGGAACCTGATATTGGATCGTCAGGTGCTAAACAGGTCCTAGCGGTGCCAGAAGGATGCACTTCGAGGTCTCACATGTCAACGCCAATGCCGCCAGATAGTTGGAAACTCTTCGAGATCTATTTTACCAACACGCAACCCTGGCTTCCAATTTGCGAGAAGCATGATGTCCTGAAGTTGGCCTACTCCTACCCACTGCAGAAGCTCCCCATTGCTGTTGAGCAACCCGACTCTGGAGCACATGCCGAACTGTGGAGTATCTTGGCGGTGGCCTCGTTGTATGATTCAAGCACAAACTGCAGTGCTCCACCAGACAAATCATCAACAAGGCCAACCAAGCTATACGAGACCGCAAAGTCTATGGTGCCTAGCGAGATCGGCCACTTTGAAATCGGACACATTAAAGCACTCCTCAATTTAGCGGTGTTCAATATGGCACAGTCGTTGACGGGAGCAGCTTGGTTGCTCGTTGGCTGCGCAGCGAGGGTGCTTGAAATCATGGATCAACAAACGCTTTTGGCTAATCCCAGACATAAGCATGTCTACTCCGGCTGTTTCATACTGGACGGCATGCTTGCTCTACAACTCAACCGACGCCCGCATTTGCTGAAAAGCGACTTGGAGCACATTGAAGCAATTGATGAAGATAGCCTAGAGGAATGGCAACCATGGTCTGGCTTTGATAATTCATTGCACGAAGGTACAAGGAGTCCGCTACTATCTCTCAGCACCTTCAACAATCTCGTCGAGCTTGTGGACATTCTACTCAGCCTTGGGCAGCCACCAATGTTATCTTACAGAAAAGATATTGCCGAACGTCTTGAAAGGTGGAAAGCCTCCTTGCCTGCGAAGCTTGGTCATTTGCATTTCAACTCTGCATTCGCATTCTTCACTCCGCCAGCGGCTCTACTGCATGTTACGTATCACTGCTCCTGGTTTGCTGCCAATCCTTCGGACTCAAGTCTCAGCCCGCTACTGGAGGTTTTAGAGCAGTGCCAGATGCAGCTGGGGCTCCAGCGCCTACCACCGACAATAAAATGTCTAATCGAAGTTGTCGATAGACTTACTATTCATCTTGTTCTGGATGACTCAGCTCGGACCCGCCTTCAAATGCTGCGGACTGGCATTATGGGTGCATGGCCTCGACCCATTGTGCAAGGCGGGCCGCAAATACCGGATACTTCCGTCGTGCCATACCGAGGCCATACGACCAGCGTGCAAACGCCGACCCCAGATTCGGTACAATCCATCTTCCCCAACCCACAACCCGTAGATCAACTAGCGGCGCTTCCTCTGGCAACCATTTTGCCTGCACCGCACTTGAGCACCGGATCACTACTCAGGCCGCCTAGTCCACGACAAACAGACCCACGCTTCCCTGAAGCCACAAGCGAATTCGAGAACTTTTTCGACGAATTGGCGTCACTAGACAGCGCAACTAGACCGGACAACCAACCACAGTTCATGCAGAACTTGGGATTCGGGCCTGAGGCGAGCATGGCCGATTTGTTTAGCGAATATGTACCTATGAAATCGTCGGCTTTTTTGGCACATGACAGCACGGCCCCTGTCGGTTTCGATCAGTATAGTTTTTATACTTCGGGCTGACGGATATGGATATTGTACACGCACATGGGTCAGTCACTTGGTACCTTGAACCTTCCACCGCCTTCATTTCGCTGAGTCTCCCGTCGATACTCATCTCCCAACCCTGGCACGCCCAATCACAAATGAACGAGGAATGCCACTCAATCGCCCTAGGCAGAGGATATTCGGTATACTATACCCAGCGCTGGAGGACTTCCCAATCACAGAACGTCACCACCTAGAGGGGCATCTCAGCAACGCCTTGGGGAACCAGACACGTAGACCTATCACCAAAAGATAGCATTTGCAGCTTACTGGAGGCTCGAGTGGACTTCTCATACTGCTATCCGGGCAATGAAGATCGAAGAAGAGACAGTGCAATGCGAATCTATTATGTTAAGCTAGGCTCAAAGCCGAGTCATCTTAGTACGCTTGGGACATCTCCAACCTGATCGGTATATCATGGAATATAGCGATTCCCATGCGGCACAACCAGGATGATGGCTACGCCAGCTTCAGTATGAGGAAATCGTACTTCCCAAACAGGATGGCGTATTGGCCAGCTTTGTGCAAGGGCTGCCTGGACAGGGAGCTCGTGAAAGATGGCTACTCCGAAGTCCGTACATAGACGCACGATTGGGCAACACTTGTATTGTTAGTATGGAGGCTGGGGAGGTATGCTTGCGAGCTAGTGGGGGCTTCGCAATGTGGCACAGTCCGCGATGCCTAGGCAAAATGACGCAGGCCCGCAGGGTCGTCTGGTTTCGCGCCGTTCTTTAGCCGCCACTCTAGTCCAAAGGAAGCTACGATCAGGATGTGCACTTGTTCCTGAGCCTACCATCGGTGATAGTCGAAGCTCGATGCTCAGGGAAACTCTTGCAGGGATTTGTACAAACGAATACGGGGTCGCTTACCTACACAGAAGAGGAGGTACGGAGTATCAGTATCAGAATGCGCCTGGTTGCATTATTCCGGTCAGGCTGAGAAATTGATTTGTAAGACGCATTCCCCTTTGATGTTTGAGTCACGTTTGCGGAATGCATTTTGGACGTTAACTGAAGAGATCGTCACCACAAAACAACGGGTTCTCGTTCAAGATGCAACATCGATTCGTGCCGGGTGGAAGGACCCATCTGCGCGGTCATGTCTTAGTAACATGTTTCGCCTTTCAAGGCCTCGATCTGCTGCAGCAATGCTCGATGCACGCATCGTATGCCCAAGAAATGCGAGCGTTTGTACGCGTCGCGGGCCTGGAGGCCAGCCTAATCCGGTGATGGTGTCGTCTGCCAAGCGGGTAGCTCCTCTTACCCCACACAATTCGGATCAGCCGGCGCCGGGACTAAACCTGCCGTATTCACCTCAGCCCTTTGTCCCAAACAATACACGATTGAGTCAATTGCAATCTGTAGCCGAACAGCCGTATGAAACGCGGCATATAGGTACCAACACCGCGAACAGTAAGAGGAGGATGAGGACATGACCTCACGATCAGAGCTGCCTCAACGATCCTGTGCCGTGCCACACAAGACAACGTGCCGTGAAGGCTAGCCGCTTGAATCACGCCACGATATTCGCGTCCCCAGCTACAGCCTACAGCTGTGTAAGCGCTCCACTTGTTGGTGCTCTTGGTAGAGCTTCGCACTTGGATGGCCGTGCCACAAGTGTATGTGTCATTGGTCGATCGCATGTTGTGGAGGAGACTGGCCGGTGGAATTGGGCCGAGATGTCTTGGGAGAGCATGGCAACAGTGAGCACCGATGGGAGAATGTGTTTGGGGCTATGTTGCTATGGCGGTACTTATTGCCCAACTCCCCCTCTTTGTGCACCCCAACCCTTTCCGCCCTCTTTCAACCTCACACCCACTGTCAATCATTCTCAATTGGCGTGAGCATCCATCATGCTCAAACAACTTTCCCTCTTCGCTCTCGCAGGCCTCGCCTTTGCGCAGCAAGACGATGTTCCTGATCTTGCTACCGCCCTGGAATCGACGGATGAGCTCTCAACCTTGCAAGGAGTGATTCCCGCGTCCGTTCTCGAGTCCCTGAGCGGCCTTTCAGACATTACTATCCTAGCACCTTCCAACGACGCCTTCGGAGAAGTTGACGAAGAGACATTGTCAGGTCTTGCCGCGAACGAAGGTCTCCTTACTGCCCTGCTGCAGTACCATGTCCTCAACGGCACTTACCTCTCTGGCGACATCTCCAGCTCGAGTGCCTTCGTGCCGACTTCCCTGACGAACGAGATGTTCACCAACGTTACAGGAGGTCAGGTTGTTGAGGCACTCATGATGGACGACCAGGTTATGTTTTACACTGGCCTCATCGCGAATTCGACTGTCACTACAGCTGTATGTATCTAGAGCCGATTCTTTTCTCCATGTCACTAACGATTCATAGGACGTAAACTTCACCGGCGGAGTCATCCATATCATCGACCGTCTGCTGGTCATCCCTGAGATCACTGCAAACACGCTCACCGCCGCCAATCTCACCTCGCTCCGCGGCGCGATCAATGCAACCGACCTATTCGACACGGTAAACAACACTCCGGATATCACCATTTTCGCGCCTACCAACGTGGCGTTTCAAAACATTGGCTCTGCGCTTGAAGAGCTTACCCCCGAGGAGATCACCGATATCCTAACCTACCATGTCGTAGTAGGGGAAGACGGTGGTGTGGGATATTCGTCCACCTTGGAAAACGGGACTACTCTGGTTACTGCCAACGGCGAAGAACTCACTATCACCATCGGTGACGGAGGCATCTTCGTCAACAACGCGCGTGTCGTCGCTTCCGATGTCCTGATTGCGAACGGTGTGGTCCACGTTATTGACCAGGTACTCAACCCCTCCAACATGACCATCGCCGACCCCAGCTCGTTAGAGGGCGAGCCTGCATTTGAAGACGCCACTCCTGCGTCTGAGCCTCCTTACACATCGGGCCAGCCTACGGCTACTACCACCATTGGTCAGGACGCGACCCAGGCTGCCGACCCGACCGCTGATAGCACTTCAATGCCTACCGGTGCTGCTGCGACGGGTGCTGTTGGTATGGGTGCGCTGTTTGGCGCCGCTGCTGTCTACCTCCTTTAAGCGTGGAACATGGGACACGGTAAAAGTGCACGTCATTGACACACTTGTTTTGCTGGAGCGCAGATTTTCTCTATATTACGATCGTTGTGCAGTAATATAATATGTTTGGCTGCTGTTTCCTACCGCTCTAGTATTCCAAAGTCAGTTCAGGGTGCTTGGTGGTGGTGTGTTTTGCAGGGGTTCGACTCGTAGCGCCCCTGTTGCCATGCAGGTTCGTGACGTCATAGACTTATCCCCGCTCCTTGCCAACCGCGCCATGAGCGCTTAAAGCCACGGCATTATTTAGTAGACTGGCACCTGGTACGCTAATCATCCATCTTCTCTTGGCGATGCCATCGACTGCTACCGCATGTGCAAATTGTTATTATTACTAAAAGCCAACTATATCCCTTCTACCCCTCCTTTTACCCCCCACCGCCCTGCCATCCCGTAAAGCAGACCAGACCACCATAGCAGCTGCACAGCCGCTACCCAGCAACAAACAAATACAGCTACGTTGACGTGGCATGCCACAGAACGGATACCCGCATCTACTTGCTATCTAGAGTACAGAACTACGCAACGGCCCCGGAAATCCTTGCGGCTTCGAATGGTGTATGTAACACAGCTATTCACAGCACTCTGTTGTGCAAACCAACGTGAGACGCCTTCGAGAAGGATGCTCAGCCTTGGGTGGGAAAACGTGAATGATCCTTTTGGGCACGGTTATATCGGCGATCCCGAAGAGCCAGACCCAACCTTTCGGCCCCTTGTTGAAGACCTTTTCAAGATAGTCTTATCTCCTCAACTCGATGTTTTGCACGTCTTCCCATTGGAAAAGCGCGACGGATAGCTGATCTTCAGCTCTCCACGGCAGTGGACACAGACAACATGCAGTTTCCTGGGCACTGAACCTAGTCACCCCGAAGTCC
Organism: Decorospora gaudefroyi; assembly: GCA_010015605.1. NCBI lineage: Eukaryota > Fungi > Ascomycota > Dothideomycetes > Pleosporales > Pleosporaceae > Decorospora > Decorospora gaudefroyi. Next base: position 134,046 of record ML975276.1, read on the forward strand.
GAGCTTTCGATTGGCGAGAGGTTCCAATGATCAATGACTGGACCGGCCGCCAGGTGGCGCAGCCGCTCCCGCTCAATTCGTCGCCATGGGATACTCGTACGACGTACGGCATGGCATCCACGCAACGCTCGTACACAGTACACCACTCCAAGCTTTGTGCTACGAAAAACTTACCACATGGTTCCTCAATCATACTACACACAACTCCAGCAGCACATGGAAACGTCCCCAGGCTACCATATGGACCGGTAGTGTATTGCTTCCACTAGGCATCCGTCGCCGGCATCCGCGCGTTCGGTGGCGTTAAACCACCGCCCTGATAGCTCACGATTGCCAATCTCCACCAATATCGGACAACAGCCGATGATTTGGCCCTGTCAGAACATATTCCCCGATTAGAGCCCATCGTGGCGTCTATACGTTTTCGTGATTGAACCGCACAGTTGATCCGCTCTGGTTTCGTCATCGCGGTGTATGTATTCCATTAGAACAGGGGAGTTGTGGTCTCCGTGACCACATGTTAATGTTTGATGGAGACAGTGCTAGCCTTATTCTTGGCGTTCGTTGTACGAGATGTATGGCCAGCTGCAAGATAGGTCCTGGCGCTCAGACATCGAGCATTGTCTACATAGACTTGTGTCGCGCTGTTTCCGGGCGACGGGTGCGACATCAACAGCTGGGCATCTCACCGGTCCTCCACATCTCAATATATCATTACAGCCTCAACCAATAATCGAAGATGATGTTACGCCTGTCGAGATCCGCGAGAGACACTTCGGACAAGCACGCTGACTTGTAAGTCTCATTGAGTCATTAGGGCTTTAGCCTTTTAGTCATTCATTACTTTTGCTCGTTTCGGTTGTGCTTTGTTAGAAATGTTTGATACTCTTTTGTCAATGATATTAATGAATAATCTTATTGACTGTTGCTTAGACATGAGCGATCACAACCTCGAATGATAGATGGACTGAGGGGCCAATCTTCAACTGCTCCCAGATCAGTAGTAATGCCGCAGGCAGCTACACGGACCAATAAATCTTCAGTGAACACCGACTCTTCTATGGCGCGTTCCCCAAAAAACACTACATTTAGTGACTTGGCCGTTCCGCGCTCAACGAAGACCCCGTGGGAGCTCGAACGATCCAAGAAGATCTCGTCATGGAGGCGGCGGAAACCTGTCTATGTGTTCCCCGCACACATTTTCAAGGACTTGCCCAGAGAAGTCTATGATTGCATCGTTGCGCAGCTGGAGCAGATTCATCTTGGACTCGACCAAGCTTGCCCGTCATGCTATCTCAGAGACCTTCGCAGCCTCTCGTTGACGAGTCGCACGTGGGACAAGGCTGCGAGCGCAGCAATGTAAGTACTTCACAGTGTAGTATGTCGTATAGGCTGGAGCGCGCAGTCTCTAACGTATTCGATAGGTACCGGGACGTTTGGGTTCTCACCAACGAAGAGCACGGAAAGCTTCCCAAGTCCAAGATCGGAGGAACGAGTAGACTCAAGTTACTACGAAGGACGCTTCGGGGGAACTCTGGAATAGCTCGACGGGTCCGGGAATTGCATCTGTCCGACTTCCAGACGCTCTACCAACATGCTACTATTGAGCGAGGAGAGATTGCGAACCTCATAGCGTCCTTAGTGATGGCGTGTCCACTTTTGGAACGTCTGGTTGGTTTTCATATCCCGTTTTCGCATGCATTCGATCGACTATCGCACGCAATATCGACGAGGTCAAACCTGAAGGAGCGAGCGTGGATCCTCGCGGAAGAGGACGGAGACTCCGAGGACGAAGACGGATTTGGGCTGAACGGGCATTACGTTGCTGCATGCGATCCGACCGAACGCTTTCTCGACTTCAACTCTAATCATGCGGCTCTCTCTTCTCTAATATTGCACCAGGAGCCAGGCCGGTCTTATACACCGCTCAAATTTCGTGCAGTCGTTGGTTCTTTCCGTCATTTCCCCAACCTACGCCATCTCTCGATTTCCGGGCTTGTGGCCGCCTCGTTCACCAACCTGACTTTCAAGGCGATACCAGCAAAGCTACTGTCTCTACGTCTGGAGAAATTGCCTGGTGTTACGGAGAGTGGCATTCGTCGCTTTGTCACCTCACAATTAGCAGTATCGATCGAAAAACTGGCGCTCATCGATATGGAGATTAGCAGCTTACACGCAATATCGGAAATACTATCAGCTCACCTCACCAATCTAAAAGACTTCTCCTTCGCCCAGGAGAGAGCGCCCACGCTGTTAGGAAGAAACTCCGTACCCGATTTCTACTCGGCGTCATTGCGGTATATCCACTGGGAGCTCTATTCAGAAGCTAGTCCATTACCCGCATTTCCTCCATCCTCAAGTATAGATCTCCCTGAGTCGGCATCCCTCCCCTTTACTAGTCCGGAGCCGATTTGCTGCCTTGCTACCTCGCTCCTTGCAGCGAGCATCAGAGACAACGCCTTCCCGTCTCTGCGCCGCATCCGTATTCCATATGATCCACAAGGTGTAATCCAATCGCTTTGCAAACCGCTCGCCACAGCGCTGCTGCCCCATGACACATCAAAGTTCGCAACCGCACCACGCATATCCACACTGACCGGGTTCTCGATGATGCTCGATGAGCATATACCACTCTCGCCCAACGAACACACTTTCTCCTCCGCCTATACTGTAACCTTGCCTTCCCGCGTAGACGCTGTCCTCGGATCCCCGACGTTCGCGCCCAGTCTGTATCCGCGTTCGCCGCTTCCGCCAATCCGATCCCGTCTCGCAGCACAAGCCCGCATTCTCGCGGCCAGAAGAAATGCCGCCATGGCCGTCCGCGTCTTCGATCCAGAAGGCAAGGTCCGGCTCGACAAGGCCATCGGAGGCTACGTCGGGCTTGTGGGCAGTAAAATTACGTATGACTTGAAGGCTGACGGCGGCAGTTCATCGGAGCGCAGCTCGTGGATCACAGGCATCGAGGACCTCGTTGGCGACAGGGACACCGAAGGCGCGGATGGGGAGCCTAGACATATGCGGGGGAGCTGTGGACATGTAGTTGGTGTGCGAGTGGGCAAGAACGTTGTGCGGGTGGAGGAAATGTTTTGAGTGTGTTGTTTCCGTCACGATCGGAGGTTCTGCAGATGGCTTTCGTATAGACATATTGTTTCTCTCGTTTTATTGTCGGTCCTTCTTTAGAATATCTTTCTCTCTACCTAGTTTCACAGGATAACCCCCCTGAAAATTTAGAGCTCATAGTGTCTAGTTAAAGTCGAGGACCACGCTCTTCTCCTTATTTTTTGGCCGAGGTGGTGCTGAGGAGCCGGCAACTTTAGGATATACGCCCACTAACTTACAGCGGAGATGAGGGATTGGCTTGTTTCAATGATAAATGTTTCCTAAGCGCAATACGAAGCTGTTGAGGGAGGGAGATAGTGTGGAGGGATAAATTCAGCGGCTTGAGGAAGATGCGGAGATTGTACGTCGCCATGGATTGGGGCTTTGCCAACGTGTGCATCAGCAGCTGATGAAAGAAGCTGCTAGGCTTAGGTAGCGGGGTGGGAAGAAGATCGACCGTTGGGTAAGTTGTAACATCTTCTACAGCAAGATCCGGTGGAAGTTGAGATCACAGACATGACATGGTGGTCGTGTTGCTTAAGCGCAGCTAGATAACTAGTTTGAAACAATACAAACCATCGAGACAGATATTATGACTTGTATTCAGTAGAGAAAGACAACTCCTTTGAGTGAGGGCGGAGGTATTCACGGTATTGTTAGAATATTCCTTCTACCTACGATAATACGACGTCAAAAGTTACGCGGACTTCCACTTACATACGTCGTCAATGTATTGCAGCACCTGGTGGGTTCTCCACATAATACCCATAACATGTCTCTAGACAAGTTAGATTCAGGAGAAAATATAGATATTCCCAATTTCCCACAGAATTGAACTCCAGAGGGAGGTCGTCTCTCGAGCTAGAACAAAATAGGGCAGTGGTACGAACATCACGATGTTAATGTGATAGGGAGGCGGAATGAATGTGCGGTAGCAGGAACTCACTAGGCCTGATGCCTGCTTCCGCGGGGCCTTCCTAGGCATGTGATCAAAGGCTTGGCGCACCCAGATTCTCAACCATCCACCATCGCCCAAGACGGTTCGTTCGAAAACGAAAACCTACACCGGTTGCCATTTTTATCGGTCCTCCTCTCCATTGTAGGCGCCACCGACTTACAAGCCTCGCCGGAAGCCCACTGCAGCGCCTGCATCGGCGCCGCGCACTCGTCCAGTCAGGATCAATAATCCCCTCGCCCTGCAGGTTCTAAACCGGGATAGCGTCCGCGAGTGGTGAATTTCTTAGCGGAATGCAAATGCTCCCCGATTGCCGCACCCACACGCTTATTCCGGTGATCTTGGTATCACGACGTGGATACAGCATGTTATTCCCGCAAATTAGGAAACTTGAATATATAGGCGGCCTGGCCCAGCCTCGGACTGTGCTCGAATAGTAATACATGCCCAGGTTGCATTTGTCGTTCGGCTCAAAGTAGGTTACAAGGCAAACCAAACTATTCTTTACTCTCTAACTCGCATCCTAGATTACAATTCTCGCTCTACGCCGTTGAACCTGCGGTCTTATAACCTCTACGCACTATTTTCCGAAACGACAGCCCTGCGCGAAATCCAATCTCCCAAGATAACTCGTGTATATTCCGAATACTACGAAGATATGCCAACCCGGTCAAACGATTACCAAACATCTTAAACTAAACTCCAATAACTGAACGACAACGGATCGAACTAGGCGGTTTTCTATGCCACCGGTTTGACTGGAATGTGGCCTTCCAGTTGTGGCATGATATCAAGAATTTTCGGGTCGATTGTCCAATTATTCAGGTCGGCAACTGTGCTTTCAAAGAGGGGTGACATGTGTGAGCAGCCTGCTTCGATATCCCAGTAATGGCACGCATCGTCCGCGTATGGCCATGCTATGCCAATCAGGCCGATTAGATGTCCAACTGGATACTCCTGGGGATGGTGATAGAGCAAGTGGCGGACCTGGGGCCTATGAAGATGTCAGTATTGTGCTAATCTAAGAAGTGAAATCGGAGGCATACCATGGAACTAGGTCGATGAGCATATCATATGGCGATGTCTCTTGCTTTCCCATTGGCATTAACCATTCCGGGCTCGCATTCATGTTCTCAACACTCGGCCATATGAGATACTGAAAGGGAATTAGGGACGTCCAAACGCTATCGTAAGCACACTACTTACCCGCATCAATTTTGTCAGGAGCCAGGTCGACGCAAGTCTAACAGGCAGAGGTGTCGCCGGAAGCAGCTTATTCACTGTCCGTGAACACCACGTCGAAACGGGTTGCGCATCCTGCGGATCGATGAAACCCAGCAACAGGGTGTCCACGTCAATTTCGGACCTTCCGAATATCTGCACCTCGCTGTACCCACTTCTCAGCAAGTTCCCCTTCGTCCTCCGGTAAAATACGCAATCGAACCCGAATTTCTGAAGAGAATTGGTCGCGGCTTCAAGTCCTAAAGGGGACGGGTTCACTGGAGCCACTCCATCGACCAAGTTGTCATTCGAATAGCTCAATGCGGACGATTGACTTTGTTCTCGACTGAGATCTGTCAGCATGTCACTCTAGTCTGCTACAGGTTCAAAGTACCTTTCTTCACGAGAAGAGCTGCTGTAAGATACAGGCCCCATGTTGTGCGCGGCATTGGCAAACTGCTCGCTGCTCGGAGTACCAAACGATTCCCCAGCGGGAAGCCCTGGTGTCGGTCCTAGAGAATCGGAGCCTCCCGTCGGATGGGGCTCACATGGTCCAGCCAAGTTCACCGAAAGGGCTTTCTTGACCTCATCAGCTGAATGATGCGCAAATCCATTTTTTTCAAGCTCGGATGCCCAACTTGCTGCCGATGCACGATCCGGCGCCATGGCCAGGAGCGACACGACAGACTTCATATCGTCCAATTCCTTGGCCAAGCGCCTCACATGAGCCCGCAGCTGGGTTGTCGTCTTTCCGTCTTCTGCGACGTCGTACACGCACGTGAGACTTTTCGATTGGCAGGTGTTGCATTTGGGCCTTACTCCGTCGCACTGCATCAAACGTCAGCCTTTCCGACGGGGCTTCTTTGAACTACTTGCGAACCTTGGACTTGCGTTTTCTGCAGCTCTCGCACGCTATTGATGTAATTTTGCCACGAGGGGTGCGAAGTGCGTATGTGCCCGAGATCGGGGACTGATTCTGGCCTTGAGCATTACCAAGGGCCCCCCCTAATCCTTGCTTGGGTGCCAGCGGGGCTTTGTGATTCGGAGCTACGGCTTCTAACTGTGGACGGATCACGAGATTTGTTTGCGTGGTGTCGAGGTGGAGTGGTCCTTGGCTTTCGTCCCATTCGGAGGGCTCTTGGCTAATGAATGTCAGCTAGATTCAGATTGGTGTTCACGAGCTTTAACATCAGATGCTGCTTGCATTTTGGAATGCGCCGCATCTATATGTGGTTGTTATGCGGTAGTACTGCATCAACATGCGCGCAATCGATGGTGCTCTGGACCCCGCGCAAGCTAGATAGGTACCCAACATCTCATCCATGGATAAGTATCCGAGAACAATGCCGACGGGCATTCCAGGGAACCTAGAGTTGAACGTATTCCAGGGAACCTAGAGATGGACGTGTCATCCTGACAACAATACCGGCAGATCTACCAAATTGTCGACTGGGCGTTTATGAGCGTAGAGTGGGAGTGGAGTTTTTCGTCTTCTCTGGAAGTCCGGATACCGCATTCCCACTGAACGGCATAATTGTTGCGGACCCTGCTCGAAGCGCAATCTCTCAAGAATTATCTGGCGATACCCGTTTTGTCCTTCGGTCTCTGGATCATGTCGATATTTTGGATTCTCTGTTTTATTTGCGGGTCGTGGTGCAACTGCTTGAAGGTCCGAGATACATGCTGTTGTTCGCTGTTGCCGAAACGAAGGCGCCAGGCAATGAGAGAAAGACTCCAGGTCGACTTCCAGCCGGGTCACCAAGCAGGAAAATGATGTATATGCCTGATAAAAATCTGTCATGGTAAAAGTACTCACATGTGGATTCCTGTCGCCTGAACAACGGCTTCCGAAGCACGACGCAGCAAACGGGGGTTTGAAATATCTTGTGGAAGATCTTCCAGGGCGTCTGGCAGGCTGCCACTGCTATACCAGTAGTTCAACCCTGTAGAACAGTTAGCGGATGGACATGAGCTGAAATCGGTGTGCAAATACCCAGAGAAGAGTTTGACGGCTGTGGAGGCATGAATGCGAGCATATCTTTGTGCGGAGCTTTCAACGAAGAGATATTTCAGAGTAACGCGGTAAGAAGGAAGAATTTCCGCAAAAATCACTTGGAAGATACACAATGCATATCGGGGATTTGGTCTGGATATCCTCACTAGAATAATGGGAGTGAGGATCCCTAGTGTCCGGCCATCTCCTATGCGGCACTGCTAACAAGCACATAGGGCTGGAGCGAAGTTTGAAAAGCGTTGTCCATCTAAACACCAGCTCGCGGATGCGCTGGACCTAGTACTTTAGCGCACCATATTGCCAGCAACCGCGGGGAAATCGGGTTAGTGGACGGCATTTATGGACTAGGCTAGAACGGCCGCTTTCCACAAACTCCGCCAAAAGCATACCAATGCGAACGCAAATCTTCTGTAACTTTTCCGGTTGCCTACCATCGTTTTCGCCTCCTCTGAGATGTCATTGCGATGTAGCTGGGTTTGCGCGATCGACTTTGAAGGCGCCATTGACACGATCAGCGCCGTCGTGTGGAATCGGACCCTTTTTCCCCTAATGTACGTAGCAGACGCAGATACGATTAGGTCACGCAGTATTGCAAGCCTGTCGATCGGCGCTCTGCCATTCACTCCGGTCGCATTGGCGTGCGGCAGATCGTCAGAGGAAGATTTTCAACACCATTCGAGACCTTTATGGATTTTAGTTGCCTCACATCCCTACAGTCTTGTAAATCATCCAGGTACTGGTACACCGAACTTCTTGGACGAGAGCTGGCATGACGGCATAGTCAATTCGGCCCGATACCAGATGAGCATGCCGGTGGAACTGCTGCGCTCAAGCGGGATCCGCCTTGCAAAAGCCGCGTAGTCCGGAGCTGGGAGCACGAAGTATGGTTGTTTATGACGTAAACTTTGAGTTTCATTCTCCGCTTCACAAGGAATTCATGAATGTTGGATGTCCCCGCCCAATGTAGACACCCACAGGGGGCCGGGGACTGCGTGCCGGCCAAGAACAAAGCTCTTCCGCATACGCAGCAGGGTACAAAACGCCACCGCCAAATGATAACACGACAAGCCACCAAGGTCTTGTATCTTGATCAATGCGCTTTGGCTCAGACGACCTATTCTCACATGTTGAATTTGACAGTCAGTTGCAACATGCCTCTTCTGAACCTTGCTTTGGAGCTAACACAAGAAAACGGCAACGGCGCCCCAGACCTTCTCCTCGCCGATTCCTCACTTTATGCATTATTGCTAGTTTACGACCCGATACCGGTATAGTTCGAAAACAAAAATTAGACTATCGACTACTTATCCTTAAGGTTGTGTCGGCCTTTCTGACAGCACGCCGCTCACTTTGACCCCGTTGCCTCACCCTTGTCCAACCTTTACTCTTTATCAACTGTTTTATTACAATTAATATCGAACAACAGTTTGGAGTCGGCTCGACTTGGCCTCAACAGGTATATCTACCCGCAGCACTTGGTGGACGAGACGCCCAATTGGCCGTCTGGCCGCCGTCCCCGGCTTACCTACATAAACGCCTTAAATCATGCTCTCCTAGGCAAGTTGCTTTATCTACATCCGATTGGTCCCCAGATCTCGCATATGACCTAATGCTAACTCACCGAGCAACTAGCCGTTCATGGGTGCAAATGCAGCATGCCAGGGAAACCACTAACGACCAGATCCACCCTTCTAGTCACGAGTGCAGAGCGACTACGAGGCTCATCACAGGATTCACCAAATTCCCCAGAGGGAGCAGTATGATGGACTTGGCTTCGTCGGTGACAGTACCCGCATTGACGGCTGGGCATATACGACATGCGGTACGCCCGGGTGAGGATGGGGGGGAGATCAACTGTGTAGGGTAGGATGTGTATCCACCAACCGCCATTATTGATACTTCGGTCTTACCACGCTCAGAGACGTGAAGTCCATCTCTCCACATTCTCATCCACAACTGTGTTTCACGCAGACGCATACGTTATGCATATGTTTGCCACATTTGCGGCTCTTCTGCAGCCACGCTTTATCATGTGATAACAAGGTTACGCCATCAACGACGTGCTCTGAAGCTACCAGCTGAACCTGGAACGGCGATTGAAAGCTTACAGCAACTTGAGACCTGTCCACGATGGCAAATTGCTGTGTACATCTAACCTGGGATTGCGTTCTTGATTTGGTACGGAACTTTCCCTTGCGTTGATAGCAGAAACACCATACGCTGGCACGCTGGAAACCCATGCAGATATGAAATCGAGTCTAGGAGCCGAACCTATCCCTTGGCAGGGTATTGGGCATAAGGGCAAAGTTGCATTTCTCACTGTCGTGTGTCGCATTCGGCCGCCTTTGGCCGATCAATGACGTTACGTGCGCAAGGTCTTGCGAAGAAGGACGAAGGGAGACTAGATAGCGCTGATGCTGAGGTGTCTTAGAAAGAGAGGCTAAAAAGTTTGTATGCCGAAGAGAGCTTTCGGGATGAGCATCAAGCTCGTAAATTCAAGCGACTAGGGGTCTAGACCTGGCCTGCTCTTCACCACAACCATGCAGTTTTCCCCCTGGCATATCGGTTTCCACGCCCCAGCACTTCGGCGCATGGCATACCAGGGTCTCCACTGGGTGTTACCGCCTCCAGTCTCCAGCATATCAGCGGTCGCCGGTAAAAGCTCCGACACCATTGATTGGTCACACTAGGAACAGACCGCATTAGTACTGCCCTTCAGGGTCTTCAGGATTTGGTGACAGACGTAGCGGGTATGGCAGCCTCCGATGACCTCCTACTCGTATCCGACCGTCAAGCCCTCCAGCTGGGCGTGCGCAATCGGATACGAGAATTTCATTCCATCTGATATCCACGAACGAGCCATTCCTTAAAGGCTTATTATCCGCAGTCCCAGAGCATCCACACGCTTGTGCTGCACAGCTAAGACGAATAAAGAACCTCGGCGTTGCCCTGTCAATATTTATTAACGTGGACTTGCTCTGACACTGGCACGACTGGCTTCACTGCACCCCAACGCCGAACCTGCTGGAGACGCTCGAACCTCTCAACAAGCTCCAAACCCCTGGTCCGTGTTTCGACGGATCGAATTCTCTCTTTCATGATTAGTCCATCCGTTGCCTACCTAGTCCGGCACGCTCCGCTGCAACTTCTGCCCGCATCTAAGCGCAGGGAAGTGAAAGCAACGATACATCGATCCAAGCTTCAATAGTAACGGATGCATGCCTGTGGATTGATACACAGTAGTACCTCGGGAGGGATCCGCGCCGCTATCCTGAGAGACCCATTATCCCCACTCACTTTGGTCTGCTCCATCACGTCGCTTAGACGGGTGTCCGGGAGCTACAGAGTATGATCGTGGATTCGCATTGACTGCGTGATCCTGCGTATAGCATCTCCGCGGGTACTTGAGTGTTGTTAGATTGCAGCTTTACCTAATGTAGTATGCCGAGATTCTTACATATCCTGCGGTTACATGGGTATCGCTCGCGAATCTCAGATGACGCTACTTTTTCGGGTACAAGGACAGACTTGGACATATTAAACTTCGAGCCATACTGCTATAGGTAGGCGGAAACCATTCAGTGCTTCCCCATATGCCGTAATCACGCCATATGGGGCCTCGGCTGGCGTTTCGTGGTGTTACGTTGTACAGTAAGATTTCGGATTCGGGTTCGGATGCATGATATGGCTGTTTCTTATTAAGCAACCTTACCGGTAGTTTTTAGAGTCCCGGACAGTCCTACTTGATGATGATCCATGGATCGCTGCTACCAGTGCCAGTTCATCAATCATGCCAAAACACAACGACAGCAAGGACCTATTGCTTCCTCTAATCTAGGGTGCTCTACCTTCGTGGTTCGATTCACTTTCACTTCTCCAACGCAACTCGGACATCATGGGGATTTGCTCAAATTTTAGACCAACGCTATAGCAGACAGCTATATCGTTGTGGAAGGAGAGACATTCGGATATGATACAGACTCGTACGGCGGTAATTGCGTTGCGGGTAGGATACCTATCGCCGGAGGCCCCCCTGCGAGAACGATCAGGTTAAGTGGTTGGCCTCCATAGGTCATGCGAGAGCGCGAGAGGGCGCAATGGTGCCGGAGAATAAGCAGAGGCCGTTGGGATGCGGAAAATATCTTGCTTTATTGCTGTGAGCCAGAAAGACGTGCTGCCAAACGTCGGGATGAAATAGGCTTAGCGGCCTTGGGTAAAGGTCACGTGGCGTGCTGAGTAATCCTTCAAGCTCTGGCGCAACTTGCACTTCCCCCCACTGTATCGCGAACTCAGTCGCGCGACACCACCACAACAAGTGCTCTTTCTGTAGCACATCCCCACACGCTGCCCAGTGCAGCCGCGCCTGTCTCCTTTTCTCTGCTTATACAGTCAGTGATAGAGACACGCACCTGTCCCACCAGAGAAGCAAGCTGACGCCCCAATCCGTTTCCTGAAGCAATATAGCGTCGCGACAGGTGCAAGTCAAGTACACCATGTCTCCCTCCAGCTCGGCTTCCGAGGGCGAGGTGCTCGATACCCGACACAAGGCAAACACCGTCAATTCGCGCGACGAATCTGCGATTAACGGCTCAAGCAGGGTCTTTGGGCTGGATGGTGCTTCAGATAGCTATCGTGCCTTGAGTCGCTCCCCTTCGCCATACCGCCATAGACGCCGCACGCCATCGCGATCGCCGTCACCGTATCGGAGGAACCGCGCCCGTGATCGGTCGCCATCGCCATATCGCCGAAGCCGAGAGGATCGGGCTACAAGGGATTCACGGGCGTACAAGCGCAAGGCTTCGCCGCCTCGTGCTCGTCCCGACAAGCGGCATCATGCTGACCGTGGCAGACACGGTGACCCTCGAAGAGGTCAAGGTCCGCCGCAAGCCGGCTTCGTGAGAGAGCATAATGCTGTGACTGACCGCCCGTATCCGAAGCCCATCTCGTACGCTGAGGTTGAGAACCCGAAACCCGTCCCCAACTTCCGAGAGGGTCTGTCTAACAACCGGCGCGAGTATGCGCTCGATGGTGACTCACAGCGCGGCAATCAGCGCCAGTCCTCTGGCCAGAAACGACAGGCACCCTCCAGCGGCGTCAAAGCACACGCAGTGCAGCCGAGCGTGACCGAGGACGTTGAGATGTAAGTGGCCACACTCCTTCTCCAATGGGTCTCTCGACGACTTGCGCGTAACTGACAGCTTGCACCAGGAAATCAACCGAAGATACCACAGACTATACCCCGGTTCCTGTAGAGGAGAAGGTGCCTACGCAAGAGTCGCGCGAAGAGAAACGTCGCCGCTGGGCTGCTATACGCGCTGCCGCCGAGCAGCAAAAGCCGAAGGAGAGCCTTCTCCAGCAAGCGGTCCTCACGAATGCATCAGAAGCGACAACGCCCAACGTTGCTTCTCCCGCAGTAGTTGCCGATAGTCCCGGTTCGCCTTTCGCGTCGCCACGCACCGGTGACCTGGACTCCGTACCTGCTTCTCCAGACGTTATGGTAATCGACAAACAGGCCAGATTCAGTAACGGGAACAGCCCCGCAGCAGCGAGTCCATCTGCGGCCGACTATAACCCGATGCAGGATATGCTGGACGATCGTGATAGAGCAGCCAAGAAGAACCAGGCCGACGAAGTGTCTTCTGATGCGTACCGCGAGACTGACCCGAAAGCGCTCTCGACCCTGCCGGCTGAAAAAGTCGCTCCCGTCAAGAAGCAAAAGAAAGAATTCGACATGTTCGCATCCGACGATGAGGATGAAGAGGCAGATGTCGAAGAACCTGCGACGAGTGTCGTTGCCAAGGGAACTGTGCTCGATGAGAAGTTGCTCGACAACTGGGATGACCCTGAGGGATACTACAAGCTGATTAGCAATGAGCTGGTTGACGGCGGACGCTACCGCATGATCAAAACTCTTGGCCGCGGTGTCTTCGCCAATGTTGCGCAAGCAGAAGAAGTCAACACGGGCAGCGGGCACTCAAGTCCCAGGATGGTCGCCGTGAAGATGATTCGCCGCAACGATCTGATGAGACGCGCCAGTCAGAAGGAAATGGACTTCTTGCGCAAAGTCAACGAGGCAGACCCAGGGGACAAGCGCCACATTATCCGCCTGCTAGGTTCCTTCGACCACAAGGGCCACCTATGCATCGTGTTCGAGCACATGTCCAAGAACTTGCGCGACCTGCTCAAGGAAGAGACCAATGGCCACGGTCTGACTCTACCGGCCGTTCGCATCTACGCTCGCCAGATGCTCCTTGGTCTTCAGCACCTGCAGAACTGTCAAGTCATTCACCTAGATTTGAAACCTGACAACGTCCTGGTCTCTGCCGACAAGAAGACCATAAAGCTCGCTGACTTCGGAACCGCCGTTGACAAGCGGGACATCATTGAACGTACCGAGTATCTCGTCAGTCGCTTCTACCGTGCGCCGGAAATCATACTCGGTATGGATATCGGCTATCCCGTTGACATGTGGGCCGTTGGATGTACAGTGTACGAGCTGTGGACAGGCAAGATTCTCTTCACTGGACGGTCAAACAACCAGATGATTAAAGCCTTCATGGACTGCTTGGGCTGGCCGAGCGAGAAGCTGCTAAGGAAGGGTCTCGCTAATAACGTCCTCGAGAACTTTGAGCTGGGACCGCCACTGAAGTTCATCAGTCGTGAGGTTGACCAAACCAACAAGGTAAGCTTATTAACACCATCCTGGTTTGTTGCTAACTTTCAACAGCTCTCCGTTCGCAAGATTGAGCAGCAGAAGAAGATCAACCGCGACATGAAAGCCCGGGTTCACGACGCTGCCAGGAACATCTCTACTGGAGGACCAACAGTCGGCGAATTGAACGACCTGGCCGACTTGCTGAGCGCAAGCCTGCACATGAATGTTGAAAAGCGTATCTCGCCAAAGGAAGCTCTCACGCATAAGTTCTTCACGAACAAGGCCCTTGCGCCCAAGTCTGCAGCTGTCAAGTCGGCCGTCGTCAAGCCGCCCATGGTGAAGCGTGGTACGCCAGTCGGCACACCTGGCATTCGTCGGTAAGCACTGCAAGTGGATTTTAGCGTTGTGTGTTCATTGCTTTTTGGCGTGGCGTTGCTTGCTTTTGGTGGGTGGATGATGGGCGTCTTATGTGGGCTTGAAGAAATGGGTGCATTTGCGCTGGAGTCTGGGGATCCGGGGATTAACAAAACGGCCTTCTAGGAACCCACCATATTGGGCCCAAGCGGCAAACAAGGTGGTTGAACGGTCAAAAGCCCGGGCAAATGGTTTGCAAAACAGTAAGGGGACAATCAAGTCCTCCGGCCCTACTTATGTGCAGTACTCGACCGTTTCTTCCCACTCGACTTGGAAGTGGTATCGCCGGGTGTACATCGATGATGCTTCTGCTACTCTCATTCGACATGCTTTCCCATTCATGGTCAAAAGGTTGTTACGGGTGCCACCAGCGATTTCCGCTCTGCCGGTACGGTTTATTTTCGGGTAGGCTGGATGTGGCTGGGCGGTATGGAATGGACGTGTATACATAGTACATACTTCAGGATGGATGGGGTGGATCGACTTGTGCTTACCTACAAGGGCGCACATCTGCATGGAATGGTCATCGACTAGACGTCCGCGAGGGTCGTGTCAATGTCGAATACCTGCTAAATTCAAATCAATATGCATACTTATAAACTCTTCGCCGGGTCTAAGGTCGCTGATGTGATGTTTAATGTATCAAATGTAATTGAAATCGCTAATGGCTCGCCGTACTTAAACCAGGTGGTTCTACGGCGCTGATATCATTCGCACAAGAAGAGAAAATATCCTCCTAGGGAAATGCAGGCAATACCTGATCCCTCTCCGCTCAAAAAAGAAAAATCGCCTAACCTAAATCATACAAATCCATGCGGCCTCTCCTCCATCACACACACACACACACACACACACACACACACACACACAAACACCTAGCTAGTAACCCTCCTCACCCAAAGCGCACTTCCCGCCGCACCAGGATCCTCTCTCTCCCTCTTCTTCCACGCCCTATGCAACTTGAGCCCCACATCGTGTTCCTCGCGCTTAATCTCGTACAACTCGTCTTCAAACGCCTTCTTCCTCTGCTCTACCAGCCGACTCTTCTTGAAATCGGTAATGAGCGGATTGGGGGGCGCCGCATTGTTGAGGTCGCTGAGAAGACGGTAGACGTTGTTGCGGCGGATACGCAGATCTTCTTGCTGGGATTCGAGGAGCGAGATGTGGTCGCTCGCCGAGAGGGTCGGGGGCGGGCGGGGCAGCGCTTTGGAGGTGTTGGTGGAGAGCGTGGAGAAGGTGGAAGCGCTCGAGGGCGAGATTGGGTCCGGGGAGCGGATCTTGGCCATGCCGGTCGCTGTTTCGGACACGGGTTTGGGGGTAGGTACTGGCTCGGGAAAGCGGTCTGCGTGCGGTACTGGGCGGCGCCGGCTGAGGATCGAGGATGCGGCGGATATGGGCTCGGTCACAACGCGTGGTTTTGGCGCAGGTGCGGACTTTGCAGAAGGTAGTGGCGGCGGCGGCGGAGAAGGAGGTGGTGAGTGTTGGTAGGTTGTCGCGCTGTTGTATGTCGTCCACGAGAAGCGGCTTGTTGGGGGCTGTTTGTCTTTCTCTGGTGTATCTTCCGATTTGCGCTCTACCGTGGTATATGGCGGGGTGGCTGTTCGATGCGCGGGGTGTAGCGTTGCCTCAATTGGTGTATTCAAAGTTGTCACGGGAGATGACTCCTGCTGGTCACGAGCCGTAGGGGTGATAGGGCTCGGGTACCTAAACGTACTAATGCCAAGACCCTGATGTACCGGTGAGGTGGGAGAAGTGAGTCCACTTCGTGGTGGTGAGGTTTTGCCTACTTTGAGCGGGACAATCGGCTTTATGTCGTTGTTATGCATACTGTAGTCGCGCGTTTCGGTTCTAACAGGGTGGGTGTCAGCCAGCTTCGGCGCCCGATCCATGGCAGCTGCAAGCGCGTTTGATCCCTCTTGGTCCGTGCGCTCTGCGGTTGGTGATATCGCTTTCCGTGGTACTTGCACTGGTTTGCTTGCAGGCTGGTATTTCAGTGGAGGGGCAATTTCTGATCGTCCCGTGGCGCGGCTCCAGGGCTCAACGGGCGGGGGTGATGATCTTGTGCCGAATCGACCCACGCGCTCACCAAGACTGACATTTCTCTTTTCTGGTCCGGTAACCGAAACCTGATAGCCCATCGGTCGACGGTCGGAAGAAAGTGCTCCTTGCGCGTACGAGCCTGGGGTAACCGATGCAGCCTTTCCCGAGCTATTGGGCTCTCCAGAGTACTCGTCCCACTTCACTTTGCTGTTTGGTGCAAGTTTCCCCTCCCAAAACTTCTGTTTTGGTCCTGAATGTAAGTCGCCGGTCTGGAGAACGGGCGGTGCTCTACGCAAAACAGGAATGTGGCTACCCTGGCGCGGTTCAGCTTCGAGCTTCCTCCGATTCTCGTCCATTGGTGATACGTCGCGCATTGAGCGGAATCTCCGAGGTTGGCTCGATGACGACGAGAGGTGCTGGTCAGGCTCTGGAGAGCTAGGCGGCGATATATCTTCGTACCCAAAAGGTGAAGTGGCTGTAGGGTTGTCGTAGTAGTACTGGTCCTGCGACGGCTGCGAATAAGTTGAAGAAGCAGTCAGAGCTTCCGATGCTCTATAGTTTGGAGGGTCCTGAGGTGACAAAGAACTGCAAAGTTGTCAATAACGGATATGATCGAGGTTTCTGCGGTACTGACTACGATAGCTGCGACGGGGGCGCATTGTGTTGATAACTGGAATTTTGCAGGTCGGCCACATTTGGATTGCGCCTAAGCTGATCCTCGTCGTAGGTTGTTTCAAGAAGCACGGGGTTGCCTATTTGCGCGTGCCTCTCCTTTTCGCGGACATGACCCTGCAATCGTTTCCACATCATGGGGATATCTGCATGAAATCATCGTTAGCCCAATTCCAGATGTGGGCGTTCATGCATCGCCAAGTATGCAGCGCTTTTGCGCCGTATCTTCAAGTCACTGGAGGACAGAGATGCCGCGGGTGTCTTGGATCAAGTGCTCAGAAGTGCGCATTCGATCTGTAGAGGCACTTGGAATCCAGCGACATGGAAAGTTCTGCAGTTCTCGGCAGCCATAGTGGGCGACCCGAGGAAGTAGATAGCTGTTTCAAGATGACATGGTGACACTGTGCCATAGACCAGGAAGAGCAGGAAGCGGATCGTTCTGGACACCCGTCGGCTTTCACAAACTACGGTTTGTTTGTTGACAACCTAAGGCAGTCCAACGAGCCGAAGAGGAAGACCAGGACAATGATAGAGCTGCAGTAATAGACGCGAAAGAGCAAGGGCGGAAAAGATGCCAGAGACCGAGGAAATTTTTGTACGTACCGATTGGGAGTTATGTGTAAGCAAAGGTTTGTTGAAAGTGTCGTGTTGTTGATGTGGTATAGATATAAGACAGGTGCAGACCGGTCGAAGTAATCAACCCATACGAAGTCGTACAGGCTAAGGAGATGAGGGAAGGTCGATCAAAAAGTTGCGGGCGTGGAGAGGCTAGATGTCAACACACAGACACAAACACAACGGCAACACGGTGGACAAGCGGTAGGTACTGCGCCTCTGCAACGCGCCGCCGCTAACCTTTGTCTTTTTAGTTGGCTCTCACGCAACCACAGGGAACCGACGATTGTTTCGAGAAGCCTGAGGCGCGAGCTGCGGCGTGGACGAATCAGGGCGTCTCGACGTGGCGGAGATGAATCGCTGTTGTGCGTTTCAGCGTACGGGGGGGATGTTTCAGAGTGAGCCGCACGGGAGAGGGTGGCGCGTCTAAGGTTTTTGTGTGCGTGCGCTACTTGTGGGCGGCGCGTGTTGATATTTATGAGGGGATGGATATTTTATTTTATCAGGTGGAAGGCGGATGGGATGCACAAAGGTGGCTATGTCTCGTGTGCTCAGCTGTGATAAGGTGCCATGTCCCCCCTTTCACGGACAGCTGACAACCCGGTCCGCTTCTAGATTTGCTTCAGGCGTAGACAGACGTGCCTGAATGGGATATGGATGCTTGGTGCGCCAACCGAATCAATCAGGGAAGATTACTGTGGTGTTGTTCGGGGACTTATGTTGGTTGGGCGGCATGTTGGCTTACCAAGTACGGTAGTGCTGAGCTTCGGGGTTGCGTCGTCATGGCCTGTTAATTGAGCGCTCCCCCCCGCGCGAGAGTGAGCCAGCAACACCACAACGCTCACACGCTTATCCGCAGTGCGACGCTATTCCTGCTTCAACATGGCAGACGGTAAACTCACTGAGCTTCATTATACATTCACCTCACGCTAACGGCAACAGCAACAGCAATACCATCGACCCTCCCAGCTCCCGACCCAACCCACGCGTAAGCCGAATGTTCGTCCAAATCCAGCGACCACGCAATTAACGCAGCGACAGCGCCTCGGTCTTCACCCCAATAAACGTGCTCCTCCTCTCCCTCTTCGGCATCCTCGTCTACTTCCGCCTGCGCCCCTCGGCCCCCCAAACGCTGCCCCGCGCCCCGCCTGCAACCGTCTTCCGCACCTTCACGCCCCCAACGCTCTTCCCCTACAACGGCCTCAACAGCATGCCCGTCTACCTTGCCGTCCGCGGTCGCGTCTTCGATGTTACCTCGGGCCGCAACTTCTACGGCCCCGGCGGGCCATACGCGAACTTTGCCGGTCGGGATGCGAGTCGTGGCTTGGCGTGCGGCAGCTTCGATGAGGATATGTTGACCAAGGATCTGGACGGGCCGTTGGATACGCTGGAGGACTTGGATGCTGAGCAGATGGAGGCGCTGAGGGGGTGGGAGGAGAGGTTCGACGAGAAGTATCTGGTTGTGGGCAAGCTGGTGCCTGTGGGGAGTCCTGAGGCGGATGAGACGAAGGCGTAGGGTAGGGGTTTGCGTGTATCAGCGGCGTACCGGGAAGTTCAAGGAACGCAGCTCATTGTTGGCATTGGTCACAAGCATCGTGGGCAGGCTATGAGAAAATATACGACTACTACTTGGCAGAAGAGTGCGCTGACAAGATGGCAAAGGGTATGACGAAGGGATAAGATGCGAATGGCAAACCCTCTGTTCAAGCATTGATCTCTCTTCTTAAAAAACCTTCCACCTTCTCGTCCTAAATCATCTGGCCTTTATACACCGTCATGCCCGGCACACTACCCAACCCAAAGCGATCAATAGCCTCTGCCAGAATCTCGCCACAGCCTTCATCCAATGAGGGCCAATAATTACATGTAGTCTTAGACATTTCAGGTACTTTGAATATTTGAAACGGCTTTCTCGTTCTCTTTTCTTGGAATACTATCAAGCGTCTACTAATCGACATCAGGGATCGGCAGACCATTTACAATAAGCATGTTCTCTCTCCCGAGACCATGCATGGCTTTGATCGCTTCATCGTGTCGTAATTGTTTGGTTTCCTCATCCGTCACAAGCACAAAGTCATATTTGAGCAACTTGGCCCCTTCCTTCACATCATACTTCTTCGCCTGCTCCGGCGTTACCGTCTCGAGACTGACGATGAGCGATTCCTTTACACCAAATACTGCATCCGACGTCTCGTAGTCCGAACCGCGGATATACAGTGCCCTACGCGTCACATATTAGCCAAACCCGCTCAACAAAAGACAGGTAGATGCGAGTAAGGGGACATACGTGACCAGATTATCGAACCCAGACTTTTCAAACATGAAATGCATATGGCTCGGCCTCCAACAATGCCGGCCCAGCTTCTCCAGCAACTTTCCTACTGGCCCGTCGTTTGGGATAGGGTATGGCACCGGCACGATGCCCTTGAACCAAAACACGCCCTCCTCATCACTCCTAATCACGGCTCTGCCATCCGCCTTGTCACCCCGATTCTCGTACTGCACGTCGTATTTACCGTCCGAGTCTGTTTCCCACACATCCACCTTGACATCAGATACCGGGTCGCCAGCCGTAGTCTTGACCGTGCAAAGAACAAGTAGAGCCTCGCCGTTGGGGTCGGCGGATATGGAAGTGCCGTTCTGGTCTGAGGGCGCGTCGTGCGTGTGGAACGGCCCGAGGACCGTACCTTCGGTGCTAGACGGGGGTTTGGGATGATCGATGCTGTCAACAAGTAGTGACAGACCCACGATATCGGACAATAAAATGAACTCCTGTGCCGCGACCAAACCAGATTAGCAAGTCAGCAAGGTAGACGCAATCATTTCTTCACGCTGCGCTAACAATTGGGACGATAAGAGGTAGCGCACCTGTCGTACATCCGTACATATCTGCCCAACCTGCGTCAAGAACTGTATGCCGGCCATCCATTCGTCGAAACTCAGCCGCGTCTCGCGTGCAAAGTCGTGGAGGTGCGATACCAGGCGTTCCATGACGTATTTAAGACGCGGGTCAGCGCATTGCGAGTTTATGCGGTGCACGTTCTCCGTGATATTTTCGATGGTGAGGTCCTTGAGGTCGGGGACCTTAGGTGCGTCTGCGTTCTTGGAGGATGCCATTGTTTACTTGGAGGGGGGGGGGGGGGGGCGATGGATATCGTTACACAGTAGATAGATCGCAATCTAATCGTAGGATACAGAAATTGAGACAGAGAGCAGGAGAAGCATTAGGGGAGGTTGAGTGTTGATGCGACGGAATCATCCCGCGAAGCTTAACGCGTGAGCCCACAAGGTTACGAAACCCAAATGCTACGCTGACCATTTCGCAATGCCTATAGGTCCAACGCAGTGCTCCGGTTAGGGAATCGGGAGGTGGAGGTGACGATGTCGGAGGGGCCCTCGGTACCTGAATGCGGGGCAGCCTCAGCTCCAGAGCTTACTCACGCTTACATATTGAGCAGCGGCTCTGTGTCTGCTTGCACCACCAGAGATCTAACCGCACGACCGCTTGTAATGACCACATGCAGTTGACATGGATAACAGTGTGTCGCACAAATTCTTTGCGGATTTGTCGCGAGCTCCCTGTACAATGTTCTTCACCTGAGTGAAAGACAGTATACATACTTGCTCTATGTCGAAGACGGAGCTTTCCTCCGGATGTGAATTTCAACAGGAAATTGGATGGACCTTGGAAGAGGGCGCGTTGAGCCGAAGCTCTGTCGAAAATGTCCCATGTCGTGAAAATGTCGCCTCGCCTCGACAAGTAGAAACGTTCGGAACTTTTAGGATAACGTGCCACTCGTGCCTAGGCTGTTGAGCGATGAAGGGCATCTTGACTTATGTGTGTCGTTAGCAATATCAAGGTTGTATCCATAAAAAGACGCAGTGCCAGTCGTACTAGGCGCTGATTCGACGGTTGCTGGCTGCATGTTACGCGTTGGGGGCTCTGGCGACGAAGTAGATGGCAAATGGTCTGAAGAGGCTGAGTAACTGAACAAAGTCGCTTGTGGAGTGCGGTAGAGCTGTTGGTGTTGTGTAGGACTGTTTTGCAATTAGCCTGAAAGAGTGGCATCACTGTGCTGCAGGAACAATGCAGGTAATACCTGCGCATATGGCAATAACGAGTTGGAACGACATCTTCCATATTGCCGTGAAGCGACCGCAATGATAACCTATGCGCCTTGAGCATCCCCGCTCATCCTTGCCGAACTCCGGGCGACGACAGCAGGTCGTTTCATCAAGCGGTAATAACACAGCGAAGAGAAGGGAACCGTGAAAGGCGAGAGGGTTTTCCGTTGAGAACCGAATCCACAATTGTAAAGCGCTACAGTAACTGAAGAGGTCTGTTAACGGTAACGCGTAACAGTTGCTCCAAGCTACGCGGTGGCTCAGCTGCTGTCTTAGGCGCTGTTCTTGGGGTTCTCCGGTGAAGCTTTCCACTACCAGAGGTCAGTAAAACTACACATTACCAAGGCGCAGTGCAGAATCAGGAGACAATACCGCAAGGAGAAACGGGTGAGACGTACTTGCTTACCGAGCTCCTGTTGTTGCTCTTTAAAGGAAAGGTCCTTGTACTCGTCACGATGAGCTTTGACTGTATTGTTCGTCAGCGACCAGATCTCTCAGCAGTGACCAGTGCATCGTCGCGACAACACGGCGAACACGTTGAAATAACGCGTCAAAACGCGTCCAGTATGTTGAGCTTACAGTAGGCTTGCATCTTGATCATGGCGTTCCTTGCGTTGTTATTCTTCTTGCCGGCGCCGCCTTTGGGTCGTCCTGCCTTCTTGACACCCGCGCCGTTCGCTGGCTTCGGGGTTGCGGACTTGGCTGTGGTGGCAGCCATGGTGAATAGTGGATGTTGGATAGATAATTGACGGAGTCGTTGATGTTTCTAGGCTCAATGAAAGATTTCGGGACAAAAGTTGCAAATGTAAGCTATTGTCGCAAGGTTGGTGAGGTGAGAGCGCGAAGTGAGGTTTATTGACAATCAGGAAAGCGCGCCGCAGTCCACGCTAAGCCGTGCTTAGCTTACCACATGCCTACTTTATGGATTCGACCTCTGGATAGCCTGGCCGGGAACTTGCACGACGTAGGAATTAAGTCCAACGTGATTGGTGCCCATTGTCATCTGAAACGTGCAGCAATCTGCGATCCAACATGTTATAGGCGAGGTATAGCCAGAGAGCGCATGAAGATGCATGAGAGAAGGCAGCTCGCGTTAGAAAACCGTTGGATACCCTGAGCAACTCCTCAGCCTTGCACAGTCTCGCACAGTGAGCTTTTGTGAAACTAGACGGCATCCTAGTCATATAGGTCAGTTGTTGTTGAACACTGCGCGCGCTGAAATCCATATGCGTCCCGAGCCACTCCGAGTCCATCGCGAGCGTGTTTCTGGGTGTAGTAGACCTGTTAACACATAAACTTTATGGCGTCGGTGTAGTTCTCTACGGAGGCTGCCGGCTGGGAATCAGCTTCCGGGCAAATTCGAAAATTGTCCGCGCTTGTAGACGGTATCGACCAGGTATATAAGGAAACGTCCTCAGAGATACAGCTCTGCCCACCGCATATCAACAACAGTCCGTTTGACGGAATCGGCAACAGGTCTCGCCCCAAGCAAGCTATCAGGAAGAATCGCCAGCGTTCTCCTCTGTTATGCGACGGTATCGAGCATCCTGTGAGTCGGCATCTGCAGTTCCCGTGTTCAGCACTGGCCTGTCGATGCCGCGGGACGCAAGACTGAACTTCCGCCGGTGGCCACTTGGGCGCTCAGTGAGGCTCGGGGCGCGTGGCCGTGTCTTTCCTCGAGCACGCCCGCCAATGAATGGTATTTCGTATGCGCCCGCGCGGAAGATGTACAGGAGAAGGTCGTAGATGAGCAGCGCTGCCCAAGGACCGATGGCTACGAGGCCCAGGAAGAGCTAGCAATCGTGTGAGCTCGCTGGAATCTATCACCGGCAGACAGTGCTAAGTTACGTACGAACAGTCGTGTGATCCATGTCTCCACTCCGGCGAAGCTTGGAGGTAATATAGAAAGAAGACCCATGGCGGGGCGCCGCGGAGTCGGGCACTCTGACGCGAAGAGACAGCTGTAGCGCCCTTGTAGGGGCTTTAGAAGTGCAAAACGGATAGGCAATATGGGGTGGAGGTGGTCGCTAGTCGACAACGAGACCAGGTACTAGTCACCGGGAGAGCAATAGCGGAGGTTTGAAGTGTGGGAGTTTGGCCGACGAGTCCGTAATGGCGCGCTTCCGAGGTGGGTCCGCGCCGTTCCGAGGTCGTGGCTGAAGCTTTGTCGTGATACTACCGAGTACGTACCATCTAGCCACCCTCTGGCACTTTCAGTCGAATGGCAAGTCGAAAGAATGCAAAGCCCCATCGGCAGACGTCAACTGCATCCAGCGGTGACCGGCAGCCTCTCGCACGGGAATGGGCGCTTGGCCTTCCCCGCTGCCCGTGTGAAAATGGCAGCCTGATTCAGCCATGCCACCTCGACAATTGGCCTCCCGAGCCTTGTCAGACATCAGGTCGGACTTCTCGTACTCGAGCTGAGGGCGAAATTCCGACTTACTCTCACAAACTTCCCAATTCCTCCAGATCCTGACTACTCACCTCGGCGGGGAAGCCGTGCCCATTCAACATGGAGGATGACCTCTCTTTTCTCAACACGTCTACCGAGCGCGGCCAGAGCAATGCCACCTTGAGGATAGTGCTCCCTAGTGACGAGGTTTGCCACATCTCTGATCACATCTCTCCCTTCAGATTCCTCGATCGGTGTCCGCTGCTGTACCACGCATTCGAGTACGGCACTCAGACCCGCCTCCAAGCCAGCATCGAAGCTCCGTCCAAGTACGCTGTCGTCTCCCTCCTCCGGTACTGCTACACTGGCAGTTACCTCCCGGTTGACGCAGGCCATGGACCTATACTGCTTTTGCCCCACGCTCAGACGTACAAGATCTCTGAAGACTTCCAAGTTCCCAAGCTGCAGCTCCTTGCCCATGGCAACTTCTTAAGCCAGATCGAACTCGCTTGCTGCATGCCAACGCCTCCACAAGACTTGCTCGACTCCATCCAATTCGTGTATAGGTACTACTCTAGCCGTCAAGCGCGTCAGCAGCACGGCCTTGTCGATACCCTCCTCAACTACTGCATATCTATGTTCCACTATCACAAGCTCGGAGAGAATCTAGACTTCCTCAAGGTTGCTACAGATATCTCCGAGTTCCGCCAGGACCTTTGTCGCATGAACATGGAGCGCCGATTCCAGGATGAGTGTAAGGTTTACCCGGCACTTGTCGCGGTAGCCAGGCTAACGTTATGAAGGCGCGAACGATATCGTCCGACTATGTCTCGACACTGTACAACTTCAGGCCTGCGTCCGCCCGACTACCCTAGCGTCGAGAGACCTACCTCAAGAGATGATCTGTGACGATCCTCCTGCCACTACAAACGAGCTCGAAAGCGATGCCACTATCGGTGCAGTAGCACATCTCGATGAGAAAATCTGCGAGAGGGCCGATCAGGTCGAGCCAGTTACCGCTACGCTTGTTCTCCGATCCAAGATTTCACAGCTAGGACCGGCCGCAGAAATAGAGTTGGAGTCTTCTGATGAGGAGCGAGGCTTCTCAACAATTCGTCGTCCGAAGGTGTGTGGTCGTAGCAACCCCTTCGAGCCTATGTCTAGCCCCGAGCTAGTCGCTACGCCCCTCTTCGACTTTTCAGATGCAACCAAGGGCGATGATTCTGACAATGAGGAGTGGACCAAGCTCTGAGAGAAAACCTAGGATATCCATCAGCTGAGAACATGTACACCGGAAAACACCGTGTTCTAGATTATGGTGTACCTGCACTTGGGGCGAACGTGTTCACTTCAGCTAGCCCTCGATTGCATTCCTCTCACGATTATACGGTGGGACGTAAGGCCGCTGGCCGGTGCACGTAAGCTCATGTTTAACCGTTCGAATCAGGTTCATTTAGACTTTCAAAACACCAAGCAGGAATTACATCGCAACATCTTTGTTTAGGGGGCGGGAACGACGTCAAAGGGGAAATGGTGACAGTAGATGATTCAAGCATGCCAAGTTCGACGAGCTGGAACCCGGCGGGCTGTTCTGGAAGATGTCATGACTCTCTCTTTGCTACTCCATTTTGCAAATTTTAGTGATACTTCAAATACATTCAAGATTATCTGTGGCTTTGATCAAAATTTATTCTCTTGGTAATGCTAAACATAGTGGCGAAGCATTAGATAACACTACACGAGATCCATTCATGCCACACGGCCATACACTTTGGGCCGGTAAGATAGGAAAGAGCCACCCGTATCGTCACATGATAACACGGTGCCATCGGTGGCGTCGACCCCATATGCGCCTGCCTGTTCATCTTCGCCCACGTCGGATATCTCGAAACTAGAACTTTATCATGCGTACCCAAAAAGCGCGACCGCTTCGCACACAAAGGATCATATGCGCCCAAGTTCAAGTGAAGCACGTGTCTCATCTTCACTCATACTCATTCGTTTCCCGCTCACTATCGCCGTTCTTTTACTTCGAACATTGTGCCCACCCTCCGAACGCTAGCAGAACAATATGGGATTACATATTAGGCTTCATTACCATTTTTCAAGACCTAAAAACCTAGAGCACGTCAAATCTACTTCGAAGCGTACTACCACGCCAGACGCACCTATACCACCTCCTACTCCACAGCCACGCCTACCGAGAACAACCGTGTCGCGCACCACAGTTATACCGCCTTTTCAATCACCATACCGAAATTCGCGCACACAACCACCTCCATACACTATCCTAGAGCCCCCGGAAGTTCCGTCACGGCACCCCCAGCAGGGACCTATTCGTACATATCCGCCTCGGCGCGTCCACCCAGACGACCGCCTACCATGGCATCCTCAGCCAGGAAGCATACGTACGCATACACCAAGGAAGCCTTCTTCTGCGATCCCCGTTCTCCATCAGGAACCGGTTGACGGCCCCTTAATGCGCCGCCGGTCTACGACTGCTCTACGCCCTCCAATACCTCAATCAATACGCCACCCAGACATCCAATACCCTGACCCTGCACCTACTATGCAAGCGCGCCGTACCGTAGCAGGCGACAGGCCCAGGCTATGCCGTCAGCAATCCACCCCTGTTCTGCGCGCCCATCATCCTACTCATGTTCAGACAGCAACCAGCCACGACATGCCAGGATCCGGACCAACGCCTCCCATCCTTATAGGTCGTCAGCGCTCTACACACCAGCTCCCACTCGCGCCGAATCGTCCGACAGAGCTAGGAAAACGGCATTCCATGCCTTTGCCGCCCAGAGACGTGGATCATGCACAGGAGAGGCGTGATTGGCATATGTGTAAGCACTGCCAGAGAAGAAAGGAAGGTGTAATGAGTGTGAAGAGGTGGTTGAGCAGGTAAGTGAGATTGGTGTTAGGTATTGGACATTGCATGTACCTAGTAGCTTCCTTGGCTGGATACACGGGTTCCTTATCATCACTTGTTAGGCTCTCAATGCATAGCACTCGCTTCTCCAACGTTCGTATTGCATTCTGTTTTCTTCTTCTTCGGATCGGACTGTGAGATGGCTGAGTTGCGAAGGCCCATGCCATTGTTATGTGCTCGAAGGTTTTTTTGGAGGAGGAAAATGAGGTACTGAAATCAAGATGACAGCAAACAAAGTGCATGACCGGTGGGAGCTGTCTAGGTTGATATCACAGCAATGAGCGGCAACAGAAAACGGTTGCAATGGAAGTCGAGAATATCGGGGTATCACAAGGCAAGCCACTTAGAAACAAGGCACAACTCTCACTTGGCCTCCCCCTCCACCGTCACACCCTTCAGCATCTCCTCGTCATCATGACCACCTCGCTCTTTGAACAGCTCCGCCCCCAAGTCATCCAGAAATTTATCAGCCTTCCCTGCACTCCGCTTCTCCTGTATAGCCCTCTTCTTCTCCCTAATCATCTCCTTCCTCTTCTCAATCTGCTCTTTCCGCTCCCGCCTAACCCTCTCCGTTTCCTCCCTCTCCTTCTCCATTCTGCCCATCTGCTCCTGGCGTTCCTCCTCATCTTTCGAGAAGTGGAAGAAGCCCGTGCCCCGTTGTCTGGCCTCTGCTCTGCCGTCAAAGTGAAGTTCAGGTGGAGGCGTGAGCTCCTTGTCTCGCTTAGCAGCTAGATCAGCCATTTGCTGAGCGATGGTTTCGTCGGGGTTGAAGGCGTTGGTTTGCACGGCGTCGCCGTAGATAATGTTGGTAGGCATTGAGGGGCGGGCGGTGAAGCGGTCGGGCTCGTCGGCGGCGAGGGTGCGTTTTCGTCGCTCTTCGCGGGCAGCTTCTGCGCGCGTGCCTTTTCGTGTGCGGCCAAACTCGTCCGTGTACTCGATAAGCTCTTCTTCCTCCGAGGCATCTGATTCAGAGGATGCGTTTGACTCGGCCTCGCCCTTCTCCTGCTTCTCGGCCCACTTACGGTCGAAGTCTACGCCGTACTTGTCGTCGATGTCTTCGATGTCGCCACGCTTCAGGGCGTCATATAGGCGCGCCTTCTCCTCCATGCGCCGCTTCGTCCGCTTCCATGCTGCCTCATCTTCGCCCTTCTCTTCCGTCGTCCGCCCGCGGTGCTTCTGCGTGAAGTCTGTATCTTCCACGTCCTTTAGCGCGCGCTTCTTCACATTCTTGTTGTGCGTCGTGAAGATGTCCTCCCTCTGTGGTCGTGAGCGGCCCGCGGCCGGCTTGTTCGATTCCGATGACGAGCTCTTGATGAGGTTCGAGAGCGTGGAGGAGAAGGCGAGCGTGCTTGAGCTGGATATTTCCTTCGTTTTTGCGCGTCCTTTTGGCCGTGCGCCGTACAAATGGGCGTCCTTCGATGTCATCTTCAGTACGGAGTCGTGTGGGTGAAAAAGGAACCCTGCAGTCGCGTGGGGTGGGACGCGTCGTAGGTAGATGTAGGGCTAGGGCGATGTCGGCATCGGAGCTCTGAGCTCTTGCGTCACTGTGTTACCTACCCCACCAATTGTTTTGCTCGACCCCACGTCGAGGCAGTGAATCCGCGGTTCCGCAAACACGAAACATCCTTTTGCTTTTCCCGTTGAAGCAGGAATTTCCCTGTATCTGATGTAGAGCTTCTTATATACACTCACTGTGCTCCAAGAGCAGGTTTACAGTACACCATTCATCTTCACCTCGAACAATCGCCATGCCTGTCCCTCGTCAAGTCTTCATTGCCGTCATCGGTGAGCACTCTCCTATTCACATCATCTCTCCTCATCGAGTCTAACTAAAGTCTCTCAGGCGCCGGTGGCGTAGGCAAAGCCTTCCTCTCCCAACTCTCCACGCTCGCCCAACGCTTCTCCCAATCACCCTCCTCACCTTACTACCTCTCCCTCATCTGGCTCAGCACCTCCAAGAAAGCCGTTTACCACACCGACTACAAGAGCCTCTCCAACTGGGAATCCGAGCTCCAGAACACAAACACAGCTACCTTACCGCTCCCGCAACTTTGCGAATACCTACAGAAAGCGCCGGGTAAGGTGGTCTTGGTGGACAACACAAGCAATCAGGACGTTGCCGACAGCTATCCGGGATTTCTGAAGAAGGGGATCAGCATTGTGACACCGAACAAGAAGGCCTTCTCAGGCAGCTATGATCTTTGGACACAGATCTTTGATGCTGCGAGCAATGGGTCTGGTGCTGGCGGATACGTTTTCCACGAGTCGTCCGTTGGTGCTGGGCTGCCCGTCATTTCCACATTGAAAGATCTTGTCGAGACGGGTGACGAGGTCACAAAGATTGAAGGTGTCTTCAGCGGAACCATGAGCTTCCTCTTCAACTCGTTCCAGCCTCTGGGCGGCGGAGGGGGCAAATTCTCAGCCGAAGTCAAATCAGCGAAAGAGAAAGGATACACAGAGCCAGATGCACGAGACGACCTGAACGGTCTTGACGTCGCGAGAAAGCTTACCATCCTCGCGCGTCTCGCTGGACTGAAGGTCGAATCACCGACAAGTTTCCCAGTGCAGTCACTCATCCCCAAAGAGCTGGACTCGTGCTCTTCCGGCGATGAGTTCTTGGAACGACTACCAGAGTTCGACGACCAGATGGATAAGCTGAAAACTGATGCCGAGAAGGAGGGCAAAGTCATCCGCTTTGTGGGAAGCGTAGATGTCCCGAACAACAAGGTCAAGGTCGGTCTAGAGAAGTTTGATACGAGCCATCCAATCGCCGCACTGAAGGGCAGCGACAACATCATTGCATTTTACACGAAGCGATACGGCGATAACCCGCTTATCATCCAGGGCGCCGGTGCCGGTGGTGAGGTCACGGCTATGGGCGTTACGGCAGATCTGGTCAAGGTTCTGAGGTTGCTACACTAATCGCGAAGAGTGTGTAAGAGTAGAAGACATCAATTTCAGATCAAAAGCAAAACTGTCTGGCTTGAATAATGGACTGGACCTACTGTGTACATGTTTACTGTGGTATCTGGGAAAAGTAGTGTCACGCGGGGCCTGGTCACCGGAAATTGCGATACACTGCAGATCAGCTCTATCATGAAGATTACATCCAAAACCTCGGTAATCTGTATTGAAACAGATGTTTCTGTCATCCCAGCCCCTTTCCCCGATGTTCCATCTCTCATCTCTCATCTTTCTCATCCGATCCCATCCCATCCCACACCACTCAACACGGCTTTCATCCCATCTTCACAATGCTTTCATCCGATCTCTCTCAGCTGCCCTCAACCCCACGCAAGCAGTTCTTCACATCGAGAGATGATCGCCTACGCGCCCAAACACTGGCCAAAGCCGGCCTCCCAATATCCAGCATTTCCCACCAGACTGGCCTATCCAGCCGCCAAGTGCGCTACGCTATAGCTCACCCTCTTAACCCCAGCAAGAGGCCTGGCTGACCCAGAACTCTTACCCAGGAGCAGATCCAGGAGCTCATTCTTTTTGTACGGTCTAGCCGCGCTACGAGCCAGATGAGCTGCTTGGCCCTGTCTATCCACTTCAGCCATTGGGGCGTTAGTGAGCACCAAATACGATATGCCCTCCAAGAAGCCGGCTACATACGACGCATTGCCCGGGCAAAGTCCCCTCTCCTAGGAGAACAAGCAGGTTCGCTTACAGTGGGCAAGAGATCATGTTAGTTAGAAGAGATAGAGGCGGGACATGATTTTGTGGAGTGGTAAGACCTAGGTAACTAGCGGCCGGCACAGGAGGAAGTGGGTAACAAGATTGCCTAGAGAAGCATTAGATGATAACTGCTTAGTAGACAAGATCCGCAAAAAGAGAGGCTAGATGTTCTAGGGTTGCTTTGCTAGGAGAGAGAAAGGTCCTACTTTATTCTAGGAGAAGGAATAGGGATTAATTAATAAAGAGAGCTACTGTAAGAGGATTGTGCGGCAGCATATCCATGCAGTTGAGAATTACCTTGGAGAGCAATAAGTAAGCGAGTGGAAAGGGATTAACATGTGAGAGAGACATAGGCATAACACATTCTCTCAATCGTCTCGGAAGATTACGGGGTACAACGGGCGGAGAGCGGGTGGTCACACCAGACGTGGCTTGGCGGAACGGTGATAAGGTGCATGCGCATGCACTTGTATGTGTATGTGTATGTGGACCTAGGGAGTCACTTGCATACGGGTGGATATCGATAGTGCGTGCAATCGATAGCGTAGTAGGGGCCTGGACGCGTAAGAAGTGTGGCGGAGATGTGGCACAGCATTTGCGTGTACCCTGCATACCTACACACTTTGATTTCTGGGCACACAGGGGACAAGTGAGCACATGTTCATCACGCAGAAGTGGCGCCACAGTTTTAATATACACAATTACAGAGCGCGGTTGAATAATATGTGCAAACAAATATAATTCATTTCGAGACGAGGGAAACTAGCACTTTCTAGAACCACCCCGTGGCGTCCGCACCCCGTCAAGCCATGGTCATGGGTATAACTTTCGAGTTCTTCGTCACCGCTGCTTCGCAAGAAGAACGGAAATTATGACTAATAACAAACCAAACAAAAACCCTGAGAACGGGTCAAAATAATGCCCCTGTCTGTTCGTTGCTGTTGTTGCAGCCCAACGCCAACAGCCCCCATACGAGCGCCAAGAAAAGAAGAAAAAAGCCTAGTGGGCATACAGTAGTAGACCGCAGGTTGCCCATACCGTCTTTTTGTGTTTCCCCCCTCCCGATTCCCCATTCGCGCCCGATATTTTCCCTGTTCTTTTTGTTTTCCTTTTTCCCTAGGAGAACGCCCGCGGCCGCAGCCGAAAATTTCATGCGCACTCCCAAAAAGAAAAGAGCGCAAGGCAATTCAGTTTGGCTTGGGCTAGAATGCTAGAGCTGCGTGGGTATCCAAATAGAGAAGAGATGAAGAAAACAAGACCAACTAAACACGCACAAGGCGATGTCCATAGTAAAAAGTAGTAACATGAAGTGAACAGAGCGGAGTGTTGGCCGTTGTCGTCGTTGTCGTCGTCGTGATGAGTCGAGATGGAGGTGTATGCACAGTATGGCTGACCTGCGCATGTGACCGTGGGCATGGACATCGGCCCGAGCGTTTGCTAAAGTGGGCCGAGTGGAGTGCGGCCCTCGGTTCAGCCACGAGTCTAGAAGTCTAGAACCCGCATGACTTGCCCGTCCTCCCAAGTCCCGACGCTATCCAAACCACGAGAGCGGAGAAGTGGGCTGTGTAAAATAGGCCAAACATGACGTGGCCAAGGGAAACGCAGAATCGGCACTCCATCACTTGAACATGGTGGAGATGCGCTTGGTGCGCTGCCGTACGCGCGAGAACACGTTGACTTTGTAGGGCTCGTTGGCTGACATGGAGATGGAGCCGTGTCGCACGCTTGTGTGGTCGTAGCTCGACGTGTCACTGGGGCTTGTGGTGGTGTAGGTTTCGTCATAGTCTTCTTCTCGTAGGCCGGGGTACGGTTGTTCGGCCGAGGGAAAGAAGTAGGCATCGAGTCGGGAGTTCATTGCCCGGTTCTTCTCCGACGCTGCTGTGACCAGACTACTCTTGCTGCCAACACTGGTAGCGCTGTCGGTTCTGGTGATGTTATCAAGGCGGATGTCGCGGCGCGCGGCGTTCAACGAGGTCGAGTGTGCGCGCGCAAGGCCTGATAGGGATCCGACTGGAGGTGCTGGGCCGTCACCGATGAGTTTGTACTCAAACTCGGAGACGTGTCCGTGGCAGTAAGGGCAGTGCTCGCACTTGACTTCCCATCCTGAGATTCCCAGCTTCTTTCCGCATGTCGAGAGGTTGCTCGAGGGACTGCATGGGCGGACGAGGTGGTACCAGCGGTGCTGGCACGGAAGGACCGTGACACAGAGTTCGGCGACGCACATTGTTGTTATACTGTCTTTCAGGTGATGTCGAGGTAGATTCGTTTGCGGGGTGTATTGCGTGGAAACGTTTTGACTGACGGCGATGTTGTGGTAGAAGACGTGTTGGCGGTGTTCAGCGTGATCAGCGGGTGGTTGTCACGAGACAAAGACGGGGTGCAGGTGGCAGTGGCAATCCGGGGTAGACGCTAGTAGCCACTACGAGAAGGCGATACTGTTAGAGTATCGGGACAGCTGCTAAGCTAAGGTAGAAGGTACCGTAAATTTCGGCGGCAGATAATGACGTCCAAGAAAGCAGCGGGCCCAATGTTATAAGTGAGAGGTGGCCGTGCAGGGTAGACGTGGTGGTTATGCCGTGTGCCAAGGTGTGAATGCTGATAGGCGGTGCGTGGCGGCCCCCTTGTCCTCTTCCTTAGGATACAACGGCTTGGGAAGCAAGCTGCAAGCGGAGTTTAGAGCGGACAAGTGCGAAGAAGACGGTGTTGGAACAGGCCAGATGCGGATATATGGCGCCTGCGTGAAGATCGGCTTACGAGAGCGAGACGAAACCGACGGACAAGGCAACGGGATACTGATGAGTCAAAGCTGTACAGGCTGACATCAACTGTGTGAGCGTGGAGATAAGTAACGGCGACCATTGGGGAAACACAGGAAGCCCGTCCTTATAATGGGACCACTCTGCTGGGCAGCGGAAGGGGGACCAGGTTTCGACAAGGGATACCTTTAGCGTCGGTGGAGTTATTGACCAACGTCCATGGATGGAGCCCAAGCCTACACCTCCTTCATCATCATGCCCGTCGCGGCGCCGGGACGAAAGCACGCGGATTCTACGCTAACGGCACACCAAAACCTGGGCAGGTAGATCCGCGCCGGTCTGTTAGAATCGTGCGCTGTGCGGCAGCGCTCGCAGAGGAACATGTCGAGCAAACACAGACGTCTCACCGCTCTCAGACAACAGGATGCTCCGTCCGCTGTTGAGGACCGATAGGAACGTTGTCGCTGCTGAACGTGGGCTCCTCATTGGCACGGAGCGCCCTTGTCTCAGGCCAGGCGTCGTGTGCTTTTTCACGCCGCCCCTGTACGACAATCAAAAAAAAGTTTCGTGACACGGAGGCGCTCTGACAGTCTAGCAATCAGCAATGTGACAAGGGGTTGCTATTTTGCCAGAAGGCGTCTTTGGATTCGTCGCCAGAGAGGGTCACTGACGACGAGCTTCAGTCCCGAGACATGAGCTGTGCGCAAGGGCTTGGATTACAGAACTGTGACTTCGTGATACCTTGCACTCGGCACTTGGTTACTTGGCGGCTACCGGTCTTCAAACAGAGTTTGTTTTTCCCTACATTTGTGTATCAGTGTATCGCAACGTGGGCAATCAAACGTGCAGCTGTTGCTCCCGGTAGCGAGCGGAACAGGATGAAACCCAGGTCGATGCCCGCCGCGGATGAGTTGCTAGCAGATCAAGCACATGTCAGGAATAATAATAGCCGGGTACGGAGTATGCGTTTTCATATGAAGTCATACCTCCTGGCCCTGTGTGTATGTACGCCACATCCTCGGCACTCCACTATCACCACCATCACCAGACCCCAATATGACGACAAGTATCCCTCCATCACTACTGTTTGTTGCTTGCTTTCGCATTCCTTGTGCCTCTCCTGGGACGGCCCTCCCACGCCGAAATCCAACCTAACCGTGTGTGTACTGGAAAGAAGCAATACCAGCACACGGCACTTATCTCAGGTTCTGACCACCCGGTGTAACACGCACGTCAATAATAATCGCACCTGGCACGATTCCTGGGATGCGCCCGCATGTGTAATGTTTGACTGCATGTGCGACTACACAAGCGGCTACGTATGTAACTCTCCGGTAAGACACACACGCTTTATCACAGGCTACATAGCATCCATGTAGTATGATGAGCCAAGCCTGCTGATAGTGCGCCCGCTCCAACAGAGGTAGCTTCCCGCATGCAGCAGCCATAGCCGTTACACAGACACGACAATCCCCA
Source organism: Decorospora gaudefroyi (assembly GCA_010015605.1). Taxonomy (NCBI): domain Eukaryota; kingdom Fungi; phylum Ascomycota; class Dothideomycetes; order Pleosporales; family Pleosporaceae; genus Decorospora; species Decorospora gaudefroyi. The sequence continues at coordinate 169,096 of ML975276.1, forward strand.
TTCAGCCCTGTGCCTAAACCACGTATCCTGTATCTTCTTTATCTATCCTCTTGCTCACGGACCAGCAGAAGATTCTAGATTTTATCCGAATTTACCACAAGCACGCACAACCTTACGGCGCGAACGCCCCTCGAAAAGCGGTAGCAACATGAGATTAATTTTCACACAGTTTACGAGTCAGTTAAGCCATACCCTTGACCCCTCCTTTAGTCGGCCCACTTGCACAGCCTCAACGCCCGTCGCTTGGAAGCGCCCACGAGTCGCTCTCCGCTCGTCTGGGCGCTCCTCTCCTTGGCGACGGACTTTACTCCCTTGACACCACCTTGGCCAGGCCTCGATGTTTGCCGGACCCATACAACCCCGCTCTGCCCACAACCAGCCCACTCCATCATCATGCGAACAAATCATAACCAAAACTCACAGCCGCACCGTGACGCGTATGAAAGATGCTTAATCCCAAGTAACCACCCTTCCCCCCCCTCCTTGGCGAGAGCGCAAGTTTGTTTCTAGCAAGTCATCCATGAAACTTGATTTGTGACTGCCGAGAACAATGAATGTAACTTTTTCCCAAGCACAAGGCCTGGCAGGACGCACGCAAGACAGCTACGGTTCCAGAGCTGTGGTAACAAACCCTCCCCGACAAGCTTCCGCTACCCCATCCCGCGGTGCCGGCGATCCCAGCACTAGTTCTGTTCTAAAACACATGGCAGCATCGCTACACCTGCTCACGCGACACTTGGAGTGTGACGTGGTGGGTTTGGAATGCCATCGCTGTACTGAGCGCATTGTCTTTTCATGCATGTAGAGCGTGTAGGCGTGGCGAGATTTTGTACGGAGCTTGGCCTTTGATTGCGGGAAAGTATGTCGATAGTTGCTGGGTCGAGTAGGTATGAGTGCACTTGCGTGGAGGACGTCCGTCTTTTCTCTTGGCTGTGGTTGTTTCTCGATGAATGGACATACATCATCATCACCACCACACATGTTTGCATGAAGAAAAACCCCAAGCACACACTCCAACTCCAAACTTTAGTACCTACCATCTCTACATCTTAGAACTTGCCAAGCACACCCCTCTTCTACTCTCCCTCCACGCTCCCACCTGCTACAACAAGCAAGCCCATCAATCTATTTTCTTTCCTTCTTTCAACATCCCATCCAAACCCCCCAAGCCTTTCTCCCACCCCACCCCATGCCCGATCCCGTAACCCAGCATTCCTTACCTACCATTACCGCCCGAACCTCCACTCGGCCCGCATCTCGGCACCTCGTACCGGTACGCTACCTCACTTGCCCGCGGACTAGGCATCCACATGCACAGCCTCTCGAGTCCCTCTCTACCTACGCGCCGCGCCCTCCCCCGCATTTTTTTTAGTCATACCTTTCTAACGCAAATGCACTGGCACCCAAGTGTGCGGGGAAGGGGAAGGTTGGGGCCAGGCTAGAGTTAGGGTGTGTATTTGCCCTGCGCTGGAGCCCGCGGGTGTTGGCATAGGTAGGTAGGGAAGCACGGAAGGTATGTATTACAGTGCGGTATACCAAGGAAGTGTGTGGCTTATCTTTTTCTTTTCGGTAATGCGTAAGTTATGGCGCTTGGTGGACCGAGATATCCGGTCGATGGTAAAGGTCTTTATTATTGGGAAGGAGAGAAAGGGGTGGCGCTATGGAAGTTCGACAGTGTTTGCTTATAGTGGAAAACAGGATTTGTTTTAGTTACCGGTGTAGTGCTAGTAGTGCACGTATATGTGTGTGTGTTGATAATAGGTCCACTCACTGTGTTTGCCGTTGGAGTTCACACAAAGCTTCGTGGGACATGACACTCTGGCATATCAAAGGAGAAAAAAAGGAGGTTTCTTTTTCAGTTCTAGAAGAACGGAATACATGACTGTGCTTAGCGCGACACGATATCCATTCCCCGTTGACCAGAATCATAAACACCCGGCTATGCACATACAAGCCTAGGGAGAGACGTCGCGATGGTATAAACAATAGCGCTTATCCTAGCCCAAGTATCTACTTCTTCGGGGACTTGCCCTGGTACTCGATGTCGTACTGGAAGAAGCTATCCCATATGCTGCCCTTCCTTGCAAGTGCTGGCTTCTGCGGGCCCGCTGCAGGACTCGCAGTCCTCAGATCACTCTGACTTGCCACTCTATGCTTGACAGGAGACGTGTTCGCTGATCGTAGGTTCGATGGACTGGACTTGAAAAACCTGTAGGGAGACTGGTGTGGAGGCGCGGAGACCTGTCGCAACGTTAGCAAATGTGCAAAGATCGATTGGGGAGCTTAGATTTACATCAAGCGCAAACCTAAGGTCCCCAGAGCAGGTCGCGCACGTTGCCTCCGTTCTGGTCCTCCACGCCACTCCCGTTTGTCTCCGTTTCCCTTAAATGGCTAGGACCATGTGCACCAGTTGGGCTTGCACCTCTGGTGGCCGTGGTGGAGGCGAGATTCGATTCAGGACGTTCGCCCGGCGACAACGCTTCTGCTGAATTACGACCACCGATTATGGGCGCGCTCTTCCTGCTCGTGCCACTGCTGCGCCGGCTATCCAGTGACTTTCCTAGTTGGGTTGCAGGGTCCATGGAGGACTTCTTCTTTGCCTTCTGCATCTCGCCTTGTCCAGTTTCAAGACTGCTCTTCACGGTGACGGCACCCTTGATGCCGGGCGTACCCGGTGCCATCGCCTTCTCTTCAGTTGCGTCAAGTAGATACCATCGGAGTCCGTCGGACAGCTCGAAAGGGTTGTCGTCCTCGAACGACACTGCGTTGCTGGAGGCGATTGAGCGTCCGTCTATAGAAGCGCGTGGTGCGCCGTCCAGTGCCTTGGAAAGATCTACAACGCGCTCCTCCACTTTCGAGATGCGTGCTACCAGCCACTCCTTCCCGGCTAGTCGATGCGTATCTTGCTCACGGAGAAAGAAGTGCGGGGCGCCAACGTTGAAGGCAGCCCAAGGACGATGCGCATTGTTTCGCGTGGGCAAGAACAGTGCCAAATCACCTTCTTTGAACGAACGGTAAGCAATCTTGTCGTGTGCATCCGCCTGGAAGCGGTGTGCCTTGTCCCGATATGCGCGAGCTTCCTTTTGCCACTTGCGCGCTGTGTGCTCCATATCCCGCATTCGCTTCGCTACAGCATCACTGAACGTCTCGAGGTTGAAGAGCTGGAGTTTTTCAATGAGCTCCTGGTAACGTTGATCTTCCTCCTCCGGCCCCGAAGCTTCGGTCCATTGAAGGAAGTGAAGGTCTCCAACATCTTCCAGGTAGCGCTTCAGTGGAGTGGGTGAAGATGTCGTGGTGCTTCGACTGAGTCCTGCACTAGTGTCTGTCATAATTGTGCTACTTCCGAGCTTGGAGGCTCTCTGAAGTACCATTTCGCCGTCTTCATGAGTGATGACGAACCCAAGTGTTTCGAGCAAGCGGACAAGGCGCTCGTGTAGCGTGTATAGACGCTGGCCAAGGTCTTTCGCACGCTGCATACGTTGGTGGGTACGAGTCGAATCATCCTCTTCCCACTTCCGCAGCTTCTTCTCCACGCGCATGAGTTCGATATCGAGACTATTCGCGTGAGAATTCTTTTCAGCCAGGTCGACCTGGAGACGGCCCACTTTCGCCTCTTCCTCTTCTACTCGCTTGCGCAGAGCTTCAGAGCCGGTCTCGCCTTCAGCAAATTTATTACGAAGGTCATGGAGATGACCACGCTCCTCCTCCAACTCTGCACCGACGGAAGCGACCCGGGCTTTCTCCACGTCAAGTTGCTCTTGAAGGGATGCAGCTTCCTTCTCATGTTCAGCCAGCTGTGTTCGGAAGTCCTGCTCTTGTTCCTCCACTCTCGCATGGGCGTTCTCGTTGTCTGATTTTGCCATAGCAACAGCTTGCTCAAGTTCTCTCTGATGATTGAGGGAACGGATAGCCAAGTTTTCAATTTGCGCGATCAAGGCAGAGTGATCATCCGGCACATTTGTTCCAGGAGAGAGGTGACTGAACGCCGCAGCGAGTGAATCGGCTTCTTGCGACCTAACAGCTTTGCGGTCAATGAGCTCCGCTTGGAGTGCCTCAATTCGTTCGTCTGCCCGTGCACCCTGCTCGGTTGCCTCTCTGCGCGTTTGCTCGAGTTCGGCGACTAGTTCTTGTATTCTGGTGTCAACACCAGTCCGCTCGTTATCCCGACTACCAAGCACACGATCCAGCTCATCTTCAGCTTCCTCAATCTTAGTCTTGTAGGCCCGAATCTCGTCTTCAAGCGACTTCCGTTCATCTGCAAACTCTTTTTGTTGCGCTCGCATGTTCTCCATGATGTTATTTTTTGTCGACATGGCCTCCTCAAACCGGCGCTGTTGGTCTGCTTCCTCGTCTTTCCGGCCCTGTGCATCATTCTCCAGATTTGCGCGTGCTTCCTTCTCTGCTGCAAGTTCTTGTTCGAGGCGAAGGATGCGGCGCTTGTCCTCCTGTCCTGCGTTTGTGGAGAATCGTCTAGAAGAGATAGAGGACCGACGGGATAGCTCCTCTTGGGGTCTAGGCGAAGCTACCTCCATTGTCGGTGTCGAAGGGTCTCCCGGGCTTGGGATACCGAAAGACGGTGGTGCACCTATAGACAACCTGCTGACAGTGTTTTGGCGATGTATTAGGTCCTCTAGTCGGCGAACGCGGCTCTTGTAGCCTTTGAGCTCATCTTCAAGCTTCACACTGCCTTCCTTCAACACACGTAGCTCATCATCGCCTCGGACGATTAGCTGGGAGCCTTTACCAAATGCTGGTTCATGGACGCTTCCCATCTTGAAGTTCTTGGCGCGCTTCATCTGCTGTTTCGTAGGACGATCAAGATCTTTGATCGCCTGGCTGAACGCTTCGGCTTCGGATTCTTGCCCGTCCAGTCTCTGCAGGTCTTTAAGATAGGCTTGAAGTTCCTCTCGGGAGACCTTGGGCCAGATTGTCTTTTCCGGCTGTACGTTCATCTCGAAGCCTAATGAACCGCCTTGAATAGCCTCCAGGTTGACTACGTCGGCAATCGGCTTTAGCCACCTCTTGCGTCGACGGTCTTCCTCTTCCTGGAATGTCGCCATCTCTTCAGCCAGCGAGGAGGTATCCTTCTCCATCCTCTCCATCCACTCTCGTCTGCGGACCGCCTCGACTAACAGTGTGCCGTATACATAGGGCAGACGACCGACGAGAGAGATGAGCTCAAAGGCAGCAACGCCCTCGTGCGGTATGCTGATTTGCTCGAGTTCTGCGCCGAGACTCGCGATGACCGATTCGATACTCGCGATGCCCTGCATGCTCTCCACCGAGTTCCTGATTGCCGAATTCTTCTGCTCTACAGCCCGACGCACAAGATCGCTCATCTCTATGCTGTATTCGTGTATAGCCGGTAGGAAGTTCCGCGTGTGCAACAAGGCCATCTTGGACACCTGCGCTACCGACCTAGCACTCGCCTCGAGACCCATGACATGCTCGAAATCGGATTCAACTTTCTTCGCCACGGCTTCGATCTCGTTGTATAGGCGAGCGGGCTCTTCGGAATCGTCCACGATGGATCTGCTCTGGCTTTGGCCGACTGCGCTCAAGAGTTCGTTGTAGTCGGCCGAAATCTTTTCCAGCTGCGTGCTCATGCTGTCCATGCGCTGTGCAAACGACTCTCTCACGCGTTTACTGGTCCCTGTAGCCTTCTTGACACCCTCGACGTCGAGAAAGGCCTGGAGCGACTGGTGACCGGCTCGATCAGTGTGTGCGGATTGCGCAGGTCTCATCTCCTTGGCCAGGAAGCGCGTAAACTGGATGTTGGCAGGCACCGTCCCGAGCTGCTCGAAGTCGGCATCGAGGCGTCGCAAGTTGTCTCCGGCCTCCTTCTCGACACCGTCGTACCACTCCCTAGCCGCATAGTACTTCTGCCCCAGCCCCTTGATGTGCGCATCATGGTTGCCCACTGCGACTTGCGTAGCCCGTTCGATCGTGGCCTGTTCGGCAAAGTGTTTCGACGCTACACGGGACATGGAATGGGACTTGTCGAGAAGACCAAAGGCCCAGTCGCGGCGGGCTTGGAAGAGGGCTTGCCATGCTCGTAGATCGGTATTGCTCGTGAGGTTGTTGGGCGGATCGTCGGGGGTGAAGGCATCGGGAAGTGGTGTGGACGATATGGCAGCCTGCGGGTTGCTGGAGAGCTCGCGACTAAAGACGAATATCTCCTTCTGCAGAACAGAGTCATTAGCAGACAGTACTGCGTATGCGCCGGCATGCCTACCTCGGTCAGCAGCGCCTGTAGCTTTACATGCTTGCCGTGGGTGGTGAGTAGGACCTGCGACTCCGGCGCTATCTCTGTAGCTCTCGAGATCCAGGACTTAAGTGCATCGACGGAGCTAAAGGCAACGGGATCAGCGTCGAGGCGCTGGCCCGTATGAGCTACAGCAATCTGCAGCGACATTCGACCTTGCCCTCCCGCTTGTTGGTGTTGTGTCGACGCAGCACCCAAGGAGTAATGCAGTATTGACTATATGTATGGACTGTCGGAGCGTGAGCACATGCGTACCAGATTCCGCCAAGCAGGGTCGGCGCAGGGATCGGCGCATGGGCCCCGGGCTGCTGCATCATAGTGAAGGACGCGCACGGTCAGATGGACATCGGAGTCGTGCACTGGGACGTGTTTTGAACCCATTTTGCCGTCAACATGGCAACGAAAGATGATGTGGACATGGCGGACGCGCCTGTCAGGGTGCAGGATGCAAACGACTATTCGGACCTGCTCCAAACAAATCACAGCGACGCGTTCGCCTTCTCCGATACCGAGAAGCTAGCCCTGCAGCTCTACGACCAGCTCAAGGAACTCGAGTTGCAAGAGAGCCTTCTTCACGCGCAGCAGTCAGGCATGTCTCTTCTCGAATCCGGCTTGTGTGGGCGAATAGTAACGTGATAATACATATAGCACAAGCGCATGATTTCTCTGCACTCCCCGATGACCTGTTGGAGGAGCGCCTGACGATAGTGCAGCACGAAGCCATGCAAGCGAAGGCAGAGTATGAGATTCGAAACAGAATCATTCACAATGTACTAGCCATGGATCCGATACTGAAGGCTGTTCATGGAGGCAAAAGAACGGGATTTGTGGAGAAGTAGGTCGTGTTCGATATGTATTTCGTGCTTCTCTCACCCTCCTACAGACGCATACTACCGCTGGTCACCGAGAGGGACACTGTTTCCATGATCCATGGCTCTCAAACAGCAGCCCTTGCTTCTACTACCCGCGCCCAGAGTACAGCAGAGCAGGCGAACATGGTCGCAAATCGGAAGAACCGGGAACTATCAAAGACGATGCTTGCCCTGGCTGAAGAGATGAAGGCCCAGTCAGTACAAGACATTGAGGACCCACAGCTGCGCCGCCAAGTCGATGCCGTAGAGAAGGAGCTCAAGGACTCGCGAAGAAGGATGAAGACGCTCAAGGGCATATTGTCAGCTATGGTAGTCAGCAGCGGCATCAACTGGGCTGCAGACGAGGGCTTGACAGAGCTCGTCATGGATGATGAGGAAGACGGATGAGTGAGCCGTTGACCAACGAATGCACATCTCTTGAGACTATGCGGACTACACGGTACAGTGGTTATATACACTTTCTTCTTGGCATTGCTTGAAGACAGCTGAGTGATGTCGCACTGCACGTGTGGATCAGGGATGCAGCCACCAAACGTATGGGGCTCCAGGTCGTGTTTATTGATGTCGGGGTGTTGCTGGGGTGACGGTCGTTGGAAACGACACTTGTACACAGGACGCGAGATGAGACAGAGTTTGGTGCTCGTGTCGAGCCTCTGGTGAATAGAGGTTGTGTAGACGATGTCATTGGTGCCTGAGCACTTTGCGGGATTATCGGAAGGCGACGATCCAGGCGTGCCTGCCTCTGTTGGTGGCCGTGGCAAGGGTAGCTACGGCCGTCCATGGTTTCAACGAAAATATTCAGGTAGGGCATGAACTTGTGGAGTTCCACACCTGGCAATCAGCGCAGGTGAAGGCGAGTACCTTGCATCGGACGCGTGACTTGTTCTGTATCCGGTTCGGTCATATTGCGTAGGGCGAGACGGCTCCATGGCCGGAAGCGGGCTCACAGGGCTGCTCGTCACCGCCTGAAGCGTGCGCGGCGGCCATGAAAGCAGGTGGATGCCACGGCAGCATGCGCTGCGGGGTGAGACACACTGACAGTGACAGCCAGCACCAGGCTGACTAGTTGGGATTGCCGATTGAAAGGACCTTTCGGGGACATTGCAGATGGCTGCAGCACCTGAAGCTGCCCGCAGCGGACGTGTTGCGCGACCGGACACTTGGTGTCTGGAACACCTACCAGCAGCCAGCAGCGCTACTTGAGATAACGTCTAGGGCCATTTGACCGTGTCCAGCGAATAGTAGACTATCGACTGCTGCGTGCAATCTAACCGAACGTGAAACTTGCCAGAAAGAATGGAGTGCGCCTCAGCGCCCAGGGAGCGAGGGTGAGGGTGAGGACAAGGAACAACGCGACACGTCTCCCGTACTGTAGATGCGCGTTCAGTCATCAAAGAAAGTAGCGCCAGGAGACGGAGACGAGGAGACGGTGAAACGATCAACAAGAGGATGCTGTCTGTCGTCGTGATGCGCGCGCAGTGAGGAGTGCGGCAGCCGTGCGGGCAAGGATGGGCTTTGGTCCGCAGCGCCCGTGCCAAACAAGCTGCATGACTAAGCGATGGCCTGCCAAACGGGGTCTCAGCAGGTCCTCACAGTACTGCCCGCTCTCTCACCCAGCTTCCCTCTCATACAAATCTCGCCCAACATATGTGAGTTCCCTCGGCTGCTTTTCACCAAGTCGCATTTGTACGAAGTCGCATTGTCACCAGCACCACTTTTCGCAACCACACCTTTTTTCCACGCGTTTTCCCGCCCCAATTCGCCCAACTAGCACTCTCCCAGCCTTCTTTTCTTCATCTTCCGACCGTCATCGCGTTCGACTGATTCTTCATCGCCGTCGCCAGCACCTACTACCAGGCGCAAACTAACCGCAAAACAGACCTCGGTCAACGCTATTAACTTGCTCACATCGAGCAACTTCAGTGAGTTCCCGCACCTTCTCTTATCGCAAAATCGCGCATCATCGGGTTGTGTTGTTGTGTTTGCGACCGCGTCACCTTAAGCGCATACCAGCCCTGCAGCACCATTGCGCACTTACCCAACAACAACATGGCTTGTACACGGCTTTACCAGCGCAGGCTCCTATCTGCGCTTATAAGCTACTTAGCACCCGTGACGCTTTCTTGCTACGCTTCTTCTCGCCCACAAAACTGCTCGCGATTCAATCAGGAGCTAACCACCCGCAACAGCCACCCCAGTTCAACTCTCTCACCAACACCATGCCCAAAGAGAAGACCACCCGCAAGGCCGCGCCCAAGTCCAAGGCTGACGGCGGAAAGAAGAAGAAGGGCAAGTAGCTCGCGTGCATCCATCCATTTTCATGCTAATCTGCGACAGACCCCAACGCGCCCAAGCGTGGTCTTTCCGCATACATGTTCTTCGCCAACGAGCAGCGTGACAAGGTCCGTGAGGACAACCCTGGCATCAAGTTCGGTGAGTTTATTGTCTTTTTGTCCTTGTCCACATCCCGTCTCTAACATTGCGCAGGCGAGGTCGGCAAGCTTCTCGGAGAGAAGTGGAAGGCCCTGAACGAGAAGCAGCGCGCCCCCTATGATGCCAAGGCTGCACAGGACAAGAAGCGCTACGAGGAGGAGAAGGCCGCCTACCAGGTAAGTGTTGATAGGATACCTTCAATCAAAGCTTCTCTAACCAGCCCAGGCCGGCGAGGAAGAGGAAGAAGAAGAGTCTGACTAGAAAGATTGACTCCCCGAAGCTTCCTCCCACAACACCTCTGGCAGCGATGATGATGTCTTTCACGCGCGGCCTCGGCTGTTACGCCTCCCTCGGTTTCATTTGTCGTCTTCCTCTTTAATGGGCTCTTTCTTTGCAGAGGCCGGCTAGCAAATCTGTGGTTCATTTCGGAACGAACGGCCGCAGTACAGCCCGCGCTGATGGCGGACGGTCATGATGTTGGCGTCTCTTACTCTGACGCAGAAAACATCACGAAGCTCATGACCAAGTCTATCTATGTACACTAGTCACTTGCGGTATGGAAAATGTTTGCTGTTTATTCAGGGTCAGCATCTTGGTGATGTTCATGTTGCCTGATGAGACGACCTTGTCCTCGGCGTAGCCTCGTTCCTGCCCTTCGTAGCTCGGGTCCCAGCTCTACGGCTGCGATATCTTTGCAAACGGAGTGCGTTTGCCGCAGTGATGATTCAGGACCCGAATCCTCACGGCGCCCCTCCATCCGTAGCCATGTTTCCAAGAATTGGCTCTGGTTCTTGGACCCTTTTGATGCGTGCGGCTGCTATCCACTCACATATACACCGCCAACGGGAAGCCGCATCCATGACCGCTCTTTCCTTACCGGTACGTACCTGCAGTGTGCCTTCCCCTCGTCTGGCGTCCCCTATTCTCTCTTCAACTAGATGAATTCTCTATTTTCTTATGCATCCATCGACCAAAGCGAGCAACAAAGCGTCGTTGGGCTAGTGGTATGCTATCGCCTTCCCATCGTGCACCACTGCGAAGGAGGCGGGGATCACGGGTGTACGTATCCCAAGACAGATATAGATCGGAGTTCGAGTTGCAGAGCTAACAAGGTAATAGTCGAACCCCGTACGGCGCAATGCTCTCTTCTTTTTTGATGTTTCTTGCTGCATAGGGAGTTGGGCGCTTTCTTTCTTTCTTTTTTGGTAGGTGTGTCGTGTGCTCCTTCCTACCCGGGAGTGATGTCATTTGTTCGAGGGAGAGGGGGGGGAGGTGCGATGCGCTCCGGAAAGGGGGATGTACGTCGCTGGAATGCATAGTATCAGGTTATAGGGAATGTGCGACAAAGACCGCATTTCCACAAAATGGGTAAAGAGTAAGTTGTAAATCTTTTTTGGGTTCTGGGTACATCATAGATGTCCTCTCGGGTATACCTGAACGCCTTGCCTCGCCTCCTCTTGAAGCATGGAACGCCAGTATTACTGGCCTCGCCCAATAGCTTTTTGTAGAACCGCGAAGACACCCCAAAGTTCACACTGCCTGGCATACACATGCTATTCCCGCTGTAACACCACCATGACTCCCATTATGCCCAACATAACCTGCTTCAGCCACGGGTACTCACTCAACAGAATTGTAACGTAACCGACAAACGGTATGAAGCCGACGACGCTCCCTACAACGTCTTCTTTGCGGTTGAGGAAGGATTGGCCGGCGGCGTAGAGTTCGGTATCGTCTGCGAGATTGTTGTCGCCTTTTGTGAGGAGGCGGAGGGGTGTTTTACTAAACTATAGTTAGCATCATGCCCTTATTCTGCAGCATTATACGCGAACAGTCCTCCACAAGCATATTAAGAAAGGGAAAAAAGGTAAGACTCACCTTCCCCCGTATCTCCTCACCACGCGATGCACAATCGGGATGTCCTTGCCCTTGACATTATATACCACAATCTCGCCAATCTGCGTGTCGAGCCCCCTATTCCACAGAAACAACAAATCTCCTCGTTGGAACGCGGGCTCCATGGACCCTGATAGGACGACGACAATGGGGGACGGTGAATTGGACACGATGGAGATGCCTTTCCACATCATGAAGGCGGTGGAAAGAACGAGGGCAAAGTTTAGGATTTGGCCGGCGATTTGCCGCGGTTGCATTGCACTGAGGCCGAGCATGGTTGCGGGTTGTGTGCGGAGAGTCGGGTGGGAGGTGCAGGCCTTGAACGGCGTCGGTCGTTATCCAGTTCTCAGGCGGGGGGTTGACGGCCGAAGCAAGGAATCAATAGGCGTTTTACGTGACTTTGGGGTGTCTAGCGGCAGTCTGCAGGAGAACAGCGCAGCGAAGGTGCGCGTCGGGGAATTGTGGTCAAGAGCTTGATGCCAGATGTCCTTCGATTCGTTGTTGCGGCCAGCTTAGTCAACCTCCGTGTGTGACCTCTCAGCTAGGCAATCGCTCCTACACCCCATCCCTTCATCCCTCCAAATATCATCGCATCGCGTCGTGAGCTGCAAGTCATCAAACTTTTGCAGACCGTTTATTTGAAAATGGCACGAAGCGTCGGGGGCTGTTCAACACAGACTCGCATCTCTCACCGGCGCCTCTTAATTGAGGCCGCCTTCACCACAACATGCCATCCGTAGTTTCTATTCATATCAAGCATCCTCTCATCGCAGCTAGCTAGATTTACCTCAAATTTTGCCTCGATCAATTCTCCGAGTCTATAACTAACACAGCATCCCGAATTTGCGCCAACTAATTTGCACACTCCTCCTCAGTCGCTTCTTATTCTCAACGGCATTTACTCAGCTACGTGCGACCTGCGAACAAGATACGAAAGGTAGCTCCGCCGAGCTGTGTTTCTCTCACACTTGTAGATAGGTTCGCGTCTTGAAACATACCCTCACTTCTCCTGCGGTCGCCATCCGGTCCTACCCGCTGTACAAAAGCTTCTTCTCCCGGATATCTCGAAAATCGGCACTGCTCTGAATCTGTCCAGGTTAGCAGTGTATTCCTCCTCGTCTAGGCCAGACTCAATCTCGCACCCTTCGCAACATGACGGATTTCACTCCCGGAACTCTGGTTGGCTATCGAGCCTCCAATTCCTTGTCACCACCATGGCCAGCAGTGGTTTGCACGGATGATATTGCGCCGGAAGCCGTCCTGAAAATCCGCCCGAATGGCTATGCTTACGTCACACTGGTGTTACTCATGGGTGAGGGCTTAACATTGTAAGAAGCCCAAGATCTTGTAAAGATGCTCACGCATGCTAAGAGGAATAGTCGCTGGGCTCGAACGATAGAAATGAGCGCCTTCGATCCTTGCGTACCGTTCGAGGACGAGGACACGGTCGGCAATACGCCCGGCCTTGGAGACGCCTATGAAATAGCGAACGATGCCCTCGCAGCCGGCTTGAACCTAGAACACTGGCGAGAGCACGTCAGTGGTCTGATCACCGTAGTATCTGACTCAGAGTATACGGGTACTGATTCTGAGGAGGAAGCATGCTCCGACTTAGAACTGAAGAGGGCAATCCGCGCAAGTCGAGAGCATTACCGCGGCAAGAGACCTGAGAAGAAGTCTGCGAAAAGAGCTAAAACTCTGCAGACACCGTCTTTATCGCCCAAACATGAAGCAAAGATAGCCAACGACCCTTTCACTATTGTTTCCTTAGAGAAGACTGGAATTGGAACTCCATTTGCATCATCTCAAAGGACGTCTAGGGACCCAACCTCCCGCAGTTCGCAACATCTACGACAACGCGAAAGCTGTCGTACCCCGCCATCATCACTCGACAAAAAAGCACCTTTTCCCGGAATGGACTCAGTCAAACGCCTGACTGGGGACATTAGCGCTGTACACCAAACCGCTGAGAAAACCGCCAAGCTGAACCCATTCCCGCAGAGATCATTTTTGGATGACTTTTGCGGTCGCCTTAACCAAAACTTGAAAGAACCAACCAGTGATATAGTGGATGGCGAGCTGTGGGTGTGTCACTAATCCTTCTGTGGCTTCATCTAACACCACGTAGTTCCGAGAGCAAAGACTTCGTACAAATTTTGATCGGTCCGACGAATGAAATCAGCACACTAGCGAAGCAGAGTGTCTGGAACCGACCATACTGGCGAGATCCCAGGCGCGGCATAAATCACTTCGACATGAACGAAGACGGAATTTGGGAGCTACGACATCCTGGACTCGATGAGATCGAATCGGAGGACTTCGTGTTCGTTGCCGAGTACTTGGAAAGTGGGGACTTCGGATATAGACGGCCGCAAGGTGGAGAGGATATGGAAGAGGCTGTCGCACAGTGCATGTCTGCATGGTTTGCGGCCGAAAGACTTGATATGTCTGATCTGATGGACTACATCGTCGAAAAGTTGCAGAAGCGCATCGAGCCAGCCATGTACGATGTGATGGTCTTTGCCTGCCAGATCTACAACTCGCCCGACACCGGTCTCCCCTCTTATCAGTGGTTGAAGGACTATTTGGCGACATCTATTGCAGAAAATTACTGGATCTACCTCAGCGACGACCACCTGAGCTCAAGTTTCATTGAGAAGCTCCAGCTGTTCCCCGAGTTAGAAAGGGATATATATATGAGGCGATTAGTCGCCTTGGAGCAGCGACTCGAGCCGGAGGACGATGATCAAAATGAGGGTGACGCGGAAATGAGCTGAACGGAAAGACCTTCCTGGGTGTCTTTGCGAGTTGGGATTTCCGGGCAGAATTGCTTTCTAGCCAGCCATGCAAACTGATGCGTTTTTTTGGGCTAGACAGACTCTGGCCGAGTCTTTCATAACTGTTCTTTATCATGTCCATAGTGAACAAATTTCGGGTAGAGCGATTGGGGCTTGCAACAATCTAGAGGCTGGATGGCTGGGAGAATTTTGGCTGTTATGGTTTCATTCGAATCTCTTCCAGATGCGTAACACATCCACTCTGCGATTAGGCATCTACCCAAGCCCAGCATAGCATGCATAAAATCTCCACCGTTTCCCTGCCACTACCACAAGCCCTTGATCTGCGAAACACGCTGCGTAGGTTCAAACACTTCATTGCTATCCGCGGTATTCGTCCGGGACCCACTGCCACTATCCGTGAACGTCGGGAACGCTGCTGCGTCGTGACTGGCACTCGCATCCCAGCCCAGTGTCTCTTCCCTGTCGTGATCCACGGGGGCCCAAGCGTCGTCTTCATCTTCGTCTTCTGGAACAAAGAGACTGTCAGATTCTTTACGGCTGGGCTGAGCTTGTCCTGCTGATGAGGCCTGACGAGACCCTGGGTTTCGTAGTCGACCGGAACCGTCGCGTCGTGATGCTGGCTGGACAGGTGGAGGCATATTAGGTCGAAAGCTGCGACTGTCTTTACGATCGGCTGTCGTGGTTGACGGTGTACGAGATGCCTGTCTGCTATTCATCGCTTGGGGCGCTGGCGTCGGTGGAGCCGCGCTGTAGTCGCCCGCAGTCATCAGCGTGAACTCGCAGATCAGACCTTCGGATCCATAGCTGAACTGTAGGGGCCGTGTTGGCTGGGAATGGAATGCTTTCAGGCTTGTCTTGAGCGTATCTGCATGGACTACGATCGCTTTGAAATCCTTCACGTTGATGATGATGTGCATGCCGGTCTGAACCACGAACTCTTCGAAATCGGATGTGTTGACCGCAACTGCCGTAACGAGCGGATGCTTCAAGATCTCCTTCCCGTTTGAGATCTTCTCGGTATAGCTTTTGAACACGCAGCGACCGTCTTCTCCAGCGAAGATATCAAGCATCTCGGTCTTGGTGCCGAAGTACTCAATGTACTCTCTGATTGCGCCGGAATGCATACTCCATCTGTTCTTGGCAACACTGCGATCAAACAGGGCATGCATAACGTCCACAGCTTCGTACGTGAGCTTGTATGTCTTGATAACCCCCTGGTTGCACACCATCTTCACAATAAACCGGCATTGGGTCTCATTTTCCCGTTCCTGCACGCTCACGTCGCAACGATCGATCGCGCCATCTCGTCCTAGCGGATCATACAGGCGGCCCTTGAAGACCGACAAGAGTGCTTTGGTATACATGCTGCACGTGAAGCGACCATCCGGCCCGCCGTGACTCGGCACGCATTCATAGTGGGTGAAGAACTGATTACCATCAAGCGTGATAGCGGCGTATGCGGATTTTGACGAGTTGAGAGCGGTAAAGGTGAACTGAGACGAGATGGATGAGATTGCTAAAGTGACTGCAAGGGAAAGGATCGCGAAGCCTACCTACCTTTTCCCGCCGCGCTTCGATGGCTACGGTATCGCTAAACTTGCCCAGGCAGACGAGCAGGTCGTGGACTTTTGATGCCGCCACAGGCGTGAGCGTGAAGTTGAGTATGACCATTTCCTGCCGTCTTGATTGCTCGCATGGTGGCGAGGTGTCGGCGTCGACTGGTGGTAATTAGCGGGTCGCTGAAAGCGGAAAGAGCGCGTTTCGACGCGCTAGCGCATTGACATCATCGCGCCTCAAGTAGGTACTGCTACGCCAGGCATATCATCAACAACAGTATTCAGCAATTGTATCTTTAAGCAGTATGGCTCAGCCAGTGCTCCCAGATGACGTTCTTCATTTGTTGTGCGAGGAATTGGCCAACCAAGAACAGTTTGATACTCTGTTCAATTGCGCTTGTGCCAGCCGCGCACTTGCCGTACCTGCATTAACTCATCTGTATCGGTATGTTACGATCGTTTTTATAGCGAAGTTGCAGTGATCGCTCTAACACGTGCCGAAGGTCCCATCATCTGGCTCCGGTGCGAGGCGGAGGAGAAGATCTTTATGGATTACCAGCTGCTACCAAACTACTCACTATCCAGAAATGGTCTATCTTGTGGAGGTCACTCGTCACATCTAGCCTCGACGCCACACTGTTCCCTTACTGCCGTTACATTAGGTCGCTCGACTTCCGCGACCTTGGCTATCTGCTCGACGATGACCAATTTCGCGCCAAGGTCTCTAAGTAGGTCAGTTCCCAGCAACAGTGGCCATGGGTTCTGACTGCCATCTAGACAGTTCTTCTCGGGCCCGTTGAAACAGTTCGAAAAAACGGAGACGGTGACGAATATCAAAGGGAAGAAGATAACGCGCATCAAGACAGCGGATATTATCGATGCCATTGGCGAAGGTAGGCAAACCACGCATCTTTAGCATTCATGAACTTACGATTCGCAGTGGTAACTCAGCATACGCCAACCCTTGAGATTATCAGTGGAGAACGTACATAACCCTTACCTCATAAGCCGACTCGTCTGATCACTTCTAGTTCAACCTGGCGCACTTGTCCGATGGACTCCGCGTCTTCCTCGACTGCAAAGTCTTGAGCTCTGGGATGGCAAGCCACTCGAAGACGCACTCGTGCACGCCTCTATCTACGAGCATTGTCCACAGTTCAAGTCACTCATGATCTACACATGGCTGTCCACTGACAGCGATCACAAATTTGCCAACTTCCTGTCCTCGATGCGACCAGACTCCCTCCAGACACTCCAGACCATCAGCCACGTCAAGGCAGGCGCGGAGACTTTCCGCGCCCTCAATCACCACAGTAAATCACTCGAGGACCTACGGCTATGTGTATCCAACGAATCCATACCACAGATGTCGCTTCTACGAGGCTGCACGGCGTTAAGAACATTGCGCATGGAAGATGTTCACGGTCAAGTGGATCTCGAAGCAACTGAACACGACGTCTTTCTAGAAACAGTCGCATGGCTGCAGAATTGCGAGAACCTCGAACGTCTCAGCTTCTCCAAACTACAATCAGGAGCCGCGATTATTACGCCCGTTCTACTGGAGGAGAAGATCCGACTGAGAAGTCTCGAAATCGACTCTTACACGCTCAAAGATCACAAGGCTTTTCACCAAGCGCTCGTACACCATAAATCCTCTCTTAGGATACTGTTTCTGAGCGGTGACACAGACGGCATGTTCCGTGACGATCTCGACATCCTCGTCGATTCATTGAAACAGCTCCGTCAATTGCGGGATTTACATCTAATACTACCCGAGGTGCTCCGAGATGAGCATCTTGTCACCATCGTCGCCGAACTCACTCTGCTGGAGGATCTATACGTCAGCGGTCTTGAGCTTAACGACGTCGTTCTACCCCACCTTGCAAGTCTGTCCAACCTCCGGACTGTAACCATCTCAGGTATATCGAAATTCACTATGGAGGGACTGCTCGATTTTGTATCGCGACTTGGACCCGGCAACCAGGGCATTCGGATTTCAGTCGATATGGCGGATCCCGATACTCTGCTGGAAGATGAGGTGCTGAACCTCGTAAGAGATAATCTTATGGACAAGGTTGGCGGGACTTTGGAGTACATGGCACTCAGAGGTATGTTTGGATGGGTACCCAGTGGTTACCATATTAGGAGCCCTGATTGACAGGATGCACAGATCCGAACATCCCCGAATTCGACAGCGACTCAGACTGAGCCAGGCCTGCTCTCTCAGTCTAAGCGCTCTGGCTAGTGAACTTGTAACCACAGGTTAAGTCAATGCCTCTGCATAGTATGCGGTCATTCCAATGGCTCGCAACCGTGGCCCCGGCTCTTCTCAAGAGCTAAATATCGAAGACATGCGATATCTCATAGAAAAATAGGCAGAAAGCATCTGTGAACAGAAGGAAAAAATTACGACATGTTTCCGGCCGTGGCCGCGTCAATGACGTGGGTCTCGCGTAGCCTCAATAGCGGGGCTCGGAAAATAGGATCTTACATCTATGTGAAGCCAGAAACTTCAGACCTTTCAAGCCAAACCAAGTTATTCTGTAATCATCATGAGTGTGAAGCGCATCCTAGTGATTGCCGGTACAGACAGCTCGGGTGGGGCGTAGGCATGCATGCATCCGCTGTCTATCGACCAGTCAAACTAACCAGCATACTGCAGCGGACTCGAGGCAGATCAAAAGGTTATTGCAGTGCACGGCTGCTATGCCATGACTGCTGCCACTGCATTGACTGCACAGAATACGCTGGGCGTGCAGGACATACACCACACGCCGCCAGACTTTGTGAGAAAGCAGATCGATGCTGTCTGTGAAGATGTGGGCGTGGATGTTGTCAAGACTGGTAAATGGGATACTACTCGGATTTGAAAAGAAGAACTTGGCTGATTCTTTATAGGCATGCTCGCATCTGCAGAAACAATTGCTGTTGTCGCCGATGCCTTGCGCAGACACGAGATCACTACCACCGTCATAGACCCCGTGCGTTCACCCACCATGAACTGTCTCTCTTCCATTTACCTTTTCGATCTTCCCACCCCCCC